>OY288265.1:30205945-30805945 GCA_958450335.1 Hibiscus tridactylites | reverse complement strand
TGATGTTAAGCATTATTATTGGGACGGACCTCTTCTTTTCAAAATTTGTGCAGATCAGGTTATAAGGAGATGTGTACCACAGGATGAACAGAAAGATATACTTCATCACTGTCATGCTTCACAGTATGGAGGACACTTAGGAGGCAACAAAGCTGCTGCCAAGGTTTTGCAGTCGGGATTTTATTGGCCGTCACTGCACAAGGATGCTCAAATATTCTACAAGAACAGTGACAAGTGTCAACGAACTGGAAACATCTCAAGGAGACACGAGATGCCGCTGCAAAATATTCTTGAAGTCGAGATCTTCGACGTTTGGGGAATAGATTTTATGCGACCATTCCCAACTTCATGTGGGAACTTATATATCCTCCTAGAAGTGGATTATGTGTCCAAGTGGGTTGAAGCGATCGCCACTCAGAAAAATGATGCCAAGACGGTTCAAAGGTTTTTGCATAAAAACATTTTTTCCAGATTCGGCATCCCTAAGGCGATCATCAGTGATGAAGGGAGGCATTTTGACAATAGGGTTATAGCTGCTGCCTTGAAAAAGTATGGTGTAAAACATCGGACTGCAACAACATACCACCCTCAGAACAATGGACAGGCTGAAATATCAAACAGAGAGGTCAAGAACATTCTTGAAAAGATGGTTAAGCCAAATCGGAAAGACTGGTCTCTACACCTCAATGATGCATTATGGGCCTACAGGACAACGTTCAAAACTCCATTGGGAATGTCCCCTTATTGGCTGATTTACGGGAAAACATGTCATTTACCTGTCGAGATTGAGCACAGAGCATACTGGGCCATCAAAGCATTTAATATGGACTTGGAAAAAGCAGGGCAGAAAAGGCTACTTGATCTGAACGAAATTGAAGAAATTCGAACAATGGCCTATGACAACGCAAGAATCTACAAGGACAAGACCAAAAAGTGGCATGACAAGAAGTTGCTACCACGACAGTTCTGCCCAGGGCAACTTGTGTTGTTATTTAACTTTAGGTTGAAACTCTTCCCAAGGAAGCTAAAATCTAGATGGTCTGGCCCATTCCAAGTGGTGCAGGTTTTTCCCCATGGTGCCATCACGACCATATCTTTAAAGGACGAGCACCAATTCAAAGTCAATGGACAGCGATTGAAGCATTATCAGGGGACTAAAGCCCCAAGAATGCAGGAATTGGTTACCTTAGGAGATGCCCCACTTGACATCCCTAATTTAACCTAAATTTTATTTTTATTTATTTTTATTATTTATTATTTATATATTAGGAAATTAGAATTAATTTATAACGTCTTTATTTTTATTGTTTTTAGGAAATAAAGGAGACAAGAAGAAGAAGAGAAGTGAATTCAGCCCACCATCCTTCCATCAGCCCAAAAAGCCCAACTTTGGAGCCTGTCGTTACAGCTGCCGCGACAGACGCGGAAAAGCCAGCCTGTCGACACGTTGTCGTGGCAGACACAAAAACGCGTGATAGACGCGTCAGAAACCGCGTAACAGCTGGCCCCGTTATTCGTGCCTGCCATTATAGCTCCAACGGGCAGCAAACTCTTCCCTATACAAATCCCGTTTAATATTCATTTTTCACTCACTTCTACTATTCTTACTTGCATTCTCTAGAATTTTTACTTGCTTTCAATTTTTTTATCTCACACAATCCTTGCAAAAATGTCTTCTAGAAACACCCGCAGGAGTGCTGCTTCAGGCTCCGCCCCGGCAGCATCAACCCCACGATCCTTCCAAATCCGTGACATGTGGGAAGAAAAGGGCTTTATTTACACTTCCAAGGAGGGGAACCTGGGTTTGCAGCCATTTATAGCCAGGAAAATCAAAGCCCTGCAGTGGCAGATATTCGCAGAACAGCCAGAGGAGATGAATGTGTCTCTGGTCCGAGATTTTTATGCTGCCATCAGCAGCAGGAACGCGACAGCAGTCACAGTTAGAGGGAGAGAGGTGCCCTTCGAGCCAGAATATATCAACACTCTCTATGGATTTTATGTGGGCAGCAACGAAGATGGCCACCAGCAGTTTCTCGAGAGCTTAGAGCCTGCTGCCTACGACGTTGTCATGGCAGACCTCACGGACGAAGGTACACAATGGAACACTGATCCAAAAAACCAATTCGACGACTATATATGTGCAATTATAAAAGTAAATGTGGAAAATAAAATATATTAAATTTAGTTTATAAATACAAAAATCTTAAAACTATTTTTATTTTAAATCGTGCACCAACAATAATTTAAAATATATAGAAAAGGTTGTTCACTTTAATTTAATTATTAGATTTATTTTATTGATTCATATGTTTTTATGCATTCTAAGTGTGTCATATTCGAATCCCCTTAATCCACATTAATTTACATTTCATTGGCATAAACAGCTAGCTAAAGCATATAAGAAATATTTGAATTCCATATCTCAAAAGTGTGCTTAGCCTAGTCGCAAAGCCACACCACTTTCACCCAAAGTGCCCAAGTTTGATTCCGCATGGAGGCAATTTGCTTGCTTTATTTTCTTTCTCCAATTAGAGGTGACACGTTTCATCACTTGATTGGAAGAGGAAAATAAATTAATTAATTTTATTAGATTAAAATTAGGACCAAATTAATAGATTGTGTAAATAATGGGACCAAATGTGCAATTATACCAATTTTATTCTTAATTGGAACCAATTAAATAGTTAAGTGGTATAGTCGCCAAAATTAAAAGTATAGTGGTCAAATTAACACCAACCCCACATTTAAGTGGCCATCCGTGTAGTTTACCTTATATTTTTAGAAATCGGCTTTTTAAAAAACTATTGTGCTTTTTTTCTTTTTTTCTTTATTGTTTGATTATTTATGTGTATTTATTTGATTTATATCTTTGTATGTTTTTATATTATCTTGTAGAATAATTTATTTGTTGTAATGTTTAATAATGTAATAAATGCGGTATCTTATCAAACGGAAATGACAGATTAGCGTCAGGAGTGTTGGCGGTGATTGGAGTTTATTTTCCCGAATGATAAGACTGTTAAAATAGAATTATATTCATAAACGGACAAATGAATTGAATTTCACATGAACTTGCAAATTCCAACATTAAAATATTTCGTAATCGGCTAGGTACCAATTTTTGGGTGTTGTCAGGTGCTAACCCTCCCCACGCGTAACTGACTCCCGAACCTGATTTTTTGTTTTCACGAACCAAAACTGTTATTTTAATAAAATAAAATGACCCGTTTTGTTGGTGATTCAATCACACCTTTTAAAAGATTAGTGGTGACTCTGTTTTTTTTACGTCGGGCTCAAAAGGGTTGCGACACGGGGCTTGTTACCAATCTCGGGCTTCATTTTACTACTGTTAAGAGTGTGATTTCTATCTTCATAAAGTCTGTGCCGAGTTAGCAAAGATAAAGTCAGTTTGGCATCATGGTTGCCAACAACCATTAGTCCTTACTTGGAGGGAAGTCTTTGATTGTGGAAAATGCGATAATGATACTAATACCTTTGCTTATAAATGTAAAAACTGTGATGAGTATACATGCTTACACCCGGTGCTCGAAGATGTGAAGGGCATAAACACCCCCCTTCTCTTCCATATCGACTATGCAGGGCAGTGCTTGTGGATTTTTCAATATTTCTCTACATCATATATGTTTTTCACTTGCTGTTACAGCCCAGCACAAATGCGATGAACATCTTCTTTGGGTGTGAAACTTTTGCTCATGTCAAATGTAAAAAGTCTGGATGCAACTATATTCGCCATTATAACAATTTCACTTGTTCATATATTGAAGACAGAGACAAACTATGCTTTTGTAAAAAGTCTGGAGTGGTACCACTTTAATTTTATTCAAAACATTACTAATGTAAATGAAAAAGGGATTCGAAGCTCTACTTTTATCATTGAGGATTGTGTTCTCTGTTTGCAATGGCTACTACAAATTGAAGTAGCATCGGCACCCGCTCACCTTCGCCACCGTCCCGATTGAATGCACATATATTGTTCATGTGCGGAGCTGGGGATAAGCATATCTGCTCCATGCCTTGTTACTTGTAATGGTTGCACATGTCTTGGATGTGTTATTTCAAGCACATAAACACCCCTTTTTCTTCTATACCAACCATGGAGTGTAATATTTTAAGGTTAATTTATTACATTAGTTCAAAAAATTGTACACGTGAGTCGTGAGAAGCTTTCAATTTTCTTTTGAAACACTCATTTTTTCGTTTTTTCTCTATTTTTTATTCCCTTCTTAAAATATATTTTTATTTTCTTAAAAAAAACCCATAGCCGTCGATTCTAGTTTTCATTGTTCACAATGTTGACGTCTTCTTTGATAATTGGTGTCACCAAACTAGCTAGGCATCTATCATAGTCTTTTCATTTTTTAATCTTTTAATATAATACCTAACGAGTCAGGAATTTTCTAGCATGCGGCCGCCTAATATAAGGCTAATATACGGCGTTACCGGAAACATCATAAAATATACCGGAAACATGATAAGGTATACCAGATATGTTGATTTCGAAAGTATCGATACTTTTGGATATGTTGATTTCGAAAGTATCCATACTTTTTCGAAAGTATCCATGTTTCCGGTATATTTTATGATGTTTCCGGTATATTTAATGATGTTTCCGGTAACGACGTATATTAGCCTTATATTAGGCGGCCGTACCGCAGAACTACCCAGCGAGTCATTGTCGTTATTTTTTTGACGTTTTTTTAATTATTTTTAGATGGTCTTTTTTTTATAAGAAAAGAAAGAAAAATAGGTGGATCGTTAAAAAGTTTCTCTAAGTTTAAATGGAAGAAAAAGAGTATACATGTAGACCTTGGATATACAAATCACACCATAACACTACTAACATCAGCGTGTAACGCGTCAATAACAAAACTCGACGTTTGCACAAACGACATATCCCCTTGGGTCAACTAAAAACCATACTTAGCCATCGCATCTGCCACCCTATTAGCCTCACGAGTAGTCTGTATAAGAGACACCTCCCAATTTCGGTCAAGCAATACCTTAATCATATGAATAAGCGAGCAAAGCCTACCATTTTCCACGTTTTTGGTCAAAACCCGTATCACATCACTATTGTCCACCTCCACCTTAACACGACGATACTCCAAGTCCCATGCATGACGAAGCCCTATCAAAATACCCCAAAGCTCCGCATCTAAAGTCGAGCATATACCAATGAATTTTGAGTAACCCAACACTCACATCCCTAGCTCATCCCGGATCACGCCACCACAAGCCGCTTTACCATCACCTTGACAGCGTGCCCCATCCGTGCACAGAGAAAAACAACCTGCGCTCGGACGCTTCCAAGTCGTCGCTCCTCGAAATGTCTGGCCATGAGGCCCTACTTGCCTCGCGCGAAAAGCCTTGGCAATGGCGATATCAGACATCTGCCTACGACTCGCAAAGAGAATCGGCTCCTACTGTAGCATGTCATCCGGTTCAAAGACGCAGCAAATCCTATGCTTCCACAGCATCCAAAGTATCGTCCCAAAAAGCGTCGGCCACTCATTTGCATCACTCAGGGAAAAATCCGACATACTTAGGTTTGTTCCAAGCCATTCCCGAAAATCCAAAGTAATAAAAGCCGACCATCGGTCCTGTCGAGCCACATGTCTCTAGACCACCATCGCCGGAAAACAATGCCAGAATAAATGGTCAACAGTCTTTGTTGCATTCCCGCAAACACCACAACGTGCATCAAAGGTTAGATGACGTCGCTCACGCTCAGCGTTTGTAAGCAATCTATTATGTACCAACAACCAAAAGAACATTTTAACACGCTGATTACCTGAAAACCTCGATATAATCTTCCATAGCGGATCTTCAACGGAAACGGGAGGTGTAACTCAAATTTTGTAAGTTGATCGTACTGTGAAAGCTCGGGTCTCAATACCCAACCAACCCATCGTATCCTTCGGCGCAGCAGCCGTGGGAGGGAGAACCGTCGTAATATGTAGCTTCACCGTCAATGGCAGAATGGAATCAAAGCAATCCCATCTCCAAGAACCACCATCGTCAACCATTGCTATCAAAGGTGTCGACCAAAAAGGAGGATGTAGCCCAGGTTGGATCCAATCACGTAATTTCCCTAGATTCACAAGCCACGAATCATCCCAGAAGTCAATGGTCTCGCCACTACCTACATTCCAAATCAAGTTAGCTATCACATCATCCCAAACCATCGACATACCTCTCCAAAGCTGCGAACAGCCGCTACGCGATAAGGAACAAGGCACACGATCAACACATTTGTACTTGGAGCGCAACACCTGAACCCATAAATGATCCGGTTTCGCGACTAAGCCATATGCAAGTTTCATAAGAAAGGGTGCATTTTGCTCCTCCAAGTGTTTGAATCCAATCCCCCCATTACTAATCGGTTCACACAGCTGATCCCAATTCACCAAATGTATATGATGCCCAATATTTCCATTACCCTAGATGAAACGACGAATCAATTTCTCAATCTCCATACACACTCCTTTTGGCAAGAGGGTGGTTTCCATAGTGTAAGACGAAATTGCCTCCAAAACTGCTTTAGCTAAAGTAATTCGACCAGTAAACGAGAGAGATTTAGCAGCCCAACCTGAGAGCATGTTAGTCACCTTTTGTATAAGGAACTGATAAGTTGCTTTCGTAACCCTTTTATGTAGAAGAGGAACCCCTAAATAGCGGCCTAAATCCCACACCCCCTTGAAGCCGAAACTACCACTGATAAAACTCTTCAACTCGCGTCCACGTTCTTAGAAAAATAGATATCAGTCTTGAGAAAGTTAACCTTGTGCCCTGAAAACTCACAGAACTTTCCCAAAAAACGTTTAATAACATCAAGTTATGACAACGAAGCTTCAGAAAATAAAACCATATCATCGGCAAAAAAAGGTGGGAAATACCTGGTCCATTCTGCGCCAGCCGAATAGGCTTCCATGCCCCCGATTCCACCTCTCTCTGAATAGCCTTCACAAGACGTTCCATGCATAAAACAAAAAGATAAGGAGACAAAGGATCCCCTTGTCTAATCCCTCTCGTCGTTCGAAAAGAAGGCGAGGGAACACCATTCCAAAGAACTTGCATCGAGACCGACATCACACATCTCATAATTAAAATCCGCAGGCTATCCGGTATCCCCATCTCCCGTAGCATGTCGTCAATGAATGACCACTCAAGGCGATCATAAGCCTTTTCTAGGTTAATTTTAATGGCCATCCAACCAATTTTCCCAGTCTTCTAACGCATCGAATGGATAATTTCTTGAGCAACAACTATATTATCTGAGATAAAGCGTCCCGGCACAAAACTAGTATGAGT
The DNA here is from genome assembly GCA_958450335.1 of Hibiscus tridactylites. Lineage (NCBI taxonomy): Eukaryota > Viridiplantae > Streptophyta > Magnoliopsida > Malvales > Malvaceae > Hibiscus > Hibiscus tridactylites. Next base: position 30,798,613 of record OY288265.1, on the reverse strand, counting down.
ACTAGAAACCCAATCGGGTAGGAACAACTTTATGCGATTAACCACCACCTTGGTAACCACTTTATAAAGCACCGAACACAAACTGATCGGACGGAATTGGCTTAGCGATTCGGGATTAGGTACTTTCGGAATCAACACTAAAAGAGTTCGATTCAGCGACTCATTCATATATTTCCCAGTAAAAATCTCACGTACCAAACGGCATACACTCGGTCTCACAATGTTCCAGTTCTTCTGATAGAAAAAAGCATGGAACCCATCCACCCAGGGGCTTTCAACGCACCCATATAAAACATCGTTGTTTTTACTTCCTCATCTGTGACAAGTCGAACCAACCAAATCTTTTCATCAAAACCCAATTCACGAAAACCCCTACGTACTGGGTACTCATAACCATCACACCCTGAACTCGAGAACATTTTTTTTATAAAAATTCACCGCCATAGATTGAAGGCTACCCTCATCTGAAACCCAATCACCATTACTATTTTGCAGACTATAAACACGGTTAGACCTTTTACAAGCCATGGAAAAATGGTGATAAAACTTGGTATTTCTATCACCATCTACCACCCATTGACATCTCGCCTTCTGAATCCACATGCTCTCTTCCTGGAGCAGAACCATCTCAAGCTCACTATGTAAGGATCGATCAAGCTCAGCAAGAAAATCAGAGTGACGGCGCTGAAGGGCACGCTCGATCCCACGAAGGCATCGTAGTAACTCATTCTTCTTTCTTCCAATATGACCAAAAGTATTCAGATTCCAATCCGTAAGATCCGCTTGAAGGGAAGACAAGTTGCAATGAACATCCTTGTCATGATCCCATGATTTCGTCAAGAGTTGTTCAAAACCAGGATGATCTTGCCAGGTAGCCAAGAAACGAAAAGGTCTTCATTTTCTATCCATGTTGGGTCAAGATAAAGTAACCAGCAAGGGGCAATGATCAGAGCCCAGACGGTCTAGATGCACCATATGAGAATCTGCAAAACACTGAAGCCAACCATCATTCACCATGCATCAATCAAGATGCTGATATAAATCACCACGATTCCACGTAAACATGGGCCCCGTGAAAGGCAGATCAACTAAGCCTGAATCGAAAACAAAGTTCTGAAAAAAACGACTAGTCCCTAGGGCAGACAAGGAGCCACCTCTACGTTCATTCATACTGATAATAGCATTGAAATCCCCTCCTATAAGCCACAGCTCAGTAGGCGCTGACACCAAATCCAAGAGGGCATTCCAAAAAAATTTATGTTTCCCCGTCGAAGGGCTAGCATAGACTGCAGTGTGAACAAAGCATTGACCAGAATCTAACAATCTAATACAAGAACGAATAAACTGATTCGACACCTTGAGAATATCCACATCAATACAAGAGTTCCACTAAACCTAGATACCGCCGTTGAAGCCATGAGATTCCACATGAAAAGAATTTTGTAGACCAAGTCGTTTAACAACCTTATCAGCATTACAACCACTCACACGAGGCTCTACCAAAGTCACTAACTGAGGATGATAACACCTCATGAAATCTCGAAAGAAACACCGAAATTCAGAGCTAGCCGCGCCCTGATAGTTCCAAAAAATACATTAATCATTAAAAAACATAAACAAAAAACCGCAAACCTTACTGTTGTGGAGCACAGTTCTCCTTGTCAAGATGCATCGCATCTACCAAAACACCCTCTTGAACCTGCAAATTTGTATCCTTAGAACCTGGGCCCTCCGTAATTCCACCAGAGTTAGAGTTGCCCGGAGCCACATATGTATCCGACTTGTCGGCCCCTGCTGTTGTAGGCGCTAAACGTCGCGGTAAATTCCCTACCCACTCATAAAGCACCTGATATGGCGGAAAGCGAAACTCATTAGGCTTCTTCACACTAAGACTTGTTACTATCGATGACACTAAAACGAAATTATATTTTTCCTCTTTCAATTCCTTATATTATTTTTTCTAAAACGAATCTAAAAAACCATAAATTTAAGGGTAAACTGCATAAATGACGACCATATTATTGGAAAAGTTGCGATTTGACCACCTTATTTTTTTCGAAGCAATTAAACCACCATACTATTAAATTTGATGCAATGTGACCACCAGCCGTTAGAGGTTAACGGTAGGGTGACGTGGCAGTTAAAAAATTAAGGGTATAATTACACATATGGTCCTTATTATTTACACATTTTTTCAATTTAGTCCTAATTTTAAACTAATAAAAATAATTAATTATTTAATTATGTGGTGACATGTGTCAACACCTTATTAGAGGAATTTAATTATTTATATTTGATATAATAAATTATTTTCCTCCTCCAATAAGGTGGTGACATCATCTATTTAGAGGAGAAAAACAAAATCCCCAAACCTACACTAAGTAAGAATCGAACCTAGGTGAAGCATGGGTAAAAGTAATCGCTTAACCACTGCATCAACCACATGTTTGTGTTATAAATCACGAATTGTAGTATATGTCTTATTGTTTCTTACATTATTTTTCTAATTTCATATATAATCATCGAATTATTTTTTTAATTTAATTAAAAAATCTCAATTAATTTTTTTATATATGTTAAGTTAAATTTAAAAAATAAAATTTTAAATTATAATAAAAAATTATTTAACGAATCCAAAATCTTAATTAAATTATATATATATTATTATCATTTCGTCGTTCCTTTCAATTTTTTGAATTTTTATTTTTCTTTTGTTTTTATCTGCTTTGATGCATTTAATTTGCCTTTCGATTCAACACTATTTTGACCAAAAGTTATAATTTTTCTTCTCCTCAAAATGCAACAACGATCTTCTTGATCGTGCTTTTCCCCCATTTTGAAGCTAGGAATTTGAATTTTCTGAAATTAGTCCCATAAATATGGTTGATTAATGGTTAACTTTTTTTTGTTTCCGTACAAGTTTTGGTATAATACTTTCGTTATTACAATGGATATATAGTTTCGAAAAGTCATCTATGCTGGAAAGAATTGTTGGAAAAGATTTTTTACCTCGTGGCGCAGGTAAACTTTTTCTTGTTATTTTCCACCACATTTATGAATGTGAAAACATGAATATGTTGCAAAAAAAAAAACTTGTTTGCAGGGATTGTTACAAGGCAAAGAATATGCAGAATTCATGCATCTTCCAAAAAAGATATTTATCGATTTTGGTATGCTTTCTGTTAGTTACAACTTTTATTAGTAATTTTTTGATAGAATATCTTCCAAAAAAGAGATTCATTGTACACAAAATCATAATATCATATCATTAACACAAATCATAATTTGTTAGTTTGGATTCTCTAAATAATTTTTTATTGTAATTTAAACTTTTATTTTTAAATATAACTTAACATATATAAAAATTTACCTGTGATTTTTAGTTAAATTAAAAAAATAACAATTCGATGATTATATATGAAATTAAAAAAAAATAATGTAAGAAACAATAACACATATACTACAATTGGTGATTTATAGCACAAACAAGTGCTTGATGCAATGGTTAAGCCGTTGTCTTTATCCATGCTTCACCCATGTTTGATTCCTGCCCGGCGCAGGTTTGAGAATTTTGTTTTTCTCCTCTAAACAGGTGGTGACACGTGTCAACACCTTATTGGAGGAATTTAATTATTTATAATTTATTTTATTATGACTAAATTGAAAGAATGTGTAAATAGTAAGGACCAAATGTATAATTATACTCATATATTTTAACTGACACATCACCTTGCCGTTAACCTCTAACGGCCGATGGTCAAATTGCACTCAATTTAATAGTATGATGGTTTAATTGTTTCGAAAAAAAAGTAAGGTGGTCAAATCGCGACTTTTCTAATAGTATGATGGTCATTTATGTAGTTTACCCTAAATTTAAATTCAAATTTCGAATCTTTGTCTCGTCGAATTAATGTCGTCCATCATCGAATCAACTTGATTTTGACATATGTACCTTCCTCCACTTTAACGAAACTTTTCGACCGTTGAGATTTGAAACGCAGTGCTTCACTCACATAGAAACTAGGGATGGCAGTGGATCGGACTTTATAAAGTCCAAGTCTAATTCAATTAATAATGGGACCTAAAAAAAAGATTCAAGTCCGAATTCAAATTCGATCCAATAAAATATCTAAAATTTAAATCCAAATCCAATTATTTTTTTCTTTTTTAAAGTAACAACTCAAACAAATATCTTTAAATAAAAAATATTTTTCATCAAACAAATATATTTAAACTAATACCACAAGCAAATCTCAACAAATATTACAATCCAATATAAAACAAATTAAAGTAACAACTCAAACTTCAACTAAAAAATCTCAACAACAAATAAATTTGCCTTACATAAACTGCTATTGTCTTACTAGTCTACTAACATAACTACTTTCCAAATCACAATTGTAAAATGTCTAGTAAATATTACAATCCAAGATGAAACAAGTTAAAAATAGGCTTAAACGTCAGATAGGTGCCTAAACTATACCTTTTTTCCAGTTAGGTGCCTAACGTTTGTTTCGGGCAACTTAGGTGCCTAACGTTTCATTCCGTAACCCATTTAAGGTTTTAGCCGTGACGGACGTTAAAACTTTCCGTTAAAGGACACGTGGCACATTTTTAATGCTTCTAATATTAAAAATAATAAAATAAATTAATTAAAAATAAAATTAACCCTAACCCATCGTCTTCTCCATCACCATCCCCCTCTTCCCCCTTCAGTTTAATACCGATGAGGAGATGTTTGAGATCATCAATAGTGCTATTTCCAGTGGTATTCTCTCGTCTAAAACAAATGTGTTTGCCTGTACAGTTGGTCAGAAACCTAGCAAAGCCAAGTATTATTTGGATGACCCGACCGAGGTTTTAGTCATGCTAGAAGGTCTTGCAGAAGCTTCAGACCCTGAACCCTTCACAGATAGTGAATCAGAAGCCACCATTTGAAGTATTTCCCCCATGGCTTTTATACAAATTTTCGCCCGCTCGACTTGTGATGAAAAAGGGACATTGTTAGCCTTTTGTCTGCTTATTTGGCCATTGAAAAACATACAAGTGAACATTTTTTCACATGAAAGGGACCTGCTGGGTGGATATGGTGACAGGGTTTGTATTGGAAAGTCATTCCTTCGTCAAATAACTCTTTACCATCACATGAATTAGAAAGAGTTTCGTTTGTGCAGTCATGAAGATTGAATCGGAGTACAGTCAGGTATCATTAATTTCAGGGGGAAAATTCTTCTGCTGGTGGCGGTAACACTAGCAGGCTTCAGCTAGGTTGAAAAGTCATCTTGTTGAATGAACATATACAAATTTGACATTTTTATATTTATTTTTTTGAGTGTTCTTTTGTTTCCACTTAATATTGAATTGTGTAAATGTTATAGAAACATTGCAAATTTGCAACTAGCTTTTCTATGTTTACATTCAATTTGGAAGCCGGGTGTTGGATTCAGATATAAAGACGGAAATTGAATAAACTGACCTCGCAAATTTGCAACTGAAGGGGGAAGAGGGGGATGGTGATGGGGAAGAAAATGGGTTAGGGTTAATTTTATTTTTAATTAATTTAATTAATTAATTTTATTATTTTTAATATCAGAATCACTAAAAATGTACCACATGTCCTTTAACGGAAAGTTTTAACGTCCGTCACGGCTAAAACCTTAAATGGGTTACGGAATGAAACGTTAGGCACCTAAGTGGCCCGAAACAAACGTTAGGCACCTAACTGGAAAAAAGGGTATAGTTTGAGCACCTATCTGACGTTTAAGCCTTAAAAATATAATCAAAATGTAACCAGCAACTCAATTTTTTCCAAGATTGTCCCAATTCCCACAATGCACAACTTACTGAAATTAATACTTAAGCCCGAACATATTTTAAAACTTTTCAAAATTCTCTTCATATTTAGTATATTTTCCTTATCTTAATCTATAAATCCTAATTAACGGACTGGACGGAGGTTTAGCAAAGACAGGGTCAACTAGAGAAGAAACCTTTAAAACCTAGTGGTAAGTTGTTGTTTACTTTTGATTAATTTATTCTGGTAGGAAGATGGCGAAACTGTGTAATGTATTACCAGGTTATGTTTTTTATTTCTGTTTTGGGATAGCATTAGTTTGTATTCCGGTTTATGTGTACTCTTTTCCTCCACTTAGGATTGGGGAGGTTTTGAATGAGTCACATAATGTTGGGTAGGTTTATATGAAATTAATAAAATCATATTTGCCGAACAAAAAAATATAATCTCAATTCAACTTAATTAGGATTTCAATATATATTTATATTAATACATAATCTCAATTCAACTTAATTAGGATTTCAATATATATCTATATTTTTTAAAATCTAAGAGTTTTAAATATTTTTATTCGGATTTATATATGGATCGAACTTGGATCGAATATGAATTTAAATCAAATTTTGATCGAATCATGGCAATGTCCGTATCCGATCCACCTAATATTAGGACTTTGACATTTTTTTCGAATTCAGATTTAAAAAAATTTCGATCGAATTTTTTTCTACGGATCGAATTCAGATTATATTGTCATCCTAATAAAACATTCAACAAATGAAAAGATAAAAATAATTGGTAGCTAAGGTTTTTTAGAAGCTGGTTTGAGGACAAACAGGTGAAAGAATTTTAATGTTAAAAATATTAGAAAAACAAAAAAAATATTACCAAGACAAGTGTTAGATATTCATTTGACAACAAATTTTTAACGTAAAAGAATTTTAATAAATAAAACACCAATCTTAAAATAATTACATAATAAGACATTAAACATATATTTTAATCGATAAAATTCAATTATTTAAAATAAAAAAACATAATTTAAATATTTATTTTACAATAAATGAATCAGAATTAATTTAACAAGATGAACTCACGTCTGACGCAAACTAGGGGTAATTTTACATCAAAAATTCCTTTTAAATAATTTAAAATTCCTTTTAAACGATGGGCAGATAGTCGATGATGCATCTCTCGGCGTCGTATTTCAGTCCTCAAGTACTATATTGCTTTTGTTGCCATACAACTTATCATATAAGAAGTTGATGAATGAAGTGAAAAAACATGTTCCACATGGTCGGGGGAAAAAGTTGGAACCGTTGAAGTTTCGACTGCCGACATCGTTAGAATCATTAACGTATTCATTATACCACGTTGTGGACAACGCTGATGTAAAATTGATGGTGGAATCTCACCTACAGTTTTCTTTAGGCGGGGCCCTTGAGCTTGAGTTGTATGCAATGTTTCCTGATGATGATGATGCACTTATGTAATTTAATGTTGGTTTACTTATGTCAATTAACAATCATGTAGTACGTATTGTTAATATAATTTTCTGCATCTAACCGATTACATTTTCAAACCGTTAACAATCACCAAAAATGTAATTACCAAAATGTATTATTTAATAATATTACATTAGAACAACTAGCATGTATGAGGTCCATCGTATTTTGTTATTTGTCACACGTTGTTCAGCCTCTTCCTTCGTGATACACGGATCCTCCAATTACAAACATGGTCCTTTTGGACACATTATGCAATATAGTTGTCCGCACTCATTTTTTTCACTGTCGAAAGAACTGATCGGCGTATGTTGTAATTTTTAATTTCATCCTCTGCGGTTTTTTTAGTAGTGAATATCATTCGACTTCTAGTTCACCGGTAGTATCAACATCAGCATCGCACGACTGTCTCCCAATAGATGGGAAATCATCTACGTTTGCAGCCATTATAGCGCTGGAACGAATGAAATGGACTAAGAGATATTTTGAGCGAACTACAATAAAAGGAAAATGTAAGTTTTTTAGGGAACGGATGTGTCTATATATAGGGATGTAAATGAACCGGTGTTCTTTCATGTATTTTAGAAACTGGTCGTTCATTTATTTTTTCAAAGTATAGTATTTATAGCAGACATGCATTGAAACACGTAAAATATTACGGAAATAAACATGTTAATTTGTTACAATTAAATTGTACAATTGTACCCCTTGAGGTATGCATCTTCCGAAGTCTTTGACGAAGTGGGCAGATAAATAAGCATCTTCTGAAGTCTTTGATGAATTGATTTAGATGAGAGGTGTAATAGTTTGTCCGACTTGTATGGATACAGAGAGATGTGTCGTTGTAGACAAATGGCGCCATAGTGCGTCCTAGTTGTTAGAGCCCTAAAGCTTCGTGGATTTCGTGAGTATCCGATAATTATCATCATCCACGATATAGATGTCACCAACAATGTTACATACAGTGGACTTCATGTAGCCTTCACGATGAAGGTGTACGAAGAAACTACAGTCAGCCTCAAACAAAAGTTCAAGATTGATTCCAGCACTTTAAAAGGACCACACATTCCCTGATATTACGATTTTTCGTGGATCTTGAACCAAAACAAGGAAGATACATATTGCCAAATATTATTAACCGACCAAAATAATGTAGTCACTATATAAATGCAACTACTTATACCAACAGATCGCAATATCAGGGAAATTAATTCGTAAAACAATTTTCCTAATATGTGATTTGTTGCCATTAGTAGCAATAGTTGTATCTTCTCTTCGAATCTGTCACAGATTTGAATAGAGCGATAGCAAATGATTATGGGTTTGTTTACCCTCGATTATGCCTTAAATAGGCAAACATTCACGCTCTTCAAAACGCGAGGTATTCAGTCACGTTTTAAATGGACCTCGCGCTTTGTAGAACGTGAGGTCTGCAGATATTCCTAATGTGGCAGGACAAGTAAGTAGTGTCATGTCACTCAACCTTTCTTTAGTGTAACAAGCGTGTGAAAAAATAGTTTCAAAGCTTTTTTTAGTGTAAGAATAACAATATAAGTTTATTACATTTCAAAAAAATACATCAAATGAAGAAAATTGATTATGGTAGTTAGGCCACACAAAATGAAGAAAATAGATTATGATAATTAATGTAACCCCCTCGTCCCGGTCTGGCCGGATGACCGGTCCGAGTGGGCCACACGGGGAAAACCGAAGCGAAACCCAAAGGGTTCCCCCTCGGTTAGCAACCCTATATTTCTTTTTTCATTTTAATCTTGTCACATTCGAACCCTAAACCACATTCAAACCGCCCAATTTTAATCTTGACTAAAGGCATCTTAATACATATGGGTTTTTCTCTTTAAAAAGGCCAACAAGGATCAAACAGTGCAGTTTTAAGCAAAGGTTTCGAAACCTCCCCAAAAGGTTTCGAAACTTATACTGGCAGTAAGGTCTGGAACCCAGATTTCTACAAAGGTTTCGAAACCTTACCCATGGTTTCGAAACCCTCTTCCATGGTTTCGAAACCTTCTTCAAAGGTTTCGAAACTTAGGCCGGCAGTGAGGTCTGGAATCCCAGATGTTGCAAAGGTTTCGAAACCTTCCTCAAAGGTTTCGAAACTTAGGCTGGTAGTAAGGTCTGGAATCCTAGATTTCTGCAAAGGTTTCGAAACCTTAACCATGGTTTCGAAACCATTGTGCATGGGAGCACTTACTGCCTAACTCTAAAGACTTCCTAGGGAAAAAGAACACTAAGATCATGCATAGACATACATAAGAGCTTAAAAAGGGTCAAGGCATGAATTAACACACATGAGACTTGCACATACTAACATTTAAGCAATCCTACATGAGCCATAGGTAGCAATCAACATGAGTCAAGGCATTCGATCATGACATTCCAACAAAAGAGCAAATGCAGCATTTAAGGCCATACACGAAAGCTCAAAGGGCCCAAATGGCACAATTCAACACAAGGAGTTTGCACTCATACACAAGGCAACCTAAGCATCTAAAGCATGCCATCACACACCAACAATCATCATAGTATTACATGCTTTACAATCCAAAACATCAGCATATCAATGAGTCATATAAAGCTCATACAAAACCCTTGCCACATTGCTAGCTAATACAAAAATCGATAACCATACTTGAGCCACAAACTTGGAAAGCCCTTCTTGCCTTGCCTCGAGCTAACACCACGCTAATGATCTGCATTGTTGAACATTGAGAGCGTAAGCTAATAGCTTAGTGAGGGTGCTCTAAAACGAAAAACATCAACAATGCAGGGTTCAAGCATGTAAATCCTAATCTCACATACAACCTACAATTGCATATAATTGAGTAGACCTAGCTAGTCTTTCAAGTGGCATATATGGTTTCTCGATCCTACCAAGTTCAATTATCAATATCAACATCATATAGCAACGCCATATATCACCAACATATATCATCATCACATATCACAATGTATGAACAAGTTAATTGGCCGCTTTAATTACCCCGATTGTGCGGATTTAAACCTCAACAACACTTTACCTCGGTGGGATTACACTCATCACCGGACCTTGTATGTGCGGGATCCCACTCATCGCCACATGCCCTACGGATGGGATTCCACTCATCATCTCGTAGAAATGTATAAAAAGCTTCCGGTGGAATGTTACATCACCGTACTCCTCCTTGATGACTTAACGCCATCAAGGCCACGTACGTTTTGACTCAATTTGTGTGCACACTAATCCTAATGATCGATCATTTACAACCGGTAATTATTTTAGTGCCAATTATCATAACCACATTATATAAATATCATCAACCACCATTCATGCTCAATCTCATAGATGCATATCAAGATAAACTTACACCAATCAACCACAATCACAATAGCATAGTTAAGCAAGCATAAATGCATTCATGGATATCAATGGTTAAATCAACAACTTGAATTAACTATAAGTGGCCTACCAAGCACACTTCACGCACACCCACTACACATACTCGAACCAAAACTTAAAACAAGTTGAAATCACTCACCGCCCTTCCTTAGCAAATCGAAACAATCCTCCTACGAACCCAGATTCGGTCCCAAAGTCTCTTCAACGCTTCCTCTTGCTTCTAGCCAAACAAAACACACTTATTACACCACAATTCAATGCTAAACTCAACCATCAACTTACTTCACAAACACAAGCCAAATTCCACAAATTCACAAACCACATAATCTCCCAAAAACTCAATTTTCGTACTCCAACAACCCTTGGCTGAAACACTCATTTCCAAACACCCAAATGACCTCCAAAACATCCCAAATCACCCTCCTAACCTACCCTAACCATCAGCCCTTAGTTTTCAACCTAAAACCCACCAAAAACCCAAGTTTTAATACCTTAAAATTTGTCCTAAGAGCTTACTACGAATTTTCATCAAAACTCAACCAAATTGATATATATTGTGTATTTCACCATGATTAAACAAAGCCCCAACACAATTTATTAAAACCAATTGGAAAACCCCTTAAAAATCCAAACTTTAATATAAACCCTAATTTTCAAAACCCCATGTTTTTGAAATCCAAGACCATAGATAGATAGAGGACAAAGGGGAGATCAAGAAAACATAATTACCTTTCAAAATGGTGTTGAAATCAAGTGGCAAATTGATGGAATAGTAACTTGCTTTTGAGAGGTTTTGAAAATGGAGGTTTACCCCTTTTAACGTTGGAAAGGGTTTTATGAAGAAGATGACAACTTTTTCTATAAAGTGGTCTTGCTTTTTGAAAGTCTTGGGTCTAATTACAACATAAGTCCCTCCCCTTTTTCCAAAGCTCAATTAGGTCATTATTTAGAGTTGAATTAATTTAATTAAATTTCATTTGACTCGAACTATAAACTTGGTTAACTCCTAGGCCCAAAACACGGGTGTTACAATTAAGCCAATGATCCCGATCAAAGATGGCATCTTCTACATAACTGGGCGAGGTCAGCGACATCCTAACCGGTCAATTGTACCCCTAAACGTGATTTAGACAAATGGTGTCATAGTTAAATAACTGATACTCGGGCAGGAGCGATTTTTCAATTCCTCAACTTGTCTTGGTACCCACTTTGCATCGTAATTTGAGGAGAAGTTTACATCCGCAGTCCTGATCCCGACCAAAGAGGGCATCTTGTACATCACTCCCCAAAACATGTACAGATGTTGAGGTCTCGCCATAGTCGTCTAATCCAATCGATCCAGTTCGAAGGTTCTCTTTTCGGCTTAACTTTTGAGGCTGATATTGACACATATGAGACATTATAACTGGTTAATTGTACCCCTAAACATGCTTGCTTTGATGAAGTGGACAATCGAGGATTTTGAGGTTCCTTCAAAGAATGCAATTGTTACCCACTTTCATCATCATCTGCAATGGTAGGGCTTTTGACTATGGTTACATGTTGTGGTCTTCACCTAGCCCTAGGGGTGAGCGTTCGAGCGAGTCGAGTCGAGTCAAAAATTTCGAGTTATTCGAGTTGACGCGTCATATTTTACGATTTGAACTTAATTTGAATTTTTTTTTCGATTCGAGTCGAGTTTTCGAGTTCCTATACAAATTTAATTGTAATTATTTACCATGTTATAATACAATTTGATTCCAATTTAAATGACTTTCTCTAATCATATAAGATATGCATATATATTTCATATTATTTTTAACATGCATAAGTAAGATTTGTAATGTTATTTAGTAAAAAAATATCATCTAAACTTCTAAAATATATTTATAATATTATTTTTTAAATAAGGAAATTTTGGGGATAAAATATTGATGGGGGTATAAATGAGTTAATGAATTGATGTGAAGAAAAAAATTACAAAAAATTCAACTGAATGATCACATTGAATAAAATATAAAGTTAAATAGCGAAATTGAAAAAAAGAATATAATTGATAAAAATATGAATTAAAGTTATATAGATATTATATAGTGTTAAGTGAATCATGTGGTTTAATTTTGGTAAAAAATGGACTTAAAACAAAAGAAGAATTGAAAAAATGGGAAATATTCAAAGTTGAGGGGCTAAATTACAAAAGTAGGAAATTTAATTTAAAAATATGAATTGAAGCTAAATATGTATTCTAGTTTCTACAGTGGTTTACGAGCATGCGGTTCAAATTTGGTAAAATTGACTTAAAACGAAAGAGATATTGAAGAAATGAGGAAATCATACAAAGTTAAGGGGTTGGATTGAAAAAAATATGAAATTTATTTTCAAAAATATAAATTGAAGATAAATACGTATTCTACGCTGGTTTAGGAATACGTGGTTCAAATTTGGTCAAAAATGGACTAAAAATGAAGGAGGAATTGAAGAAAAATGAAATCAGTGACTAAATTGTAAAACTGTAAAATTCTATTTTTCGAGTTGGGAAAATTTCAAACCGACTCGAAATCGAAATTTTTTCGAGTTAATGGAGTTGACTCGAATAACTCGAAATTGAAAAAAAAAATATCGATTTTTTCGAGTCGAGTTTTACTCACCCCTACCTAGCCCGACACTCTATGAAGACCACATTTTCCCTAATATTGTGATCTGTCGTTCATCTTGAACAATAATACGAAACACCCGTCTTGCAAAAACTAGCAGCCCATGAATAACGGATAAATATGAAACTCGCGATGTTTGTTCTCATCACTACCTGTAAATCAATTTTTTCTTTGGATATGATGGCAAGCAATTGCTGGTGGGTATGCAGGTTTATATAGGCAAGAACTCGCATAATGCAATTTTCACCGCCACGTTAGATTCCTAACACGGAAATGAAATCTCACTAGACCTCGCTCTATGCATAGTGCGAGGTCCTTTTACAACATCAAATCTACGGACAGCTGCCACGTTAGGAATCTCTACGAACATAGAACCTCGCGTTTGACAGAAAGCAAGGTCTATGCTAAATTAATAAATAATTGTAATTACAAATTTTATATGCAATTAAAATTTCCAAAAAACTAAAAAACTCTATGATAATATAATAATATAATTTTATTAGATTATGATACTAATGTTGTTTTACATAAATAAAAAAGGAAATTACACAATCATCCTAGTGACTCCTATGTCCACCTGTACCGCACAACGGTGCATGACATTCCCGACGCGAATTCTTTTGAACATTTGCACCACCACCACCACCACCACCATCATCATCATCATCGTCATTGTCGTCGTCATTATCATCGTCATCGTCATCCCCTAATAAAAGATGAGTCCCACCACTCGCACTAGGGTCGGTGAAGAATGGGCTCTACGGCGGTGTCTGATCCACAATACCAGATCCGAACTGTGTCGGATTGTAGAATGAAGGCACAGATGCAGAAGGTTGTGGTGCATAATATACTGGGGGAACCATAATAAGTGGATGAAACACGTCCGCGAAAATTTTTTCTCTCCAACTCCCCATTTGCTGAAACAATGGACTACTTCCCATATGGTGAAATGCTGAGAAAGTTGATTGCTGGATTGGGCAGGTTCCTGAGCTATTATGGATGACGATGCCCCGAGAGCGTGTGTTCTTCTCCTTTGGCCACCTCCCGTCTACGAGTACCACGCTGCGTCAGAGGATATTGTGTCGACGGATGCTGCATCAGTCCAAATTTGGCGGGCCACTCGGAATCCCTTGGACATAGTTGAATTGTCGTAGCGCGCGGTCCGTAGGATGCCACTCCACTATCTCATAGTGTGTAAAACCTATGTTTGATTTTGATATAACTAGATCTTTAAGGATCAATATGAAAAACTTAAAATTGTTTTTGTAAGTCCCTTAATAAGTTTTAAATCACCAACTTTTTAAAACTGATTTGAAAAACTCAAACTCAAAATATTTTCTAAGTGTTCCAAGGTCAAACTATTGAAAAACGTTCAGGTGTATCGATACACTCCCAAGCGTATCGATACCTTTTTACAAAACTTGGCTACTGTCGGAACACGTATCGATATGGCAAACCCTCGTATCGATACTCCCCTGTGTTAAAATCTAAAGAGTTTGAATGGCGTACCGATACGGTAAACCCTCGTATCGATACGTCCTTAATAAATTTTAAATATAAGTCGGTTTAAAAAAGATGACCGTTGGTGTCAGTTGGTTGGTAACCAAACTTTAAAAGGTCGTTGACCCGTATCGATACGCCTAACCCCCGTACCGATACAGATATCGACAGTGAGCTAAGTTGAGAAAAAGGTATCGATACGACCTTTACCGTTTCGATACCCCGTACCGACACGCTTACGCGCGTATTGATACCCCTTATTTATTGCACACAACAACTCTTTCTTTTCTTAGACATGTATCGATACACCTTCCCGCGTACCGATACGCATAGCTGCAGAAGTGCATTTATGGTGGTAAGAGAGGGTTCCAACAGCTCCATTTATGATCACAACCACCCAAACGGCTAGAAATCAATGAGGAGGTATAAAAGAGACATCCAAAAGCTACAGCAACAACTATTGATCTTCAAGAAAACATCTATTCATCAAATCCAAGCAATTGTGCAAAATCCATATTGTCTAGAAACCCCAATTGTAATTTTCATTCTTATCTTGTTCAATTGGGTTGAGTGCTTGTAATTGGGCTATCATTTGTATTGAGAGATACTCTATTAGCCAACAAATTTCTTTGTTATCTTGTTGTGAGGATTGAGTTGAATTTTGGGTAGAAAATTCAACCGAAATTGTAAGGGTTGCCTTCTTATCCTAGAAAAGGGGGAAGAGCAATTAGCGGAATTGTTGCAAATCCTTAGTGAAGCTAAGGTAGTGGATGTAGAGTTCATTTGGAACTTGAATCACTCTAAAAGCCCTTGTCATTATTTTTAATTTATAGTTTCCACCACAAAATCTTTAAATTTCCAATTCACCCCCTCTTGGTTCATATCGATCTTTCGATCCACTCAACAATTGGTATTAAAGCCTACCTCTTTGAGGATTAACAACCACAAGAGGAGTTCCTTGGAAGAGTGTGATCATCAAAATATCAAGAGATGACTTCAACCTCCGGTTCCGACATGTATGAGTCTCAATCCACTACAAAGCCTCCCTTCTTTAATGGTGATAACTATTCTTTTTGGAAGAATAGAATGCGTCTCTTCATCAAGTCAAATGACTACCTAGTGTGGGATGCGATTGAAGATGACCCTTATATTACATTGAAGCAAGATGGTGAAGGTAAGATGGTCTTAAAGAAAAAGATGGAGATGAGTGGAGAAGAAAGGAAAAAGATTCAAGTCAATGACAAAGCTCTCCACATGCTATTTTGTTCTTTCGGTTCGGACATCTATTCTAAGGTTTCATCCATCGAAAGTGCCAAAGAAGCTACTCTATTCACTTCCCGAGTCTTGGGATGGGAAGAGAACCGCTATCATTGAAGCTAAGATTTTGAAAACTTTGAAGCTTGATGAGCTTGTGGGTTCTCTCCTTACTCATGAGATCATGAAGCAAGGAAGGGAAGATGAGAAGAAGAAAGAAGAGAAAAGGGTAGAGAAGCTTGAGGTTGAGAAGAAGAAGAAGATGGGAATCGCTCTCAAGGCTAAAGCTTCACAACATGAAGAGAGCTCGTCTAGTGAGGAGGATGAACTCGAAGAATTGGCTATGATAGCCAAACAATTCTCACGTTTTATGAGGTCCAACCGGGGAAGAAAAATCCAAAGGAAGATGGACTTCAAAAGCAAGAACAAAGAAGAAGGAAGGGATCCTATCATTTACTTTGAGTGCAAACAACCCGGCCATATACGTTCGGAATGCTCTCAACTCGAGAAGAAGGGCTTTGAGAAGAAGAAGAAGCTCAAAGCCAAGCTTGCTACTTGGAGTGATGAGGAGTCATCAGAGAATGACGAACAAGAAGTGGCTAACCTTTGCCTCATGGCACTTGAGGAAGATTCCTCCATGGTAACCTCTAACTCATCTACTTTAGATTTTGAAGAATTAAATGGTGCATGTGATGAGTTACAAGAGGTCTATGATGAATTAGTTGAGAAATATAAAGAGTCGGTCATTAGGAACAAAAAGATTATTTTGGAACTAAATGAGAAAAATGATTCACTCACTCAAGCTAATTCAAAATTTGAGAAAAAGATATTAGGATTAAAAGATGAACTAAAATTCTTTCAAGATGAAAATGTTGATCTTAATAATCTTTTGTCTCAATGTAATAGTGAACACCAAAAGGTGTTGGGTGAGCTAAATGAGCTCAAAAAGTCTTTGAAAAATGTTGGTAGTGTCAAGCATGAAATAGGTGAATCCTCAAGAACACACCAACCTAAGAAAAAGACTAACTACTACAAACAAGGTAGCTATCCTAGACATAGTAGAGCTAAAAGAATTAGAAGTGTATGTGTTCCTAAGGAACTTGTAAAATCTAATAATATTTGTAATCACTAATTTTGTCCGGACCTTGAACCCCTGTTATGTTTGTGTTGTTAGTGGGCTTATCGGGCTATTAGAAGATTAAAAAAATTTTAAAAAAAGAAAGATCAAAAAAGGAAAAAAAAGAAAAATATATATGTATATATATGTCATGTCTTATTAGTATCATCACTATACTATTATTAGTATATTATTGCTTAGCTATTAGTATTATCATTATTTGTTAGTATTATTATCACATCATATTATATTATAACTTGTTTAATTATTGTTTCTTGTTTGTATTGATAGTAATTATTGATAATATTATTATTGTTATATTTATCATTCATTGTCATTATTTATTATTATTATTGATGTTAATTATTGTTAATGTTATTATTATTATCTATTATTATTATATTTATTATGGAAATGAAACTTAAAAGAAATTTAAGATGTTCATAAATAAATTGAAACCCAATAGGTTATATTATAACAGCCCATTTGCATACCCTACAATAAAATACATTAGGCCCGAGCCCGGCAAGCCCTAATTACACAAAAAGAAAGCCTAAAAAAAATATGAATAAAAACCCTAATGTTCCCTTTGTCTTTTGCGCAGCCACCTCCTGGCCGTTAGATCTGCCCCTAGATCTAACGGCTCAGATCGTTAAGGAGCAGAAACCCTAGAGAGGGTCTCTCCTTGCCCTAGCGCCGCATCCTTCCCCACCGTCGGATCACGCAAAGGACCAACGGATCAGATCTGTCCGCAGAGAAAAACCCTAGAGAGGGTCATCCCTTTTCCCAGCGCCGCACAACGTCGACCGTTAGATTGAGTCGATCTAACGGTCCCAAATGAAGGATGATAAAGATGCCCGTGACCCCTCCTCTGCCACCTCTGTTTTCGCTGCCAACACCACACCAGCACGTCTCTCCTGATCGGGCAAGTCCAGCAACATCAGAACGCAAAAAAAGAAAAGTCAGAACCCAAAACAGCGAAAAACAACGCAAAGGCAATTAAAACGTCAACCAAACAAGATCAGAGACAAGGGTTCAGCTTTAAGGTTCCTTTTGAAATGTATCTCGGTTATATAGGAAACCGAAAAAAAAACAAAAAACAGAAGGGAGCATCGAGAAAAAAAACAGAGAGCATAGAGTGTGATATTGTAAACACAAAAAAAAAACCACTCGGGATTTTCACAGTAGCAATACAAAGAGAAAAGAAAAAACCTTTGAGGTATCCGTATTTTTTATTTCAATCTTTTCATGCATGCGTGGAAACAAAGAAACAAAATAAAAGGAAACGTTTTTACCTCCGCCGGCGGTGTGGCCTGCCAACTCTTCGTTTTCCCCTTCGCTCCGAGTACTGGCCGGCAACAATCCCGTGGAGGGTGAGCCATCGCGGTTTCGGGTTTCAAAAAGAGTTCTTTGGGTTTTCATTTAGTCGGGTTTTTGGGAAATACAAAAAAGGGTTGTTTTTTCCGTCAACGGGAGGGCTCACCGGCGTCGTCACAACGGCCGGTGACCTTCCCATCTTTGTTTGAAAAGAAAATGCAGGTTTCGGGAGACAATGGCCGCCGTTCGTTAGTTTTTTTGTTTTTAGGGTTTTTTCTGGTGTCATATTTTAGCTTGGGTAAACTACATAAATGACCACCATACTATTGGTAAAGTCGCGATTTGACCACCTTACTTTTTTTTGAAGCAATTAAACCACCAAATTATTTAATTGGTTGCAATGTGACCACCAACCGTTAAAAACTAACGGAAGGTGTGACGTGGCTGTTAATAAAATTGGTATAATTACACATTTGATTCCCACTATTTGTACATTTTTATCAATTTAGTCCCAATTTTAATAAATAAAATAATTTTATTATTTAATTAGGTTACGACACGTGTCGTCGTATTATTGGAGGACTTTATTTATATATTTTTAATTTAATAATTTTTGTTTTTGCTCCTCCAATCCGGTGGTGACACGTGTCACCAGATTGGAGGAGCAAAATTTAAAGAAACAAGCATTTGCCTCTGATGGGATTCGAACCCAGGGCAGCTGGGTTGAAGGCCAACGCTTATACCACTAGGCCAAAGCTTTTGTTGTGATTTGTTGTACACAATATAATATATATCTTAGTTTATAAATCATGCCAGGAAAAAAACAAGAAACATAACCCTGGCAGGATTCGAACCCAAGTTTCCTGGGTTAAAAGTGAGAATGCCTACCACTAAACCAAAGTTATTCTTATGATATAATGTACAAAATCTATTATATAACTTAATTTGTTTCTCATGTCAGGAAAAAGAAAATAAATATAGATTAAAGAAACTCGAATATGATACTTTTGGGATGCATAAAATATTTAAACCACTGAAATATATCTAACAATTAAATTATTAACCATTTTATTTTTTATTAAGTTTTAATTAAATTATTATATTAAAAAATAAAAAATTATATTAAAATTTTATTTAACGAATATAAATTTAATAAATTAAGTTTGTGAGTTTAGACTCGTTAAATAAAATTTTAATATGATTTTATTTTTTAATATAATAATTTAATTAAAATTTAATAAAAAATAAAATGGTTAATAATTTAATTAAAATTAAAATTATTAATTTTATAAAAAAATTAATATAATTTTTTATTTTTAACCATTTTATATTCGTTAAATAAAATTTTAATATATATATTTTATTTTTTAATATAATAATTTAATTCAAATTTAATAAAAAAATAAAATAGTTAATAATTTATTTGTTAGATATATATATCAGTGGTTTAAATATTTTATGAATCCCAAAAGTATCATATTCGAGTTTCTTTAATCTATATTTATTTTCTTTTTCCTAACATGAGAAACAAACTAAGTTATATAATACGTTTTGTACATTGTATTATAAGAATAATATTAGTTTAGTGGTAGGCACACTTACTTTTAACCCAGAAAACTTGGGTTCAAATCCTGCCAAAGGTATGTTTCTTGTTTTTTTTCCTGGCATGAGTAATAAACTAAGATATATATTATATTGTGTACAATAGTTCACAACAATAGCCTTGGCCCAGTGGTATAAGTGTTGGCCTTCAACCCAGCTGCCATGGGTTCGAATCCCATCAGAGCCAAATGGTTGTTTCTTTAAATTTTGCTCCTCCAATCTGGTGACACGTGTCACCACCTGATTGGAGGAGCAAAACAAAAATTATTAAATTAAAAATATATAAATAAAGTCCTCCAATAATACGACGACACGTGTCGTAACCTAATTAAATAATAAAATTATTTTATTTATTAAAATCGGGACTAAATTGATAAAAATGTACAAATAGCGGGGATCAAATGTGTAATTATACCAATTTTATTAACAGCCACGTCACACCTTCCGTTAGTTTTTAACGGTTTGTGGTCACATTGCAACCAATTAAATAATTTGGTGGTTTAATTGCTTCAAAAAAAAGTAAGGTGGTCAAATCGCGACTTTACCAATAGTATGGTGGTCATTTATGTAGTTTACCCTTTTAGCTTATAAGGGAAAAGACCATGGGCTAATTACTCTTCGGCTACTCTTTATTTTTTAAAAACCTCTCTGCCGTCCTCCACAGCCTCTCCTTTTTTTCATTTTCGTCCCGAATTGAGGGAGTGGTACTGATTTCATATGGGTTAATCACACGAGGGGTCCTCAGAACGTTTCAAAAGTTTTCATTTTCGTCATAATTTCAGCTTTAAAAATTAAGAGGGCGGTGGTCAAATCTTGATTTAGGCCCTTGCTGTTTTAAAAAGTGTTTTATCTCTATTTGAATTTGACATCTTTTAGGGGGATAATCTTTTTTTTCATCCTCGGTATTCCCTATGCATTACTACCCTTTTTATGTTTTATTATTAAAAGAAATTTTCCCCCAATGTTTTGGTTTCTTTTATTATAATATTAATCATATATATTTGTTTTCCTTTATTTAAAAAATTTACCATGTAATTAATGTCCTTTTTTTTACAATTAATAGAACGTTTCCCTTTTTCAAAGATTCTTCCCATTTTCAACGTATCCACCATATTAATGTTGCCATCCTTTTTTATTGTTATTTTTATTTTTTTAATTTACTTAAATGTTGCCTTTTTTTTCTTTCAATTACTCAATCTGCCGTTCCCATTTCATATATATATATATATAATATACTTGTTTTAATGCTTTTGACATATTACATATATATTACTGCCAAAGCGTCAAATCCCCAATTCCTTTTTCATGTGTGCATGTATGTAAGTATATACATATAGATGTATATAAATATACGTATAATACCATGTTATGTGTGTAATATATTCTTTAGGTGGTGTAACATCATTTTAATTTAAGTTATTGTTATCCACTCGTTGTTTTTGTTATTTGCTTACTTTATCTCCGTATGTCTTGTTTGATTTATTCGGTTTATTTTGTCTCATTTAGGTATTTATGAGTCGCATACGAATTTATGAATTGCAATGCGAGCGTATTTTTATTCGGGAACGAACGAGGCCAGTACCAGTCGTAGTGGTGGTGGTTCGGACATTCCTTCTCGAATATTAAGACCTTTAAAATTCACTCGCTCGTATAACCAAATTTCGATATGATTCGTCACTTTAATTCGCAAAATTTAATATTAATTGAGCGGTAATGTTTTTGGTACCGATTTTCGGGCATGACGGGGGTGCTCATCCTTCCCCGCGTGTAACCGACTCCCGAACCCATTTTCAAAAGAAAAATCTCTGGTTTTATTTCGGTGTCCGGTCTACCATTTTTAAATGGCCGGTGGTGACTCCCTATTTTTTACAAATCCGATCTAATTTTTTAAAAACCAATTTAAAACCCGGTCCGTCCGAGCGACACCGAGGTACTTTGTATTTTTGAAAATTTTTTAGTCGCAACAATATTATTGCTATGTCATCTTGGATTCCTAAGGGAACCAAGGTTTGGGGAGCTAACACTCATTGACCCAAAATAATTTGGGTACCAAAATCAAAAGCCTAATATCTTTGTTTGTAGGGGGAGCATTGCTACAAGGCCAAATCACAAAGTCAAAACTCATGGTACCTTGATAGTGGATGCTCAAGGCATATGACCGGAGACAAGAGTAGATTCATGGATCTAAAGCCAAAAAGTGGAGGAGTAGTGACATTTGGTGACAACTCCAAAGGCCACATTAAAGGTATTGGCTCCATAGGTAATCACTCTACCATTCTCATTGAAAATGTCTTATATGTCGATGGTCTTAAACACAATTTATTGAGCATAAGTCAATTGTGTGATAAAGGATTTAATGTTTTATTTGATAAAAATGGATGCAAAATTGTAGACATTAAATCTAATAATATTATGCTCATAGGTCATCGCATAAGGAACATATACATGGTGCATCTAGATGACATTCATACATCTCATGCATGCTTAGTTGCACAAAATGAAAATGATGCATGGTTGTGGCATAGGAAACTAGGACATGCTAGCATAAGTGTTTTAGAAAAACTAGTCTCCCTTAATCTAGTTAGAGGTATACCCAAGATAAAATTTTCAAATGATAAAATTTGTGATGCATGCTCAAATGGTAAACAACATAGATCTTCCTTTAAATCCATTAATGATGTTTCTACTAGTAGATGCTTACAACTTATACATATGGATTTATTTGGGCCAATTAGGACTATGAGCTTGGGTGGCAAGTCTTATACTTTTGTGATTGTTGATGATTTTTCTAGATTTACTTGGGTTCTATTTTTAAGTACTAAAGATGAGGCTTTGGAAAAATTCATCACATTTTCAAAATTAACCCAAAATAATCTTGAACTTAAAATTTCACATATTAGAAGTGATCATGGAACCGAGTTTCAAAATTTGGGGTTTGAAGATTTTTTAAATGAAAATGGTATTAGCCATAATTTTTCGGCTCCTCGAACTCCTCAACAAAATGGGGTAGTTGAGAGGAAAAATAGAAATTTGCAAGAAACGGCTAGAACTATGCTTTGTGAAAACAATTTACCTAAATATTTTTGGGCGGAAGCCACAAACACCGCTTGCTATATTGTAAATCGAGTAATGATTATGCCAATTTTAAAGAAAACACCTTATGAGATTTTAAAATCTAAAAAGCCTAACATTAGCTATTTTCACCCTTTTGGTTGCAAGTGTTTTGTTTTAAATAATGGAAAAGATAACTTAGGTAAATTTGATGCAAAAAGTGATGAAGCTATTTTATAGGTTACTCTTTAACCTTTAAAGCCTATCGAGTATTTAACAAAAGAACTTTAGTAGTAGAAGAATCTATTCATGTTGTATTCGATGATAACCTCCTTCCTAGGAAGGATTCTTGTGATGATGATGATGTAGGAATCATAAATGCCTTTGATGGAGGACAAACTTCAAAGGAGGATGAGATTCCAACAAAAGAAGAGGACACACAAGATCCACCTATTGAAGCCTTGAAGGACTTGGCTCTTGAGGAAAAGGAAGTGAGCTACCCAAGGGAGTTGAACTATGTCAAAGATGGTGAAATCTTGGGTGATCCATCCAAGGGGGTAACCACTCGATCTTCTCTTAGATTAATGAATCATGTTGCATTTATCTCATGCATAGAGCCTAAGAATATTAAAGAAGCATTGAAAGATGACTTTTGGATTATGGCTATGCAAGAAGAGTTAAATCAATTTGAGAGAAGTAATGTTTGGACATTAGTTGATAGGCCTAGTAATCAATCTACAATAGGAACTAAATGGACCTCGCGCTTTGTAGAACGTGAGGTCTGCAGATATTCCTAATGTGGCAGGACAAGTAAGTAGTGTCATGTCACTCAACCTTTCTTTAGTGTAACAAGCGTGTGAAAAAATAGTTTCAAAGCTTTTTTTAGTGTAAGAATAACAATATAAGTTTATTACATTTCAAAAAAATACATCAAATGAAGAAAATTGATTATGGTAGTTAGGCCACACAAAATGAAGAAAATAGATTATGATAATTAATGTAACCCCCTCGTCCCGGTCTGGCCGGATGACCGGTCCGAGTGGGCCACACGGGGAAAACCGAAGCGAAACCCAAAGGGTTCCCCCTCGGTTAGCAACCCTATATTTCTTTTTTTCATTGTAATCTTGTCACATTCGAACCCCAAACCACATTCAAACCGCCCAATTTTAATCTTGACTAAAGGCATCTTAATACATATGGGTTTTTCTCTTTAAAAAGGCCAACAAGGATCAAACAGTGCAGTTTTAAGCAAAGGTTTCGAAACCTCCCCAAAAGGTTTCGAAACTTATACTGGCAGTAAGGTCTGGAACCCAGATTTCTACAAAGGTTTCGAAACCTTACCCATGGTTTCGAAACCCTCTTCCATGGTTTCGAAACCTTCTTCAAAGGTTTCGAAACTTAGGCCGGCAGTGAGGTCTGGAATCCCAGATGTTGCAAAGGTTTCGAAACCTTCCTCAAAGGTTTCAAAACTTAGGCTGGTAGTAAGGTCTGGAATCCTAGATTTCTGCAAAGGTTTCGAAACCTTAACCATGGTTTCGAAACCATTGTGCAGGGGAGCACTTACTGCCTAACTCTAAAGACTTCCTAGGGAAAAAGAACACTAAGATCATGCATAGACATACATAAGAGCTTAAAAAGGGTCAAGGCATGAATTAACACACATGAGACTTGCACATACTAACATTTAAGCAATCCTACATGAGCCATAGGTAGCAATCAACATGAGTCAAGGCATTCGATCATGACATTCCAACAAAAGAGCAAATGCAGCATTTAAGGCCATACACGAAAGCTCAAAGGGCCCAAATGGCACAATTCAACACAAGGAGTTTGCACTCATACACAAGGCAACCTAAGCATCTAAAGCATGCCATCACACACCAACAATCATCATAGTATTACATGCTTTACAATCCAAAACATCAGCATATCAATGAGTCATATAAAGCTCATACAAAACCCTTGCCACATTGCTAGCTAATACAAAAATCGATAACCATACTTGAGCCACAAACTTGGAAAGCCCTTCTTGCCTTGCCTCGAGCTAACACCACGCTAATGATCTGCATTGTTGAACATTGAGAGCGTAAGCTAATAGCTTAGTGAGGGTGCTCTAAAACGAAAAACATCAACAATGCAGGGTTCAAGCATGTAAATCCTAATCTCACATACAACCTACAATTGCATATAATTGAGTAGACCTAGCTAGTCTTTCAAGTGGCATATATGGTTTCTCGATCCTACCAAGTTCAATTATCAATATCAACATCATATAGCAACGCCATATATCACCAACATATATCATCATCACATATCACAATGTATGAACAAGTTAATTGGCCGCTTTAATTACCCCGATTGTGCGGATTTAAACCTCAACAACACTTTACCTCGGTGGGATTACACTCATCACCGGACCTTGTATGTGCGGGATCCCACTCATCGCCACATGCCCTACGGATGGGATTCCACTCATCATCTCGTAGAAATGTATAAAAAGCTTCCGGTGGAATGTTACATCACCGTACTCCTCCTTGATGACTTAACGCCATCAAGGCCACGTACGTTTTGACTCAATTTGTGTGCACACTAATCCTAATGATCGATCATTTACAACCGGTAATTATTTTAGTGCCAATTATCATAACCACATTATATAAATATCATCAACCACCATTCATGCTCAATCTCATAGATGCATATCAAGATAAACTTACACCAATCAACCACAATCACAATAGCATAGTTAAGCAAGCATAAATGCATTCATGGATATCAATGGTTAAATCAACAACTTGAATTAACTATAAGTGGCCTACCAAGCACACTTCACGCACACCCACTACACATACTCGAACCAAAACTTAAAACAAGTTGAAACCACTCACCGCCCTTCCTTAGCAAATCGAAACAATCCTCCTACGAACCCGGATTCGGTCCCAAAGTCTCTTCAACGCTTCCTCTTGCTTCTAGCCAAACAAAACACACTTATTACACCACAATTCAATGCTAAACTCAACCATCAACTTACTTCACAAACACAAGCCAAATTCCACAAATTCACAAACCACATAATCTCCCAAAAACTCAATTTTCGTACTCCAACAACCCTTGGCTGAAACACTCATTTCCAAACACCCAAATGACCTCCAAAACATCCCAAATCACCCTCCTAACCTACCCTAACCATCAGCCCTTAGTTTTCAACCTAAAACCCACCAAAAACCCAAGTTTTAATACCTTAAAATTTGTCCTAAGAGCTTACTACGAATTTTCATCAAAACTCAACCAAATTGATATATATTGTGTATTTCACCATGATTAAACAAAGCCCCAACACAATTTATTAAAACCAATTGGAAAACCCCTTAAAAATCCAAACTTTAATATAAACCCTAATTTTCAAAACCCCATGTTTTTGAAATCCAAGACCATAGATAGATAGAGGACAAAGGGGAGATCAAGAAAACATAATTACCTTTCAAAATGGTGTTGAAATCAAGTGGCAAATTGATGGAATAGTAACTTGCTTTTGAGAGGTTTTGAAAATGGAGGTTTACCCCTTTTAACGTTGGAAAGGGTTTTATGAAGAAGATGACAACTTTTTCTATAAAGTGGTCTTGCTTTTTGAAAGTCTTGGGTCTAATTACAACATAAGTCCCTCCCCTTTTTCCAAAGCTCAATTAGGTCATTATTTAGAGTTGAATTAATTTAATTAAATTTCATTTGACTCGAACTATAAACTTGGTTAACTCCTAGGCCCAAAACACGGGTGTTACAATTAAGCCAATGATCCCGATCAAAGATGGCATCTTCTACATAACTGGGCGAGGTCAGCGACATCCTAACCGGTCAATTGTACCCCTAAACGTGATTTAGACAAATGGTGTCATAGTTAAATAACTGATACTCGGGCAGGAGCGATTTTTCAATTCCTCAACTTGTCTTGGTACCCACTTTGCATCGTAATTTGAGGAGAAGTTTACATCCGCAGTCCTGATCCCGACCAAAGAGGGCATCTTGTACATCACTCCCCAAAACATGTACAGATGTTGAGGTCTCGCCATAGTCGTCTAATCCAATCGATCCAGTTCGAAGGTTCTCTTTTCGGCTTAACTTTTGAGGCTGATATTGACACATATGAGACATTATAACTGGTTAATTGTACCCCTAAACATGCTTGCTTTGATGAAGTGGACAATCGAGGATTTTGAGGTTCCTTCAAAGAATGCAATTGTTACCCACTTTCATCATCATCTGCAATGGTAGGGCTTTTGACTATGGTTACATGTTGTGGTCTTCACCTAGCCCTAGGGGTGAGCGTTCGAGCGAGTCGAGTCGAGTCAAAAATTTCGAGTTATTCGAGTTGACGCGTCATATTTTACAATTTGAACTTAATTTGAATTTTTTTTTCGATTCGAGTCGAGTTTTCGAGTTCCTATACAAATTTAATTGTAATTATTTACCATGTTATAATACAATTTGATTCCAATTTAAATGACTTTCTCTAATCATATAAGATATGCATATATATTTCATATTATTTTTAACATGCATAAGTAAGATTTGTAATGTTATTTAGTAAAAAAATATCATCTAAACTTCTAAAATATATTTATAATATTATTTTTTAAATAAGGAAATTTTGGGGATAAAATATTGATGGGGGTATAAATGAGTTAATGAATTGATGTGAAGAAAAAAATTACAAAAAATTCAACTGAATGATCACATTGAATAAAATATAAAGTTAAATAGCGAAATTGAAAAAAAGAATATAATTGATAAAAATATGAATTAAAGTTATATAGATATTATATAGTGTTAAGTGAATCATGTGGTTTAATTTTGGTAAAAAATGGACTTAAAACAAAAGAAGAATTGAAAAAATGGGAAATATTCAAAGTTGAGGGGCTAAATTACAAAAGTAGGAAATTTAATTTAAAAATATGAATTGAAGCTAAATATGTATTCTAGTTTCTACAGTGGTTTACGAGCATGCGGTTCAAATTTGGTAAAATTGACTTAAAACGAAAGAGATATTGAAGAAATGAGGAAATCATACAAAGTTAAGGGGTTGGATTGAAAAAAATATGAAATTTATTTTCAAAAATATAAATTGAAGATAAATACGTATTCTACGCTGGTTTAGGAATACGTGGTTCAAATTTGGTCAAAAATGGACTAAAAATGAAGGAGGAATTGAAGAAAAATGAAATCAGTGACTAAATTGTAAAACTGTAAAATTCTATTTTTCGAGTTGGGAAAATTTCAAACCGACTCGAAATCGAAATTTTTTCGAGTTAATGGAGTTGACTCGAATAACTCGAAATTGAAAAAAAAAATATCGATTTTTTCGAGTCGAGTTTTACTCACCCCTACCTAGCCCGACACTCTATGAAGACCACATTTTCCCTAATATTGTGATCTGTCGTTCATCTTGAACAATAATACGAAACACCCGTCTTGCAAAAACTAGCAGCCCATGAATAACGGATAAATATGAAACTCGCGATGTTTGTTCTCATCACTACCTGTAAATCAATTTTTTCTTTGGATATGATGGCAAGCAATTGCTGGTGGGTATGCAGGTTTATATAGGCAAGAACTCGCATAATGCAATTTTCACCGCCACGTTAGATTCCTAACACGGAAATGAAATCTCACTAGACCTCGCTCTATGCATAGTGCGAGGTCCTTTTACAACATCAAATCTACGGACAGCTGCCACGTTAGGAATCTCTACGAACATAGAACCTCGCGTTTGACAGAAAGCAAGGTCTATGCTAAATTAATAAATAATTGTAATTACAAATTTTATATGCAATTAAAATTTCCAAAAAACCAAAAAACTCTATGATAATATAATAATATAATTTTATTAGATTATGATACTAATGTTGTTTTACATAAATAAAAAAGGAAATTACACAATCATCCTAGTGACTCCTATGTCCACCTGTACCGCACAACGGTGCATGACATTCCCGACGCGAATTCTTTTGAACATTTGCACCACCACCACCACCACCACCATCATCATCATCATCTTCATTGTCGTCGTCATTATCATCGTCATCGTCATCCCCTAATAAAAGATGAGTCCCACCACTCGCACTAGGGTCGGTGAAGAATGGGCTCTACGGCGGTGTCTGATCCACAATACCAGATCCGAACTGTGTCGGATTGTAGAATGAAGGCACAGATGCAGAAGGTTGTGGTGCATAATATACTGGGGGAACCATAATAAGTGGATGAAACACGTCCGCGAAAATTTTTTCTCTCCAACTCCCCATTTGCTGAAACAATGGACTACTTCCCATATGGTGAAATGCTGAGAAAGTTGATTGCTGGATTGGGCAGGTTCCTGAGCTATTATGGATGACGATGCCCCGAGAGCGTGTGTTCTTCTCCTTTGGCCACCTCCCGTCTACGAGTACCACGCTGCGTCAGAGGATATTGTGTCGACGGACGCTGCATCAGTCCAAATTTGGCGGGCCACTCGGAATCCCTTGGACATAGTTGAATTGTCGTAGCGCGCGGTCCGTAGGATGCCACTCCACTATCTCATAGTGTGTAAAACCTATGTTTGATTTTGATATAACTAGATCTTTAAGGATCAATATGAAAAACTTAAAATTGTTTTGTAAGTCCCTTAATAAGTTTTAAATCACCAACTTTTTAAAACTGATTTGAAAAACTCAAACTCAAAATATTTTCTAAGTGTTCCAAGGTCAAACTATTGAAAAACGTTCAGGTGTATCGATACACTCTCAAGCGTATCGATACCTTTTTACAAAACTTGGCTACTGTCGGAACACGTATCGATATGGCAAACCCTCGTATCGATACTCCCCTGTGTTAAAATCTAAAGAGTTTGAATGGCGTACCGATACGGTAAACCCTCGTATCGATACGTCCTTAATAAATTTTAAATATAAGTCGGTTTAAAAAAGATGACCGTTGGTGTCAGTTGGTTGGTAACCAAACTTTAAAAGGTCGTTGACCCGTATCGATACGCCTAACCCCCGTACCGATACAGATATCGACAGTGAGCTAAGTTGAGAAAAAGGTATCGATACGACCTTTACCGTTTCGATACCCCGTACCGACACGCTTACGCGCGTATTGATACCCCTTATTTATTGCACACAACAACTCTTTCTTTTCTTAGACATGTATCGATACACCTTCCCGCGTACCGATACGCATAGCTGCAGAAGTGCATTTATGGTGGTAAGAGAGGGTTCCAACAGCTCCATTTATGATCACAACCACCCAAACGGCTAGAAATCAATGAGGAGGTATAAAAGAGACATCAAAAAGCTACAGCAACAACTATTGATCTTCAAGAAAACATCTATTCATCAAATCCAAGCAATTGTGCAAAATCCATATTGTCTAGAAACCCCAATTGTAATTTTCATTCTTATCTTGTTCAATTGGGTTGAGTGCTTGTAATTGGGCTATCATTTGTATTGAGAGATACTCTATTAGCCAACAAATTTCTTTGTTATCTTGTTGTGAGGATTGAGTTGAATTTTGGGTAGAAAATTCAACCGAAATTGTAAGGGTTGCCTTCTTATCCTAGAAAAGGGGGAAGAGCAATTAGCGGAATTGTTGCAAATCCTTAGTGAAGCTAAGGTAGTGGATGTAGAGTTCATTTGGAACTTGAATCACTCTAAAAGCCCTTGTCATTATTTTTAATTTATAGTTTCCACCACAAAATCTTTAAATTTCCAATTCACCCCCTCTTGGTTCATATCGATCTTTCGATCCACTCAACAATTGGTATTAAAGCCTACCTCTTTGAGGATTAACAACCACAAGAGGAGTTCCTTGGAAGAGTGTGATCATCAAAATATCAAGAGATGACTTCAACCTCCGGTTCCGACATGTATGAGTCTCAATCCACTACAAAGCCTCCCTTCTTTAATGGTGATAACTATTCTTTTTGGAAGAATAGAATGCGTCTCTTCATCAAGTCAAATGACTACCTAGTGTGGGATGCGATTGAAGATGACCCTTATATTACATTGAAGCAAGATGGTGAAGGTAAGATGGTCTTAAAGAAAAAGATGGAGATGAGTGGAGAAGAAAGGAAAAAGATTCAAGTCAATGACAAAGCTCTCCACATGCTATTTTGTTCTTTCGGTTCGGACATCTATTCTAAGGTTTCATCCATCGAAAGTGCCAAAGAAGCTACTCTATTCACTTCCCGAGTCTTGGGATGGGAAGAGAACCGCTATCATTGAAGCTAAGATTTTGAAAACTTTGAAGCTTGATGAGCTTGTGGGTTCTCTCCTTACTCATGAGATCATGAAGCAAGGAAGGGAAGATGAGAAGAAGAAAGAAGAGAAAAGGGTAGAGAAGCTTGAGGTTGAGAAGAAGAAGAAGATGGGAATCGCTCTCAAGGCTAAAGCTTCACAACATGAAGAGAGCTCGTCTAGTGAGGAGGATGAACTCGAAGAATTGGCTATGATAGCCAAACAATTCTCACGTTTTATGAGGTCCAACCGGGGAAGAAAAATCCAAAGGAAGATGGACTTCAAAAGCAAGAACAAAGAAGAAGGAAGGGATCCTATCATTTACTTTGAGTGCAAACAACCCGGCCATATACGTTCGGAATGCTCTCAACTCGAGAAGAAGGGCTTTGAGAAGAAGAAGAAGCTCAAAGCCAAGCTTGCTACTTGGAGTGATGAGGAGTCATCAGAGAATGACGAACAAGAAGTGGCTAACCTTTGCCTCATGGCACTTGAGGAAGATTCCTCCATGGTAACCTCTAACTCATCTACTTTAGATTTTGAAGAATTAAATGGTGCATGTGATGAGTTACAAGAGGTCTATGATGAATTAGTTGAGAAATATAAAGAGTCGGTCATTAGGAACAAAAAGATTATTTTGGAACTAAATGAGAAAAATGATTCACTCACTCAAGCTAATTCAAAATTTGAGAAAAAGATATTAGGATTAAAAGATGAACTAAAATTCTTTCAAGATGAAAATGTTGATCTTAATAATCTTTTGTCTCAATGTAATAGTGAACACCAAAAGGTGTTGGGTGAGCTAAATGAGCTCAAAAAGTCTTTGAAAAATGTTGGTAGTGTCAAGCATGAAATAGGTGAATCCTCAAGAACACACCAACCTAAGAAAAAGACTAACTACTACAAACAAGGTAGCTATCCTAGACATAGTAGAGCTAAAAGAATTAGAAGTGTATGTGTTCCTAAGGAACTTGTAAAATCTAATAATATTTGTAATCACTAATTTTGTCCGGACCTTGAACCCCTGTTATGTTTGTGTTGTTAGTGGGCTTATCGGGCTATTAGAAGATTAAAAAAATTTTAAAAAAAGAAAGATCAAAAAAGGAAAAAAAAGAAAAATATATATGTATATATATGTCATGTCTTATTAGTATCATCATTATACTATTATTAGTATATTATTGCTTAGCTATTAGTATTATCATTATTTGTTAGTATTATTATCACATCATATTATATTATAACTTGTTTAATTATTGTTTCTTGTTTGTATTGATAGTAATTATTGATAATATTATTATTGTTATATTTATCATTCATTGTCATTATTTATTATTATTATTGATGTTAATTATTGTTAATGTTATTATTATTATCTATTATTATTATATTTATTATGGAAATGAAACTTAAAAGAAATTTAAGATGTTCATAAATAAATTGAAACCCAATAGGTTATATTATAACAGCCCATTTGCATACCCTACAATAAAATACATTAGGCCCGAGCCCGGCAAGCCCTAATTACACAAAAAGAAAGCCTAAAAAAAATATGAATAAAAACCCTAATGTTCCCTTTGTCTTTTGCGCAGCCACCTCCTGGCCGTTAGATCTGCCCCTAGATCTAACGGCTCAGATCGTTAAGGAGCAGAAACCCTAGAGAGGGTCTCTCCTTGCCCTAGCGCCGCATCCTTCCCCACCGTCGGATCACGCAAAGGACCAACGGATTAGATCTGTCCGCAGAGAAAAACCCTAGAGAGGGTCATCCCTTTTCCCAGCGCCGCACAACGTCGACCGTTAGATTGAGTCGATCTAACGGTCCCAAATGAAGGATGATAAAGATGCCCGTGACCCCTCCTCTGCCACCTCTGTTTTCGCTGCCAACACCACACCAGCACGTCTCTCCTGATCGGGCAAGTCCAGCAACATCAGAACGCAAAAAAAGAAAAGTCAGAACCCAAAACAGCGAAAAACAACGCAAAGGCAATTAAAACGTCAACCAAACAAGATCAGAGACAAGGGTTCAGCTTTAAGGTTCCTTTTGAAATGTATCTCGGTTATATAGGAAACCGAAAAAAAAACAAAAAACAGAAGGGAGCATCGAGAAAAAAAACAGAGAGCATAGAGTGTGATATTGTAAACACAAAAAAAAACCACTCGGGATTTTCACAGTAGCAATACAAAGAGAAAAGAAAAAACCTTTGAGGTATCCGTATTTTTTATTTCAATCTTTTCATGCATGCGTGGAAACAAAGAAACAAAATAAAAGGAAACGTTTTTACCTCCGCCGGCGGTGTGGCCTGCCAACTCTTCGTTTTCCCCTTCGCTCCGAGTACTGGCCGGCAACAATCCCGTGGAGGGTGAGCCATCGCGGTTTCGGGTTTCAAAAAGAGTTCTTTGGGTTTTCATTTAGTCGGGTTTTTGGGAAATACAAAAAAGGGTTGTTTTTTCCGTCAACGGGAGGGCTCACCGGCGTCGTCACAACGGCCGGTGACCTTCCCATCTTTGTTTGAAAAGAAAATGCAGGTTTCGGGAGACAATGGCCGCCGTTCGTTAGTTTTTTTGTTTTTAGGGTTTTTTCTGGTGTCATATTTTAGCTTGGGTAAACTACATAAATGACCACCATACTATTGGTAAAGTCGCGATTTGACCACCTTACTTTTTTTTGAAGCAATTAAACCACCAAATTATTTAATTGGTTGCAATGTGACCACCAACCGTTAAAAACTAACGGAAGGTGTGACGTGGCTGTTAATAAAATTGGTATAATTACACATTTGATTCCCACTATTTGTACATTTTTATCAATTTAGTCCCAATTTTAATAAATAAAATAATTTTATTATTTAATTAGGTTACGACACGTGTCGTCGTATTATTGGAGGACTTTATTTATATATTTTTAATTTAATAATTTTTGTTTTTGCTCCTCCAATCCGGTGGTGACACGTGTCACCAGATTGGAGGAGCAAAATTTAAAGAAACAAGCATTTGCCTCTGATGGGATTCGAACCCAGGGCAGCTGGGTTGAAGGCCAACGCTTATACCACTAGGCCAAAGCTTTTGTTGTGATTTGTTGTACACAATATAATATATATCTTAGTTTATAAATCATGCCAGGAAAAAAACAAGAAACATAACCCTGGCAGGATTCGAACCCAAGTTTCCTGGGTTAAAAGTGAGAATGCCTACCACTAAACCAAAGTTATTCTTATGATATAATGTACAAAATCTATTATATAACTTAATTTGTTTCTCATGTCAGGAAAAAGAAAATAAATATAGATTAAAGAAACTCGAATATGATACTTTTGGGATGCATAAAATATTTAAACCACTGAAATATATCTAACAATTAAATTATTAACCATTTTATTTTTTATTAAGTTTTAATTAAATTATTATATTAAAAAATAAAAAATTATATTAAAATTTTATTTAACGAATATAAATTTAATAAATTAAGTTTGTGAGTTTAGACTCGTTAAATAAAATTTTAATATGATTTTATTTTTTAATATAATAATTTAATTAAAATTTAATAAAAAATAAAATGGTTAATAATTTAATTAAAATTAAAATTATTAATTTTATAAAAAAATTAATATAATTTTTTATTTTTAACCATTTTATATTCGTTAAATAAAATTTTAATATATATATTTTATTTTTTAATATAATAATTTAATTCAAATTTAATAAAAAAATAAAATAGTTAATAATTTATTTGTTAGATATATATATCAGTGGTTTAAATATTTTATGAATCCCAAAAGTATCATATTCGAGTTTCTTTAATCTATATTTATTTTCTTTTTCCTAACATGAGAAACAAACTAAGTTATATAATACGTTTTGTACATTGTATTATAAGAATAATATTAGTTTAGTGGTAGGCACACTTACTTTTAACCCAGAAAACTTGGGTTCAAATCCTGCCAAAGGTATGTTTCTTGTTTTTTTTCCTGGCATGAGTAATAAACTAAGATATATATTATATTGTGTACAATAGTTCACAACAATAGCCTTGGCCCAGTGGTATAAGTGTTGGCCTTCAACCCAGCTGCCATGGGTTCGAATCCCATCAGAGCCAAATGGTTGTTTCTTTAAATTTTGCTCCTCCAATCTGGTGACACGTGTCACCACCTGATTGGAGGAGCAAAACAAAAATTATTAAATTAAAAATATATAAATAAAGTCCTCCAATAATACGACGACACGTGTCGTAACCTAATTAAATAATAAAATTATTTTATTTATTAAAATCGGGACTAAATTGATAAAAATGTACAAATAGCGGGGATCAAATGTGTAATTATACCAATTTTATTAACAGCCACGTCACACCTTCCGTTAGTTTTTAACGGTTTGTGGTCACATTGCAACCAATTAAATAATTTGGTGGTTTAATTGCTTCAAAAAAAAGTAAGGTGGTCAAATCGCGACTTTACCAATAGTATGGTGGTCATTTATGTAGTTTACCCTTTTAGCTTATAAGGGAAAAGACCATGGGCTAATTACTCTTCGGCTACTCTTTATTTTTTAAAAACCTCTCTGCCGTCCTCCACAGCCTCTCCTTTTTTTCATTTTCGTCCCGAATTGAGGGAGTGGTACTGATTTCATATGGGTTAATCACACGAGGGGTCCTCAGAACGTTTCAAAAGTTTTCATTTTCGTCATAATTTCAGCTTTAAAAATTAAGAGGGCGGTGGTCAAATCTTGATTTAGGCCCTTGCTGTTTTAAAAAGTGTTTTATCTCTATTTGAATTTGACATCTTTTAGGGGGATAATCTTTTTTTTCATCCTCGGTATTCCCTATGCATTACTACCCTTTTTATGTTTTATTATTAAAAGAAATTTTCCCCCAATGTTTTGGTTTCTTTTATTATAATATTAATCATATATATTTGTTTTCCTTTATTTAAAAAATTTACCATGTAATTAATGTCCTTTTTTTTACAATTAATAGAACGTTTCCCTTTTTCAAAGATTCTTCCCATTTTCAACGTATCCACCATATTAATGTTGCCATCCTTTTTTATTGTTATTTTTATTTTTTTAATTTACTTAAATGTTGCCTTTTTTTTCTTTCAATTACTCAATCTGCCGTTCCCATTTCATATATATATATATATAATATACTTGTTTTAATGCTTTTGACATATTACATATATATTACTGCCAAAGCGTCAAATCCCCAATTCCTTTTTCATGTGTGCATGTATGTAAGTATATACATATAGATGTATATAAATATACGTATAATACCATGTTATGTGTGTAATATATTCTTTAGGTGGTGTAACATCATTTTAATTTAAGTTATTGTTATCCACTCGTTGTTTTTGTTATTTGCTTACTTTATCTCCGTATGTCTTGTTTGATTTATTCGGTTTATTTTGTCTCATTTAGGTATTTATGAGTCGCATACGAATTTATGAATTGCAATGCGAGCGTATTTTTATTCGGGAACGAACGAGGCCAGTACCAGTCGTAGTGGTGGTGGTTCGGACATTCCTTCTCGAATATTAAGACCTTTAAAATTCACTCGCTCGTATAACCAAATTTCGATATGATTCGTCACTTTAATTCGCAAAATTTAATATTAATTGAGCGGTAATGTTTTTGGTACCGATTTTCGGGCATGACGGGGGTGCTCATCCTTCCCCGCGTGTAACCGACTCCCGAACCCATTTTCAAAAGAAAAATCTCTGGTTTTATTTCGGTGTCCGGTCTACCATTTTTAAATGGCCGGTGGTGACTCCCTATTTTTTACAAATCCGATCTAATTTTTTAAAAACCAATTTAAAACCCGGTCCGTCCGAGCGACACCGAGGTACTTTGTATTTTTGAAAATTTTTTAGTCGCAACAATATTATTGCTATGTCATCTTGGATTCCTAAGGGAACCAAGGTTTGGGGAGCTAACACTCATTGACCCAAAATAATTTGGGTACCAAAATCAAAAGCCTAATATCTTTGTTTGTAGGGGGAGCATTGCTACAAGGCCAAATCACAAAGTCAAAACTCATGGTACCTTGATAGTGGATGCTCAAGGCATATGACCGGAGACAAGAGTAGATTCATGGATCTAAAGCCAAAAAGTGGAGGAGTAGTGACATTTGGTGACAACTCCAAAGGCCACATTAAAGGTATTGGCTCCATAGGTAATCACTCTACCATTCTCATTGAAAATGTCTTATATGTCGATGGTCTTAAACACAATTTATTGAGCATAAGTCAATTGTGTGATAAAGGATTTAATGTTTTATTTGATAAAAATGGATGCAAAATTGTAGACATTAAATCTAATAATATTATGCTCATAGGTCATCGCATAAGGAACATATACATGGTGCATCTAGATGACATTCATACATCTCATGCATGCTTAGTTGCACAAAATGAAAATGATGCATGGTTGTGGCATAGGAAACTAGGACATGCTAGCATAAGTGTTTTAGAAAAACTAGTCTCCCTTAATCTAGTTAGAGGTATACCCAAGATAAAATTTTCAAATGATAAAATTTGTGATGCATGCTCAAATGGTAAACAACATAGATCTTCCTTTAAATCCATTAATGATGTTTCTACTAGTAGATGCTTACAACTTATACATATGGATTTATTTGGGCCAATTAGGACTATGAGCTTGGGTGGCAAGTCTTATACTTTTGTGATTGTTGATGATTTTTCTAGATTTACTTGGGTTCTATTTTTAAGTACTAAAGATGAGGCTTTGGAAAAATTCATCACATTTTCAAAATTAACCCAAAATAATCTTGAACTTAAAATTTCACATATTAGAAGTGATCATGGAACCGAGTTTCAAAATTTGGGGTTTGAAGATTTTTTAAATGAAAATGGTATTAGCCATAATTTTTCGGCTCCTCGAACTCCTCAACAAAATGGGGTAGTTGAGAGGAAAAATAGAAATTTGCAAGAAACGGCTAGAACTATGCTTTGTGAAAACAATTTACCTAAATATTTTTGGGCGGAAGCCACAAACACCGCTTGCTATATTGTAAATCGAGTAATGATTATGCCAATTTTAAAGAAAACACCTTATGAGATTTTAAAATCTAAAAAGCCTAACATTAGCTATTTTCACCCTTTTGGTTGCAAGTGTTTTGTTTTAAATAATGGAAAAGATAACTTAGGTAAATTTGATGCAAAAAGTGATGAAGCTATTTTATAGGTTACTCTTTAACCTTTAAAGCCTATCGAGTATTTAACAAAAGAACTTTAGTAGTAGAAGAATCTATTCATGTTGTATTCGATGATAACCTCCTTCCTAGGAAGGATTCTTGTGATGATGATGATGTAGGAATCATAAATGCCTTTGATGGAGGACAAACTTCAAAGGAGGATGAGATTCCAACAAAAGAAGAGGACACACAAGATCCACCTATTGAAGCCTTGAAGGACTTGGCTCTTGAGGAAAAGGAAGTGAGCTACCCAAGGGAGTTGAACTATGTCAAAGATGGTGAAATCTTGGGTGATCCATCCAAGGGGGTAACCACTCGATCTTCTCTTAGATTAATGAATCATGTTGCATTTATCTCATGCATAGAGCCTAAGAATATTAAAGAAGCATTGAAAGATGACTTTTGGATTATGGCTATGCAAGAAGAGTTAAATCAATTTGAGAGAAGTAATGTTTGGACATTAGTTGATAGGCCTAGTAATCAATCTACAATAGGAACTAAATGGACCTCGCGCTTTGTAGAACGTGAGGTCTGCAGATATTCCTAATGTGGCAGGACAAGTAAGTAGTGTCATGTCACTCAACCTTTCTTTAGTGTAACAAGCGTGTGAAAAAATAGTTTCAAAGCTTTTTTTAGTGTAAGAATAACAATATAAGTTTATTACATTTCAAAAAAATACATCAAATGAAGAAAATTGATTATGGTAGTTAGGCCACACAAAATGAAGAAAATAGATTATGATAATTAATGTAACCCCCTCGTCCCGGTCTGGCCGGATGACCGGTCCGAGTGGGCCACACGGGGAAAACCGAAGCGAAACCCAAAGGGTTCCCCCTCGGTTAGCAACCCTATATTTCTTTTTTTCATTGTAATCTTGTCACATTCGAACCCCAAACCACATTCAAACCGCCCAATTTTAATCTTGACTAAAGGCATCTTAATACATATGGGTTTTTCTCTTTAAAAAGGCCAACAAGGATCAAACAGTGCAGTTTTAAGCAAAGGTTTCGAAACCTCCCCAAAAGGTTTCGAAACTTATACTGGCAGTAAGGTCTGGAACCCAGATTTCTACAAAGGTTTCGAAACCTTACCCATGGTTTCGAAACCCTCTTCCATGGTTTCGAAACCTTCTTCAAAGGTTTCGAAACTTAGGCCGGCAGTGAGGTCTGGAATCCCAGATGTTGCAAAGGTTTCGAAACCTTCCTCAAAGGTTTCAAAACTTAGGCTGGTAGTAAGGTCTGGAATCCTAGATTTCTGCAAAGGTTTCGAAACCTTAACCATGGTTTCGAAACCATTGTGCAGGGGAGCACTTACTGCCTAACTCTAAAGACTTCCTAGGGAAAAAGAACACTAAGATCATGCATAGACATACATAAGAGCTTAAAAAGGGTCAAGGCATGAATTAACACACATGAGACTTGCACATACTAACATTTAAGCAATCCTACATGAGCCATAGGTAGCAATCAACATGAGTCAAGGCATTCGATCATGACATTCCAACAAAAGAGCAAATGCAGCATTTAAGGCCATACACGAAAGCTCAAAGGGCCCAAATGGCACAATTCAACACAAGGAGTTTGCACTCATACACAAGGCAACCTAAGCATCTAAAGCATGCCATCACACACCAACAATCATCATAGTATTACATGCTTTACAATCCAAAACATCAGCATATCAATGAGTCATATAAAGCTCATACAAAACCCTTGCCACATTGCTAGCTAATACAAAAATCGATAACCATACTTGAGCCACAAACTTGGAAAGCCCTTCTTGCCTTGCCTCGAGCTAACACCACGCTAATGATCTGCATTGTTGAACATTGAGAGCGTAAGCTAATAGCTTAGTGAGGGTGCTCTAAAACGAAAAACATCAACAATGCAGGGTTCAAGCATGTAAATCCTAATCTCACATACAACCTACAATTGCATATAATTGAGTAGACCTAGCTAGTCTTTCAAGTGGCATATATGGTTTCTCGATCCTACCAAGTTCAATTATCAATATCAACATCATATAGCAACGCCATATATCACCAACATATATCATCATCACATATCACAATGTATGAACAAGTTAATTGGCCGCTTTAATTACCCCGATTGTGCGGATTTAAACCTCAACAACACTTTACCTCGGTGGGATTACACTCATCACCGGACCTTGTATGTGCGGGATCCCACTCATCGC
This sequence comes from Hibiscus tridactylites, assembly GCA_958450335.1. Taxonomy (NCBI): domain Eukaryota; kingdom Viridiplantae; phylum Streptophyta; class Magnoliopsida; order Malvales; family Malvaceae; genus Hibiscus; species Hibiscus tridactylites. The sequence goes on along the minus strand of OY288265.1, from coordinate 30,757,779 downwards.
CACATGCCCTACGGATGGGATTCCACTCATCATCTCGTAGAAATGTATAAAAAGCTTCCGGTGGAATGTTACATCACCGTACTCCTCCTTGATGACTTAACGCCATCAAGGCCACGTACGTTTTGACTCAATTTGTGTGCACACTAATCCTAATGATCGATCATTTACAACCGGTAATTATTTTAGTGCCAATTATCATAACCACATTATATAAATATCATCAACCACCATTCATGCTCAATCTCATAGATGCATATCAAGATAAACTTACACCAATCAACCACAATCACAATAGCATAGTTAAGCAAGCATAAATGCATTCATGGATATCAATGGTTAAATCAACAACTTGAATTAACTATAAGTGGCCTACCAAGCACACTTCACGCACACCCACTACACATACTCGAACCAAAACTTAAAACAAGTTGAAACCACTCACCGCCCTTCCTTAGCAAATCGAAACAATCCTCCTACGAACCCGGATTCGGTCCCAAAGTCTCTTCAACGCTTCCTCTTGCTTCTAGCCAAACAAAACACACTTATTACACCACAATTCAATGCTAAACTCAACCATCAACTTACTTCACAAACACAAGCCAAATTCCACAAATTCACAAACCACATAATCTCCCAAAAACTCAATTTTCGTACTCCAACAACCCTTGGCTGAAACACTCATTTCCAAACACCCAAATGACCTCCAAAACATCCCAAATCACCCTCCTAACCTACCCTAACCATCAGCCCTTAGTTTTCAACCTAAAACCCACCAAAAACCCAAGTTTTAATACCTTAAAATTTGTCCTAAGAGCTTACTACGAATTTTCATCAAAACTCAACCAAATTGATATATATTGTGTATTTCACCATGATTAAACAAAGCCCCAACACAATTTATTAAAACCAATTGGAAAACCCCTTAAAAATCCAAACTTTAATATAAACCCTAATTTTCAAAACCCCATGTTTTTGAAATCCAAGACCATAGATAGATAGAGGACAAAGGGGAGATCAAGAAAACATAATTACCTTTCAAAATGGTGTTGAAATCAAGTGGCAAATTGATGGAATAGTAACTTGCTTTTGAGAGGTTTTGAAAATGGAGGTTTACCCCTTTTAACGTTGGAAAGGGTTTTATGAAGAAGATGACAACTTTTTCTATAAAGTGGTCTTGCTTTTTGAAAGTCTTGGGTCTAATTACAACATAAGTCCCTCCCCTTTTTCCAAAGCTCAATTAGGTCATTATTTAGAGTTGAATTAATTTAATTAAATTTCATTTGACTCGAACTATAAACTTGGTTAACTCCTAGGCCCAAAACACGGGTGTTACAATTAAGCCAATGATCCCGATCAAAGATGGCATCTTCTACATAACTGGGCGAGGTCAGCGACATCCTAACCGGTCAATTGTACCCCTAAACGTGATTTAGACAAATGGTGTCATAGTTAAATAACTGATACTCGGGCAGGAGCGATTTTTCAATTCCTCAACTTGTCTTGGTACCCACTTTGCATCGTAATTTGAGGAGAAGTTTACATCCGCAGTCCTGATCCCGACCAAAGAGGGCATCTTGTACATCACTCCCCAAAACATGTACAGATGTTGAGGTCTCGCCATAGTCGTCTAATCCAATCGATCCAGTTCGAAGGTTCTCTTTTCGGCTTAACTTTTGAGGCTGATATTGACACATATGAGACATTATAACTGGTTAATTGTACCCCTAAACATGCTTGCTTTGATGAAGTGGACAATCGAGGATTTTGAGGTTCCTTCAAAGAATGCAATTGTTACCCACTTTCATCATCATCTGCAATGGTAGGGCTTTTGACTATGGTTACATGTTGTGGTCTTCACCTAGCCCTAGGGGTGAGCGTTCGAGCGAGTCGAGTCGAGTCAAAAATTTCGAGTTATTCGAGTTGACGCGTCATATTTTACAATTTGAACTTAATTTGAATTTTTTTTTTCGATTCGAGTCGAGTTTTCGAGTTCCTATACAAATTTAATTGTAATTATTTACCATGTTATAATACAATTTGATTCCAATTTAAATGACTTTCTCTAATCATATAAGATATGCATATATATTTCATATTATTTTTAACATGCATAAGTAAGATTTGTAATGTTATTTAGTAAAAAAATATCATCTAAACTTCTAAAATATATTTATAATATTATTTTTTAAATAAGGAAATTTTGGGGATAAAATATTGATGGGGGTATAAATGAGTTAATGAATTGATGTGAAGAAAAAAATTACAAAAAATTCAACTGAATGATCACATTGAATAAAATATAAAGTTAAATAGCGAAATTGAAAAAAAGAATATAATTGATAAAAATATGAATTAAAGTTATATAGATATTATATAGTGTTAAGTGAATCATGTGGTTTAATTTTGGTAAAAAATGGACTTAAAACAAAAGAAGAATTGAAAAAATGGGAAATATTCAAAGTTGAGGGGCTAAATTACAAAAGTAGGAAATTTAATTTAAAAATATGAATTGAAGCTAAATATGTATTCTAGTTTCTACAGTGGTTTACGAGCATGCGGTTCAAATTTGGTAAAATTGACTTAAAACGAAAGAGATATTGAAGAAATGAGGAAATCATACAAAGTTAAGGGGTTGGATTGAAAAAAATATGAAATTTATTTTCAAAAATATAAATTGAAGATAAATACGTATTCTACGCTGGTTTAGGAATACGTGGTTCAAATTTGGTCAAAAATGGACTAAAAATGAAGGAGGAATTGAAGAAAAATGAAATCAGTGACTAAATTGTAAAACTGTAAAATTCTATTTTTCGAGTTGGGAAAATTTCAAACCGACTCGAAATCGAAATTTTTTCGAGTTAATGGAGTTGACTCGAATAACTCGAAATTGAAAAAAAAAATATCGATTTTTTCGAGTCGAGTTTTACTCACCCCTACCTAGCCCGACACTCTATGAAGACCACATTTTCCCTAATATTGTGATCTGTCGTTCATCTTGAACAATAATACGAAACACCCGTCTTGCAAAAACTAGCAGCCCATGAATAACGGATAAATATGAAACTCGCGATGTTTGTTCTCATCACTACCTGTAAATCAATTTTTTCTTTGGATATGATGGCAAGCAATTGCTGGTGGGTATGCAGGTTTATATAGGCAAGAACTCGCATAATGCAATTTTCACCGCCACGTTAGATTCCTAACACGGAAATGAAATCTCACTAGACCTCGCTCTATGCATAGTGCGAGGTCCTTTTACAACATCAAATCTACGGACAGCTGCCACGTTAGGAATCTCTACGAACATAGAACCTCGCGTTTGACAGAAAGCAAGGTCTATGCTAAATTAATAAATAATTGTAATTACAAATTTTATATGCAATTAAAATTTCCAAAAAACCAAAAAACTCTATGATAATATAATAATATAATTTTATTAGATTATGATACTAATGTTGTTTTACATAAATAAAAAAGGAAATTACACAATCATCCTAGTGACTCCTATGTCCACCTGTACCGCACAACGGTGCATGACATTCCCGACGCGAATTCTTTTGAACATTTGCACCACCACCACCACCACCACCATCATCATCATCATCGTCATTGTCGTCGTCATTATCATCGTCATCGTCATCCCCTAATAAAAGATGAGTCCCACCACTCGCACTAGGGTCGGTGAAGAATGGGCTCTACGGCGGTGTCTGATCCACAATACTAGATCCGAACTGTGTCGGATTGTAGAATGAAGGCACAGATGCAGAAGGTTGTGGTGCATAATATACTGGGGGAACCATAATAAGTGGATGAAACACGTCCGCGAAAATTTTTTCTCTCCAACTCCCCATTTGCTGAAACAATGGACTACTTCCCATATGGTGAAATGCTGAGAAAGTTGATTGCTGGATTGGGCAGGTTCCTGAGCTATTATGGATGACGATGCCCCGAGAGCGTGTGTTCTTCTCCTTTGGCCACCTCCCGTCTACGAGTACCACGCTGCGTCAGAGGATATTGTGTCGACGGACGCTGCATCAGTCCAAATTTGGCGGGCCACTCGGAATCCCTTGGACATAGTTGAATTGTCGTAGCGCGCGGTCCGTAGGATGCCACTCCACTATCTCATAGTGTGTAAAACCTATGTTTGATTTTGATATAACTAGATCTTTAAGGATCAATATGAAAAACTTAAAATTGTTTTTGTAAGTCCCTTAATAAGTTTTAAATCACCAACTTTTTAAAACTGATTTGAAAAACTCAAACTCAAAATATTTTCTAAGTGTTCCAAGGTCAAACTATTGAAAAACGTTCAGGTGTATCGATACACTCCCAAGCGTATCGATACCTTTTTACAAAACTTGGCTACTGTCGGAACACGTATCGATATGGCAAACCCTCGTATCGATACTCCCCTGTGTTAAAATCTAAAGAGTTTGAATGGCGTACCGATACGGTAAACCCTCGTATCGATACGTCCTTAATAAATTTTAAATATAAGTCGGTTTAAAAAAGATGACCGTTGGTGTCAGTTGGTTGGTAACCAAACTTTAAAAGGTCGTTGACCCGTATCGATACGCCTAACCCCCGTACCGATACAGATATCGACAGTGAGCTAAGTTGAGAAAAAGGTATCGATACGACCTTTACCGTTTCGATACCCCGTACCGACACGCTTACGCGCGTATTGATACCCCTTATTTATTGCACACAACAACTCTTTCTTTTCTTAGACATGTATCGATACACCTTCCCGCGTACCGATACGCATAGCTGCAGAAGTGCATTTATGGTGGTAAGAGAGGGTTCCAACAGCTCCATTTATGATCACAACCACCCAAACGGCTAGAAATCAATGAGGAGGTATAAAAGAGACATCCAAAAGCTACAGCAACAACTATTGATCTTCAAGAAAACATCTATTCATCAAATCCAAGCAATTGTGCAAAATCCATATTGTCTAGAAACCCCAATTGTAATTTTCATTCTTATCTTGTTCAATTGGGTTGAGTGCTTGTAATTGGGCTATCATTTGTATTGAGAGATACTCTATTAGCCAACAAATTTCTTTGTTATCTTGTTGTGAGGATTGAGTTGAATTTTGGGTAGAAAATTCAACCGAAATTGTAAGGGTTGCCTTCTTATCCTAGAAAAGGGGGAAGAGCAATTAGCGGAATTGTTGCAAATCCTTAGTGAAGCTAAGGTAGTGGATGTAGAGTTCATTTGGAACTTGAATCACTCTAAAAGCCCTTGTCATTATTTTTAATTTATAGTTTCCACCACAAAATCTTTAAATTTCCAATTCACCCCCTCCTGGTTCATATCGATCTTTCGATCCACTCAACAATTGGTATTAAAGCCTACCTCTTTGAGGATTAACAACCACAAGAGGAGTTCCTTGGAAGAGTGTGATCATCAAAATATCAAGAGATGACTTCAACCTCCGGTTCCGACATGTATGAGTCTCAATCCACTACAAAGCCTCCCTTCTTTAATGGTGATAACTATTCTTTTTGGAAGAATAGAATGCGTCTCTTCATCAAGTCAAATGACTACCTAGTGTGGGATGCGATTGAAGATGACCCTTATATTACATTGAAGCAAGATGGTGAAGGTAAGATGGTCTTAAAGAAAAAGATGGAGATGAGTGGAGAAGAAAGGAAAAAGATTCAAGTCAATGACAAAGCTCTCCACATGCTATTTTGTTCTTTCGGTTCGGACATCTATTCTAAGGTTTCATCCATCGAAAGTGCCAAAGAAGCTACTCTATTCACTTCCCGAGTCTTGGGATGGGAAGAGAACCGCTATCATTGAAGCTAAGATTTTGAAAACTTTGAAGCTTGATGAGCTTGTGGGTTCTCTCCTTACTCATGAGATCATGAAGCAAGGAAGGGAAGATGAGAAGAAGAAAGAAGAGAAAAGGGTAGAGAAGCTTGAGGTTGAGAAGAAGAAGAAGATGGGAATCGCTCTCAAGGCTAAAGCTTCACAACATGAAGAGAGCTCGTCTAGTGAGGAGGATGAACTCGAAGAATTGGCTATGATAGCCAAACAATTCTCACGTTTTATGAGGTCCAACCGGGGAAGAAAAATCCAAAGGAAGATGGACTTCAAAAGCAAGAACAAAGAAGAAGGAAGGGATCCTATCATTTACTTTGAGTGCAAACAACCCGGCCATATACGTTCGGAATGCTCTCAACTCGAGAAGAAGGGCTTTGAGAAGAAGAAGAAGCTCAAAGCCAAGCTTGCTACTTGGAGTGATGAGGAGTCATCAGAGAATGACGAACAAGAAGTGGCTAACCTTTGCCTCATGGCACTTGAGGAAGATTCCTCCATGGTAACCTCTAACTCATCTACTTTAGATTTTGAAGAATTAAATGGTGCATGTGATGAGTTACAAGAGGTCTATGATGAATTAGTTGAGAAATATAAAGAGTCGGTCATTAGGAACAAAAAGATTATTTTGGAACTAAATGAGAAAAATGATTCACTCACTCAAGCTAATTCAAAATTTGAGAAAAAGATATTAGGATTAAAAGATGAACTAAAATTCTTTCAAGATGAAAATGTTGATCTTAATAATCTTTTGTCTCAATGTAATAGTGAACACCAAAAGGTGTTGGGTGAGCTAAATGAGCTCAAAAAGTCTTTGAAAAATGTTGGTAGTGTCAAGCATGAAATAGGTGAATCCTCAAGAACACACCAACCTAAGAAAAAGACTAACTACTACAAACAAGGTAGCTATCCTAGACATAGTAGAGCTAAAAGAATTAGAAGTGTATGTGTTCCTAAGGAACTTGTTGCAAATCCTTAGTGAAGCTAAGGTAGTGGATGTAGAGTTCATTTGGAACTTGAACCACTCTAAAATCCCTTGTCATTATTTTTAATTTGCAATTTCCACCACAAAATCTTTAAATTTCCAATTCACCCCCTCTTGGTTCATATCGATCTTTCGATCCACTCAACATAGTGTATAAGTGGAACCATCAGTATCCAGACGACCTTAGTCAACATTATTTCGGGCGAAATGCATGCTCGAATTTCAGGATCCGTGTACATCGTCCACAAGAACTACAAAAAAAAATGTAAAGTCAGATAGATAAAATTGATTTCCAAAAATTTAACTAATAATTTCTGATTTAAATAAATTTAGATACTAAATATCATACCAAATAACGTGGATCTGGGCCATTTATCTTATCGATCAACAGTAGATAATCTCGTTGATTGGTCGGTAGTCTCATGTGTGTTAATTGACCCAACCACCTATCATTCAAAAGAAATCCTAAGTAATATAATATTAAAAAAACAAAATAATAAAATAAAATTTTGGCGATTTTATTAGTACCTCTGAACAAGTGGGAATTGGTGTGGGGTCGGGATTCGAGGCATCGGGCTTAAAAACGACATTGAATCTATGCCTAACACTGCAGCAACCAAAGGCCCCCACCAATTGCACGTTTGCCCGGGTCAACAGTTCTGCACAACTCCCGAAATAGAAATGCCAAGATTGCCCTTCCCCAACATTTGTTTCTCGATTCCATAGGACTTGCTAGATGAGGCAACCATATCAAATGGACCTTGTTGCGAGATTTGTCTACCATCAAAACCCCCAATAACTCGTAGAATACGGGCACGAGCAAACCGCTACAAAAACATTTTTTCAATATAAATTTATTTTCTATAAATTTAAATTTCACACGAATAAATAATAATAAACAATAAAAAAATTATACCATCTTTGTATCATCATCAACGTGGTGGGGGGTCAAATTGTTGTCCAAAAATTTAATTTTGAGTTTGCCACCATCCAAATCGGTTTTTGCCAGCCTAATTTCAAGCAAGGCTTTACACACATCTGCCAGTCTGCCTTCGCAATCTCGATGATAAGCTCGTCGTCAACGGGTAAACTGAGAATAAATGCAACATCTTGCAAGGTAACGGTTGCCTCACTGCAGGGAAGATAAAACGTGTGCGTCTCGGGCCTCCACCTCTCTAGTAACGCGTTAATCAATGAAGGGTTCAACTTCGGACCGTCAAATACGTGGGAGACATAACCAAAATCGAACGCATGCAAATAGCCGTCAAGGTCCGGTCATCCCGTGTGATTGATGTAATACTGCAATGCACGTTCATACCCCTTCAAAATAAAATTTTAAATTCATAAATTAGTAAATAGAATATTAACAATTACAAAATCAATAAAAAATTTAAACTTAAAAAACTTACATCGGGTCTACACGCCAAAAATTCCACACGTGTCTGTCGTCGAGCCTCAATAATCGTTCCATACTGCCACAAATTGGAAGACTTTAAAAATAAAACCAAAGGAAAATAGTAATTGAAGAGACAACTGACAATTTGATATGAAAATAGATGACACAGTGAGTCTTATTTATAGGAGTCCTCACACCCTGCACGAAGCGGCGTCAAAGGGACATTGTTATATGCAAAACGCAAGGTCCTTTGAGAATCTGCAACGATTCCATTCGTTTCAGTCCGAACGGAATTGGACTCTTTGACTGGACCTCGCTATCTGCAAAACGCGAGGTCTGTTTTTTTTTTATTTAGATAAGATTTTGATTTGTTACTTTCATTCCTTACAAATTATGTTTTAATAAGATTTAGATTTCTTACTGTAATTAAAAATAACAAATATTTTAATTGGGATAATTAATTACAAATATAACATACATTAAATACAAATAAAATTTTACATTCATTACGTATTATGTTTTAATAAGACTTAGATTTTTTTACTGTAATTAAAAATAACAAATATTTTGATTGGGATAATTAATTACAAATATAACATACATTAAATACAAATAAAATTTAAATACCGTATTTTCCTTTAAATAATATCTTCTTCTAGACAATATATTGATCCTAATAAATATGAAATACTTTAGGACCTGTTCAAATAATTAGAATATTGAATCTACTAAAATTAACTTCCAAAAAATTAAGACCTTTCGAATAATTAGTTCAAATTACATTTTATATACGGTTAAATATCATATTCTGAATATTGAACCATTTTCAAATAATTATTTTTTAAGATTTCGATTTTAACTATGTCGCATAATTATCACCTAAAATAAATTTCAAATGGTTAAAGGAAACTCGCTATGTGCATAACGCGAGATCCCTGCACAGTAATTATCGCAATCCGTTAATGTGACTCTTCAATTTCTCGAAAACCTAGCACTTTCCAGTATGCGAGGTCATATCCGGCCCACATCGGATAAAACAAGTTTTTTGTATCACGCAAGGTCTATAATCGCATTTTGCAAAACGCGAGGACGTCCTACGTGGCAGATTTGGGGTTATTTTTCTACATAACTTTGACAGGGGTCATTTACGTAAAGTACTTTTAAGGGGGTTTTTGGTGTAAAAAAGCTCAAATTAGGGGTGAGCGTTTGGTCGAGTCAAGTAAAATACACTTGAGTTAGTCGAATTTACGAGTCCTATTTCACAACTCAAATTTTATTTGAAATTTTTCGAGTCGAGCCGAGTTTTTGAGTTTCTGTGCAATTTAATTGTAAACATTTACAATGTTATAACACAAATTATTTCAGATTTAAACGACTTTTTATATCCATATAAAATACACATACATATTTTTTCATATCGTGATTTATATATCAGGCAAAATTAAGAGATTTGACTCGAACTTAAAATCGATCTAATTAATTATTAAAATATTTGAGTTATTCGAGTTATTCAAATTTCTATTTTACAACTCAATTCAAACTTTTTCGAGTCAACTAATTTTTTCAAGTCGAGTCAAGTTTTGCTTAGATGCAACTCTGGTTTTAATAATATATATTATTGCTACTACGCCGCCCTGTGAATGTGATTTGTAATTATGAATAATTTATGAAACTCTATTTACAATAAGTTGCTATCACTCTTACTATTAAATTGAAATTATTTTAATGAAATCAAAGTGAGTGCTTTGTCAATGACACGATATTATTAAATTGAAATCTAATTAACATTAATTAATGTTTAATTGTATTATGTAGTGGCTACATTACGTAGCACTCTTTTTCCCCATTAGGATTAGGGGAGTTTTTTAATGAGGCTCGTAATTTAGTCGGGTATCAAAATCCAATAAAGTATCCATTCAAAAAAAATGTTTAATTGTATTATAAAAATTGAAAATAGTAATTTATTTTATCAAGGTTTAAAGGTCAAATTAGCCCTCAACGAAAAATTAAAAAATCAATTAAACCTTTATGAATATTTTGTACTCAATTTAGTCCTCATAATTCAAATTACACTCAATTTGGCCCCTCCGTTAGTTTTACCGCATTGATCATCAATGCCTTCTAACGGTCAAAATATAGGACATGTGGCATGTTCTGGGCGTGCCACGTCATCAAAATCGTTTTTTTAAATTTCTTAAAGAATCTAAAAAATTATAAAAAAAATTATAAAATTCATAAAATTGTAAAAATTAAAAATATTAATTTAAATTAATTTTTTTCTTATTTTACTTTATTTTTTTTTATAAAAAATGTAAAATAATATTTTTTCTAAAAAATTTCAAAGTTTTAATTCTTTAAAAAATGCCTCATAAATCCCTAAATTAAGCATTAGCACCGATTCAACCACCAGTCATCTCCGTCGTAGGAAAACTCCCGTTCTCCCTCAATATTTCTTCTCACCAGCACCGTTGTTTGCCAGTTGCCACAACAATTTTCACCGTCGATTAAACTGATTTGAGGACTTTGGAATGTAGGGTTAGGGTTAGAGATTTGAAAATTTTGGACATTTTAAATTTTTTTAAAATTTTGGGATTTTATAATTAAAAATATATTTTTAAAAAATTATACAATATTATTTTATTATAAATATTTATATATTTTTAATAATTATTAAAACTATTATATATTTTTTTTTATTTTAAGTAAATAATATTTTTTTTGTGATTTTACACATAATTTTAATTTTTCACACATTTAAATATTTTTTTAGATTTTTCTTTTATTTTTCTTTTATTTTTTATATATTTTATTTTTAATTTTTTTCTTCAGATTTTTAATTTTTTAATTTTAAATATATTGTTTTTATAATTTTAAATATTTTTAAAATTTAAATGATTATTTACGGTTTTAATGACGTGGCACGTCAAGAGTGTGACATGTGTCACCGTCATAACAACTACTCTTGAGTTAACGGTCAACTTAACGAAAGGGCTAAATTAATTGTAATTTGAATTTTGAGGGTTTGATTGATCGTAATTTGAATTTTGAGGGCTCAATTGAGCGATTTTTTTTATAAGGGCTTGATTTTTTGTTGAGGGCCAATTTGACCTTTAAACCTTTTTATCAATGATAGAACTTAAGGTAATAGTTTGAGGGGTCAATTTAAATTTTTTAAAAGAATTGGAGGCTTATACTAATTTTTTCAAAAATAATTGAGAGTTTGACTAAAATTTATAATAATTTTAAGGCATTTAATAAAAATTTAAAAATTATGTGAATAAAGTTAACTAAAAATATTCATAGTTATGAAGTCCAATATAAATTTTTAAAAATCTTAAAATAGTTAATTTAACTTTTTTTTAATTTACAGACCATTTTTTTTTAATTTTGAGTGATCATAACTTCATAAGTTCCGCCACTGCATCCTAGAATTGTTATTATTATAAACAAAGATCACAGCTGGCAATGTTATGTATTATTGTGAAGAAATTTGAAAGAAAAAACAAAAGGAACGGATGATGTGAAGTTTTTGCTTTAAATATTAAAACTTGAAAGAGCAGTTGAAATGTTTGCTTTAAATATTACAATTTGCAAGAGCAGTTGAAGTGTTTGCTTTTAAATATTACAATTTGCAAGAGCAGTAGATCGCGCCTTTTCGCATTCACCAATTAAACCTTTATGAACATTTTGCACTAGTACAATATTCGATCGAGTTGAATAAAAAAATTTTAAATTAGTCAAAGTGAATAAGTTTTTTTTATGACTTTAACTTTTATGAATATTTTGCACTCACTGATTTAAACGACATTATACAATCGTATACGATATACATATATATGTTTCTTCATGTTTTCTTATAGTAATATACATATATCACGAAAGTTGAGAAATTCAACTTAAAAAACAATCTACTAATTACAAAAAATTTTGAGTTATTCGAAATTTTATTTTATAACTTAAACAATAATTGAATTTTTTTACAAGTTGTGTCGAATCTTTTTTGTTAAATTGACTCAAAATTTTAATTTTTTCGAATCTAATTTTACTCACTCCTACCCTCACTAGCTTCTTTCAACGCCCGAAAACATGAGTTGGATATGAATCAGACATTACCGAATAATATAAAAAAGTAGGTTAAATATATCTTAGATCACACAATTATTAGTTTAGCTATAAACACGTCACTTTATTTTTTTTAAAGAAAATTTAGTTGTTTAACTAAAAAAATTATCACAAATAAATCACTTTGTTGTTAAAATTGGAAGATGTCTCTAGAGTGGAATAGTATAATTAATAGTTATAATCTCCAATACTGGTTGAAAAATTCTATTTTATCATAAAATAATAAGTTACTAATATAAACAACAGTTGGATAATTATAACATGAAAGTAATATAACATCTTTGAGAAAAGAATAAAAATTAATTTAACATAATTTTTAAATATAAAAAATAAAATTTATAATTTTTTAATTATAATTAGATTAATAGAACAGAAAAGTGTTGACACTAAATTTACTATTATATCATATCATGTCACTATTTTCATATATTTTGACACTAGTAATTTTAGATTTGTTTGTAATAAAAATAAACTTTTAGAAAAATATCCATTTGTAACAACTAATAATTGAATGATTTGATTTGTATTTTACCCAAAATGAAGTTAGTGCCACTTTGACACACCTCTAAAAGGTATTCTTGGTCCACAAGTTTCCGTTTCTCTTGCTCGCCAAGCTCTCATCGACAACAATGGCGACGGCTATTGCAGACACCATATTACCCAAGCCTTCTCCGCCGGCTTCCTCCTTCAAATCTTCATTACTCATTTCTAAATCCGTCATTTCCTTCTCAACAACCCCTCGAAAGTTCAAGCCTTCCCGTTCCCTCACCGTTTCCAGCTCTCTTCCACAGTCAAACTCCGCTTCCTCCGCCGTGACCCCAACTACATCCCTTGCCCATGATTTCGTTTCCCGTTATGCCCCTGATGAGCCGCGAAAAGGCGCCGATATCCTCGTGGAAGCCCTCGAACGTGAAGGGGTCAAGGACGTGTTTGCTTACCCAGGTGGAGCTTCAATGGAGATCCACCAGGCTTTAACTCGGTCCAAATTGATCCGAAATGTCCTCCCAAGACACGAACAAGGAGGGGTTTTCGCGGCGGAGGGCTACGCGCGGTCCTCGGGTCTTCCCGGCGTTTGTATTGCAACTTCCGGTCCAGGGGCGACTAACTTGGTGAGCGGTCTCGCCGATGCGATGCTCGATAGTATCCCTGTCGTGGCGATCACCGGTCAAGTCCCCCGGAGAATGATCGGCACCGACGCTTTCCAGGAAACTCCGATTGTTGAGGTAACAAGATCAATTACAAAGCATAATTATCTCGTGCTTGATGTTGATGATATCCCTAGGATTGTTAGTGAAGCTTTCTTTTTAGCTACCTCCGGTAGACCGGGCCCTGTTTTGGTCGATATACCGAAGGATATACAGCAGCAGCTTGCTGTTCCTAAGTGGAATCAGCCTCATAGATTGCCTGGTTATATGTCTAGATTGCCGAAGAATCCGAACGAGGCTCATTTGGAGCAGATTGTGCGATTGATTTCGGAATCTAAGAAGCCCGTGTTGTATGTTGGTGGTGGTTGTTTGAACTCCAGTGAGGAGTTGAAGCGATTTGTCGAGCTTACGGGGATACCGGTCGCGAGTACTTTGATGGGTCTTGGCTCGTTTCCGAGCTCGGATCCGTTGTCGTTACAGATGCTTGGGATGCACGGAACCGTGTATGCTAATTATGCCGTGGATAAGAGTGACTTGTTGCTTGCTTTTGGTGTGCGGTTCGATGATCGGGTGACTGGAAAACTCGAGGCTTTTGCCAGCCGGGCTAAGATTGTGCATGTCGATATCGATTCAGCCGAAATCGGGAAGAATAAGCAGCCTCATATGTCGGTTTGTTCGGATGTCAAATTGGCGTTGAAGGGGATTAATAGGATATTGGAGAAGGGAGCTAAGCTTAAACTGGATTATTCGGCTTGGAGGGAGGAGTTAAATGAGCAGAAGGTGAAATACCCTTTGAATTATAAGAGCTTTGAGGAAGCGATTCCGCCTCAATATGCAATTCAGGTTCTGGACGAATTAACTGATGGGAACGCAATTATAAGTAGCGGTGTCGGGCAGCATCAGATGTGGGCTGCTCAGTTTTACAGGCACAAGAAGCCACGGTAATGGTTGACATCAGGGGGATTGGGAGCAATGGGATTTGGATTGCCCGCTGCCATCGGAGCTGCTGTTGCAAATCCCGGGGCTGTTGTTGTAGACATCGACGGTGATGGAAGTTTCATGATGAACGTCCAAGAGTTGGCGACGATCAGCGTAGAGAATCTTCCCATCAAGATACTGTTGTTAAATAATCAGCATTTGGGCATGGTTGTACAATGGGAGGACCGGTTTTACAAGGCAAACCGAGCTCATACGTATTTGGGCAACCCATCCAGGGAGTGTGAGATATTCCCGAACATGTTGAAATTCGCAGAAGGATGTGGAATACCGGCTGCTCGTGTGACGAAGAAGGAAGATCTCCGAGCCGCTATTCAGAAAATGCTGGAAACACCCGGACCATACTTGTTAGACGTAGTCGTCCCCCATCAACAACATGTGTTGCCTATGATCCCCAGCGGAGGGGCTTTCAAGGATGTGATCACAGAGGGTGATGGAAGAACAAAATATTGATTTTAATCAACATCAATATATGTATGTGTATGGTAATGTACGTATGTGGAAGCTGTGCCGAGTTTTCGCAGATTTCCATTGGAATAATATCCAGGAAACTTGCTGGGCTTATAATCTAGTTTTTCTCTTTTTTAAAAAAAAGCAAGTAGAATGTATTATGTAATTCTATGTTGCATAAAATGTTCCCGAGTCCTGCTCTGCTCATCTGCATATATTAATATCATCGTAAAAAACGGGTCGGTTTTTTGATTTTAGTGGTAAACCCGAGTCTTAAGCGTTTTTGGCCGATCAAGCGAGGTCAAGTCCGCCATGTTGGAACAATTGCTTTTGTTTTGAAGTTGTAGCAATAATTAGAAAAATTGCAGTGGAGTTTGGGTAGTAGTAGCATGGACAATGAAAATCCCGTTGACAAGTTGGATCCAACTTCTCCAGAAAGGGGCGACGGTTGTTCCGGGTGATGAGCCTTATGTGGGTCAAGACTTTGAATCTGAGGGCTGAGGCAGCTGCATAGGATTCATCATTCCCGTTCCAGGCCCTTGTTTGTAACAATCGAGAGAATATTATGAGGAAAGTAAATTCGGGTAAATGGGTATCAATACCCGGTCAGTTTTCACTATTCTACTAAATTCATTTCTGCTCTAGTCTGTTGAGATATATATTCTTTCACTCCATTATCTACATAGGAGAATTACATCAAACATATGTTTTCGAGATGTTGTATTTGCATGCATTCATTTACTCTTAGATCGGAAGAACTGGAGAATTGAACACCATATTTCATATTATACTATATCAGTTCATTCTTGTTGATTTCAAATTGAACCTTCTTTAGTTGGGGATGGAGATTTTTGGCAAATAGGACAAGGGCTAGTAGGAAACTTAAGGCTTTATTTTTTTATAAGTTTTCCATATATTCCAAGAATCATACCTCCATAAGCCCCACATCCCCATCCCCATCCACCATTCTTTATTTCTCTTGTTTTTAGCTTTGAATTCATCCATACCAGTAGTCGGCCACAGGTCAAAAATAGAGATGAGCTTTTCAACGCGCCAACCACGCGCCTCCCCTTTCTCACCCCGTCCAAACCCCTCAGAGCCTCGGACGTTTTGCTTTAATTCACCGGTCCGGCATTGTCGAGCGGTTCTCCTCAACGTGTGGCGTCGTCCCCGTCGAGAGGCCTCCGCTGTGCAGGAAGTGGTTTGTGAACGACGACGCCGCTGGTTTGCTCCGAGGAGGCTGGAACGGAAGAGAAATCAAGGAGGTGGTCGTGGCGGGCCCTCAGTCACGGTTTCGTTGGGCCTTGACGGATCTCTCTCTGCGATTCTCTATCAGTTTCTCTGTTCGTCGAAGTTCCAAAGCGCGTCTAGGTTTGCCGGAGTTCAACGGGTCCTCCCTTCTGTCGGTTTTATTGGGGATCTCCTCTGTTATGGATTAGGACAAAGCTCTTCTCCGGCAAGAGCATGCTTCGATCCCGGCGGGATGAGGAGTGGACGGCATGCTGGTCGTGGGTGCTCTACTTCGAGGCCTTGTGCGTGCTTGATGTTGATAGCCAGCAACGGAAGCGTATCCATCTCCCTGGTGTTGCAAGTCGGTGGAAAACGAGGCTTTTGGAAGCTAACTGTGCTGGGTTCGCAAAGAAGAAGGTTGGGTGAGGTTTTCGGTCAGGGCGTTAGGCCCACACGACGGACGTCGAACTACTGGAGCGTGGTACGACCCTTCATCGGCAAAGCTGAGTTTGCTTCCTGTGGAGAATACAACAGAGGCAAGGGCAGAATGGACTTGTTACTTCCTGCCAAGCCTTACCACTCAAGGGCCCCACCTTTCCTGTTTTGGATTTTTCCTCATTCAACTTTCCGGTTTTGGTGGATCTGGGGATAGCTTTTCCCTTTTAAAGTCAAACAAATCCTCATTTCATGGGATTTGGAAGCATGCAGATCCTTGGAGATTTATTGGCCCCACCCGGCTGTTGACTTTGGCACTTAACATGCCTCGAATTTTATTGGATAGTAGCTTTGGTTGGGACCCGGGAGGATTTAATGCTATAGGAAAGTCCCGGATCAGTTTTTCTATGCCAACAAAAGATAATCAGTGGACTAAGCGTTATTGGTTGTTCCTTGTTGTTCGGGTTGTTACCAAAGGTTTCGACGAATCAGGATTGGGAGAAGACTCGGTGAACTCATACTCTTTTCAAATCTGGGGTACAGTAGATGATGCCTTGATAAGGACCAACGTTTTCACGTTGGAAGCCTGCCTCTGGATAGAGCTCTCAGGCACGGCTACTGTTTGTCGCCCCGGGAAGAGTTTATGGTCTCTTTGTTTTCTCCAGTATCGTTCTGGTTTCGTCGTTTTTGAAAACACGATCCACGGCTTGGCCGTTGGAGGTGTCTATCTGGGTGCTCCAGTTTGTTTTCCGATCTGCTGTGGTGGGATGTCCGCGCGGTCTGTTGTTTTCCTTTGTTGGTTGCTGATGTATGACACATGGCTGATGGCGGTTTGGTTTTCCTTTGAGTTTTTTATGTTTGGTGTTTGGCCTTGCATGGCCCTTCATGACGTTGTTTCTGTTGAGCTCTTCCCCGTTCAGGGCTGCTTCCGAAATGTTCTCGGAGTTAGGGTTGTCTTTGTTTTCGCTTTTCTGGCCACCCTTAAGGTGGCTGGTCGGATAGGTTTGTTGTTGATGACGATGCTGGGTGACATTGCAAGGCTTATGCGTGGTTTGCATGGGCTTGTGCATGTCTGGCACGTTTTTTCTTTGTTTTCATCCTTGTTTTTGTATGGTTTTCTTTGATCCAATGAAAGTTATGTTTGATCAAAAAAAAAAAGAATCATACCTCCATATCCATGTCAAACACAGGTACTATAGGATAGGAATATATGCCTTTCAAAGTGCTAGCGTGTTGGGTAAGAATTAGAATTAAAATTTTATAATTCATACTCGAATCAAGTTATCAATATGCCTGCTTGCCTGTCTTTTCCCCTTGCCTTCAAACAAACAACAATTATTTTGTTTTTGTGTGTTGTTGTTCATATATTTGTGATAAGAATCAAATGGTAAAAGAACAATTTAAATCCAGAGAAGAGGAATAAGGAGAGAAATAGGATTGAGGAGAATGTTCCAGAATAAGGTTCAACATAACATCCTTTACAACCAAAATTATTCTAAATACTCAACCCTAGCGACAAACTCAATAGTAGACAAAATCTGTTAAGGTCGTTGGTGCTTTTCTCTCTCTCAATCCCCTGCATAATCTTGGTGGCTGTTCCTGAGCATCTCTTGTAGAAATAGATGAAAACAGAAGGCTTTTTCTATTATTCGATATCTCAAAAGATTACATCAAGAGACTCTTTTATAGAGTCTTTTAGAAGTTCAGCTAGGATAAAGATTCCTAGTACAAAATAACTTCTAACTCTATACTAGATTAGAGATAACTCTAGACTAATTAGGACTTTAATTCTAACATCTTTACCTAATACAATAAATATAGATAAGTACTAACTCTTATGAGATTTAATCCTAATCTATGTAAAAGCCGAAATATCCTACACTCCCCCTCAAGCTGGTGAGTATATGTTGTGTAGTCCCAGCTTGGATAAAAATTCATCAAAGACAGTTTTGGGTAAGGCTTTTGTGAGGATGTCTGCTAGTTGGCCTCCTGTTGGGATATATGATAATGTAGCTACTCCATTGACAATTTTTTCCGAAATAAAATGCTTGTCTATCTCAACATGTTTTGTTCTGTCATGTTGAACTAGATTCTTTGTAATCTGAATGGTTGATTGATTATCGCAAAGAATCTCAAATGTGTCTTCTTGGTCAGTGTGTAATTCCTTTAGCAACTTGAGTAGCCAAATTCCTTCACACATTCCTAGTGCTGATGCTCGAAATTTTGCTTCAGCACTGCTTTTGGATACAACCGATTGCTTCTTGCTTCTCCAAGTCACAAGATTTCCCCAAACGAATGTGCAATATCCACTTGTTGATCTTCTTTTAGTGAGTTCTCCTGCCCAGCTTGAGTCTGTAAAGATTCTGACAAATCTGTCTTGCGTCTTTTTAAATAGAAAACCATGTCCAGGAGTTTTCTTCAAATACCTCAGGATTCTGTTTGCTGCTGTCATGTGTTCTTAATTTGGATTCGTCATATGCTGACTAATCACATTAACAGGAAACACAATGTCTGGACTAGTTAAGGATAGATAGATTAGCTTTCCCACTAACATTTGAAATCTCTCTTTTTCGACTAAAGTACTTGTTTCTTTGGTGAATTTCAATCCAGCTTCTATTGGTGCATTTGCTGGTTTGCATCTGAGCATCCCTGCTTCGTTAAGTAAATCGAGAACATACTTCCTTTGATTAATCACTAGCCCTTGACTTGACCTTGCTACCTCCATACCAAGAAAGTATCGAAGCTGTCCTAAATTCTTTATTTCGAATTCTCTCTGTAGAAGGGTTTTTAAGCATATGATTTCCTTATCATCATCTCCTGTCACAATTATATCATCTACATAGACAATTAAGATAACTCTTTTATTTTCCGAAGTTACCTTAATGAAGAGTGTATGATCAGCCAGAGATTGCTTGTATCCATCTTTCAGAATTGCTTTGGTAAATTTGTCAAACCAAGCTCGAGGAGACTGCTTAAGGCCATACAGTGATCTGTTGAGCTTACAAACTTTTTGACGACCTTCAATTGATCTCAAACCTAATGGTACTGTCATGTAAACTTCTTCCTTAAGTTTTCCATTCAGAAATGCATTCTTCACATCTAGTTGGTGTAGCTTCCAATCAGAGTTTACAGCAAGACTTAATAATACTCTAACAGTGTTGAGTTTAGCCACTGGAGCAAAAGTTTCTGTGTAGTCGATCCCATAGGTCTGCGCATAGCCTTTAGCCACAAACCTTGCTTTGTATCTCTGGACACTACCATCATAGTTATATTTTACAGTAAAAATCCACTTACAACCAACAAGTTTTTTACCTTGGGGAAGATCAGTTTTTGTCGAGGTACCATTCTTCTCAAGATCACTAATTTCTTCTTCGACGACCTTTCTCCACTTGGGATGCTTTAATTCTTCATCAATTATGGAAGGAATCTGCTCTCCATCTAAGCTTATTGTAAAGGTTTTAAAGGATGTCCTCAATGAACTGTAGCCAGTAAATTTCTGAATAGGATGTTTAGTGCACTTTCTAACCCCTTTTTTAATAGCAATAGGAAAATCATCAAGATTAGGGATAGTATGCTCACTGATTTTATTACCTTCCTCTTTCATATTGGCTCATGGACTCAAATCCCAACTCTTGACAAGTGTCAGATTGCAAGATTGCCTCAGGTATGATTTTCCTTTTTCTTGTATAGGTCTGAAATTCTTTCAGAGGTGGAGTAGGTGTTTTTGAGGAGTTTTGAGGAGGTATGGGAGTATGGGAAGGAGTAGGTGTTTTTGAGGAGTTTTGAGGAGGTATGGGAGTATGGGAAGAAGTAGGTGTTTTAGAAGAGGTTGGTGAAGGAGATGTAGGTTCAGATAACAAAGGTGAATTAAGGGATAAAGGATCAGTTGGTATAGAAGTATTGGGAGCTATTACCTGTGGTTGAGGAGAAGATTGAAAAAGAGAAGGCTGAAAATCATCCCAATTCTCCCCCTGAATTGCAGCCTGAGAAAAGTAAGGAACTTGTTCAAAAAAGGTAAGATCCATAGTAACAAACAATCTGTGAGAAGGAGGATGATAGCACTTGTAGCCCTTCTTGAGTGAAGAATACCCGACAAGAACACACTTCAAAGATCTAGGATCTAACTTGGAGTTATCAGGTGCTGAATTATGGATAAAGACAATACAACCAAATATTTTAAGAGGTAAAACATAAAAGAAAGGCTTAAAATGGGGGTAACTCGTCAAGAAAACCGTTTGAGGGGTTTGGAAGTTCAAAACCTTACTCGGCATACGGTTGATTAAGTATGTGGCAGTTAGTAATGCCTCATCCCACAAGTATTTTTGGGACCGAGCTAGCAAATAGAAGAGAACAAGTTACTTCAGATTTTTCTTTCATCAAATAAGTCCAAGTAATCCTATTATGATCATCAATAAAAGTAATAAACCACTTACTACCGTCGACATTCTTCACCCTTGAGGGACCCCAAATATCACTATAGATCAAAGAAAAAGGATGAGAAGGTTTATAAGTAGATGGAAGATATGATGCTTTAGTTTGTTTAGCAAGGGGACAAACATGGCATTTAAATAAACTTGGCTTTTTATTGATAAACAAAGATGGAGAGCTATAGAGAACATAGAGGCCATTTTGAAATCTAGCAGTGCCAATCGTCTTCTTCGTGTCCAAAGCCTGTAAAAAACAACCAGAATCAGTAAATAATGTAGAGCACTTCAAAGATGTTGAAAGCTTACTAACAAAGATGAGATTGCAGACAAGATTTGGTACAAATAAAACAATATCAAGTACCAAGCTTTGGTTAACAACAATAGAGCCAGAACCCGTAATTTTGGAGAGAGAACCATCAACAGTTTTAACTAAGCTACCAGAAGAGTATGATGAGTAATGGAGAAATAAATTTTTGTTACCAGTCGTGGTCAGAAGCCCCAAAGTTGATGATCTAATTTGGAGTAGGTTGTGTAGATAAGAGGGCTTTAGGGAAAGATGTACCTTCAGGTTCTTTTATGACAAGATTCGTATCGATAGTATTTGTCAGTTTTCCAAACAGCTTCTGAAGATCGGCAATTTGCTCAGGGGTAAAGCTGGTGACACTTGAGGCTGCCGCTAAATCTGATTGGGCATTGCGAGAAGATTTTGTCTTTCAATTAGCAAGTTTTCTATGAAGTTTCCAACATTTTTATTTGGAGTGGCATGGTTTCTTACAGTGATCACACCAGGGTCTGCCCTTCTTAGTCGAACCAGAATTAGTTTGAGTGAGTAGAACAGAACCTTCAGTAGGGTTGGATTTAGAGAGCATGATTGTGCGCCTACTTTCTTTTTTATTGACTGTAGAAAAAAACTTCTCGGATGGAGGGAAGAGGAGAGCTGCCAAGAATTTGACCACGAACCACATTGAGTTCTTTATTAAATCCATGAAGGAATTGAAAGATCCTCCTCTAGGTGTTAATTTTCTTGTATAAAGCAGAATCGGCTTGTGTCTCTCAATCATTTTGTTCATAGAGATCGACTTGCTGCCAAAGAGCATTGAGAGTATTATAATAGAGAGTGACTGACATTCCTTCTTGTTTAAGAATCGAGGTTTGTCCTTATATACCATACAACTCTGAGATGTTGTCCGTGCTTGAATATGTCTTTTGGACAGCACACCAAATTTCAGCTGCTGTTTGATAAAGCATAAAATTTCTGCAAACATTAGAAGCCATAGAATTGAGGAGCCAAGACATGACACGACTGTTTTCTTGCATCCAATTCGCATAGCCATCAGCAACGGCCTCTAGTTATTTGAGAACCCCAATAAGATAGCCAAATTTACCTCGTCCTGACATAAAAATTTTGACAGATTGAGACCATTCCAAATAATTATTACCTGTTAACCGATGACAAGTAATAGGGAGATTGGAAAAATCATTGAGGTCGTCAGAACCAGAATTGAATCCTGGTGGAGAAGTGATGTCGGAGGTTGAAGAAGAAGAGGAAGATGTAGCCATCGAGAAAGGATTTTTTTTATTTTTATTTTTGGGTGATGTGGAAGACGATTTAGGGTTGAGGAACCGAAACCCCAGCTGATACCATATAGAAATTGTAACACCCCTCGCCTGGGTTAGGAGCGAAAGGGCGTTACGATTTGACAGAACGGATTCGGACAAACGAGATAACATAACATATAACTTCATATCAATCATAGATTTCACAGCTTAGAACGTAGAAATGGTGGGCTAATAAAAACTTTTACTTAACTAGTTCAATTGGTTAACAATACCAAACATACACAATTATACAATGTTATCATATCAACATGCTTACACAATCAAAAACATTTCAAGTTCAATCATAATATATATAACTTATTCAAACGTATCAACTTATAAACCCGTTGTATATATCATAATAAATCATATAACCATCATCATTCAAGCAACATGTGAACAAGTATACAAACCATACATCCCTACACAACAATTAGACATTTTGAATTAATCTGGAATACCTAGGATCATTCGAATTGAACAATTGTAACCTCTAATGTCATTCGAATCAAACAACAAGCATTACGATCATTTCTATCACATATTCAACGATAATACTAAATGTGTTCCACATTCCTATACATATATGTAGCATTCAAACCATTCAAGAAATTCAATAAGCATTCTAGATGCACTACCACCTATTCAACCAAGCATTCATATAATGTTTCATGGCAATTCAACATGTATTCACATATAAACTATACAAGTCATTGCAAAATCATTTCAAACTAGTTATATATATAAACCACCCAAACATTGTTTCATACATTACATATCATGTAATTCTTATCTTAACATATACAAAGATCCAAAATGCACGCGACACTATAAATATGTAACTATGCCACCATCTAGGAGTCTAGAAAAGCTATATCATACTTGAGTCTAGCAAAGCTATATCATACACCACGAATTCTTTTCCCGATTCGGGTTGAATAAGGACCGGGGCATATGTCAAAGCTTGCTTGAGTTGGTCGAAGCTTCGTTGCTGCTTTTCCGACCACTCGAAGACTTCATTCTTTCGAAGAAGTTTGGTTAACGGTGAGGCAACCACCGAGAACCCTTTCACGAATCTTCAATAATACCCGGCTAAACTGAGAAAATTCGGACCTCGCTTACATTTCTCGGAGGTCTCCAATCAAGGATGGCTTGGATTTTCTTGGAGTCGACTTTGATTCCATTGGATGAAATGACGTGTCTGAGAAATGAGACTTCAGATAACCAAAATTCACACTTAGTGAACTTGGCGAACAGTTGGTGTTCTCGGAGCGTTTGAAGCACAATCCAAAGATGATCAGCATGTCCTTCCTTGTTCCGGGAGTAGACAAGGATTTCGTCGATAAAAATAACAATGAACTTATCGAGATAAGGTTTGAATACTCGATTCATCAAGTCCATGAACGCAACAGGAGCATTTGTTAAACCGGATGACATTACCAGAAATTCGTAATGTCCATATCGAGTTTGGAAAGCAGTTTTGGGCACATCTTCTTCTTTCACCTTCATTTGATAGTAACCAGATCGGATATCAATCTTGGAGAATACGACTGCGTGTTTGAGTTGATCGAACAAATCTTCGATCCTAGGTAGAGGATATTTGTTTTTGATCATTACTTTGTTTAGCTGTCGGTAATCGATGCAAAGCTGCATTATACCGTCCTTCTTTTTCACGAACATGACAAGAGCACCCTAGGGAGATATACTAGGTCGGATGAATCCCTTGTCCTCGAGTTCTTGTATTTGCTTCTTCAATTCTTTCAGTTCAATAGGTGTCATACGATAGGGCGTAATGGACACATGATTAGTCATGGGTTGAACTTCGATCTTGAATTCAACTTCTCAAGTTGGAGGTGGGCTAGGGAGTTCCTCGGGAAAAACATCAGTGAATTCAGATACAATTGGCATTTCAAGCAAACCAAAATCAAGCTCATCTTACAAAGCCATAGCGGCGGAAATAGACGTCGGTTTCTTGTCTATCAACATAATGGATTCTTTTCCTAAACCATGTAAGTACAATCTTCAATTTTGACAATCTACCCAGGCTTCATGTTTTCCCAACCAATCTAGTCCTGAAACTAAATCGAACTCACATTTGGGTAACACGTATAGATCACAAGAGAAAGGAACATTTCAAATGGTTATTCGGCAATCTCTACAAATCAAGGTAATCGGTAAGTTTCCTCCTATCGGATTTGAGACTATGAGGCTCGTTTTCACTATTTCAGGTTTCAAGTTTAGTTCGTCTAATAGATATGAACAAATAAAAGAATGTGTTGATCCCGAGTCTATCAAAGCGTAAACAGGTTTAAGGTTCAGTTTAACCGTACTCGCAATGACATCAGGAGATTCTTCTTCTTCTTTACCGTGAATATGGTAGACACGAGCTGGGGTTCGGGATTCTTGGTGAGTATGAGCTTCTGAATGGATAGCCTTGCCTTTCCCTTGATTAACCAATTGAGCTTGCCTCGGGTTTTTGTTTCGACCAGATGGCACAAAGCTCGGATTGGAAGAATGTCGAGCAGGAGCTTGGTCATTTTTCCTTGGGCAGTCCCGAACATAGTGGTCATCACCACCAAAAGCAAAACATAGATTAGACTGGATTTGGCACTGACCAAAATATTGTTTCTGGCAGAACTTGCAAGTAGGGACTTTCTCTGCATTTCTCGTGCTGTTAAAAGAGACAAACGGTATGGCCATCTTACTCGAGTTTTGAGACTTAGATGGAAATTACTTCGAGTAATAGGAGTTTAGGTGAAGGAGGCTTCTTTTTTATGTTTATATTTTTTTGACCACCTAGACTTGTCGTCACCCTTTTGCTTCTTGTCAGCCCAATAACCGCTCTTCCGCTTCTCCATGGTTCTCAGTTTAGATTCGGTGGCGATAGCTTGATTCACAAGAGTTTGGAAATCCGTAATACCAAGGGCGGTATACATCAGACTCAATTCATCGCTCAGCCCATCGATGAACATTCGACACTTGTCTTTCTTGGTTTTAATGTATTCCGAGCCATATTTGCAGTATTTGCAGAAATCAGCAACATATTGTTCAATCGGCCGATTGGCTTGTTTAAGATATTAGAACTTCTTTCGGCGATCCGCCATATATTGTTCACTAATGTATTTCTTGTTGAATTCATTTACAAAGAATTTCCACGTTATTGACTCGGCAGGGGCGGTCAGGGTCGTAGTCTCCCACTAACTTAAGGCTTCATCGGCTAAAAGTGCGACAGCACATTTATGTTTATGCTCGTCCGAGCATTGAAGTTGTTTGGTCATAATTTGTGTTGTTCTTTCGAGCCAGTATTCAGCTTCTTCCGACTTCTCCTCGTTCGCGTTGGTGAATGTAAAAGCTCGGTGTTGTGCAAGCTTGTCGATCGGAGCTCGACTCGGGGTAGCAAAAACAGGAGCCGGTTGTTCACGTCTTATGTTCGTCACAACTTGATCGAACCTCTCCTTCATACTAAGGAGACATTCTTGTTGGGCAGATTGGAGTGTCAGATTTTTAGGTTGTGGAGGAGCTTGTTCTCGAGGTTGCACTCGATGTTGTTCGGGTTGAACCGAGGGTTTGCATATCGACAATATCCCTGTTATTTGACGATCTGTTGGGACTTTCATTGTCCTGTTCCAGATTAGTTGCAGATATTCTATTAAGAATTCAAACAGGATCAGAGTTAGAGAGCGAAATCACAAGTAGTTTGATATAAGACTTCTAGGTGGCATAGAGCAAACCTATATGATGCATGACATGTTTCAAACGAGCTTAAGACCTATAACCTAAAGCTCTGATACCACTTTTATGTAACACCCCTCGCCCGGGTTAGGAGCGAAAGGGCATTACGATTTGACAGAACGGATTCGGACAAACGAGATAACATAACATATAACTTCATATCAATCATAGATATCACAGCTTAGAACGTAGATATGGTGGGCTAATAAAAACTTTTACTTAACTAGTTCAGTTGGTTAACAATACCAAACATACACATCCATACAATATTATCATATCAACATGCTTACACAATCAACAACATTACAAGTTCAATCATAATATATATAACTTATTCAAACGTATCAACTTATATACCTTTTGCATATATCATAATCAATCATATAACCATCATCATTCAAGCAACATGTGAACAAGTATACAAACCATACATCCCTACACAACAATTAGACATTTCGAATTAATCAAGAGTACATAGGATCATTCGAATTGAACAATTGTAACCTCTAATGTCATTCGAATCAAACAACAAGCATGACGATCATTTCTATCACATATTCAATGATAATACTAAATGTGTTCCACATTCCTATACATATATGTAGCATTCGAACCATTTAAGAAATCCAATAAGCATTCTAGAAGCACTATCACCTATTCAACCAAGTATTCATATCATGTTCCATGGCAATTCAACATGTATTCACATATAAACTATACACGTCATTGCAAAATCATTTCAAACTAGTTATATATATATATATATATATATATATATATATATATATATATATATATATAAATCATACAAACATTGTTTCATACATTACATATCATGTAAATCTTATCTTAACATATACAAAGATCCAAAATGCATGTGACACTATAAATATGTAACTATGCCACCATTTAGGAGTCTAGCAAAGCTATATCATACTTGAGTCTTGACTTGTGATTGCTCCCGGATCAGATTAGATAGCTTTCAGAATCAGAAACCTGATATTTTGGAAGAAGGAAACATGAGAGTGATAAGTACAATGTGTACTTAGTGAGACAGTTCCTATACTTACTAATTCAATCTTTTAATATGTTATTTCATATGATCAATGTTACTTAGCTAGGCTTAACACTAATCAAGTCACACCTAGCTAATTCATTTTATGTAATAACATAAAAATCATATAAACATGCTCATAACCAATAGCAAATAAGCATAACCTCATGTTATTCAATCATATAGACCAATTTCATATCAATAATGTTAGTAAACATCATGTAACATTCAACCAAAGTATGATCTAATTTCTTTTATTTCATTTGAATAGGGTACTTCCCTACAAGTTCATGTACATCACCATATCATCTCATTTGATCACATTTAAGCATATATTCGAATAGGATCACTATCCATATCATTCGTATCATTTTATGTAACATGTAACCTTATAACATATCATCTTTTCATTGATTATGAAAAGTTTTATTACAAGTTTCTTAGGTTTTTCCTTGGATGATTAGATGAACTAGGTAATCAAGTCAATAGGTACCAAGTACCAACATATATCAGTAGATGCACAAAGCATCAGTAATCAGTAGATACACAATTTTATCAAGGTGTCTAACTACACCATATAACATGTAACATGTAACACTAGATGAACAAAGCACCAGTAGGTGGCTAACCACCTTTAACAGAGAGTACATAAAGTACTAAATCAGTAGAGCTCAAGACTCTAAGGCATGCCCTTATACCTAAGGACCACTAGTCAACCAATGACTTATTAAGTCGTTTAAATTCCAACAAGATCAACTAAGTGCTTCACACACAATTTACAAGGTCATATAGCATGTACATGCCACCAATACACTAGACCTATTCAAGGTCATCATTCAAGTAATTTTCAGCAAGTATATCATATCATTTCACTCATGAATTCATCAAAAACAATAGCATAAAATCACTTATAAGTTCATCTCATGAAGCACATATAGCCAACATCACATAGCAAAGCACATTGATCACCAACAATGTCAACTAACACTAAATATGTAACATATTATCCCATTTCATTTATTCCTTCTTCCATTACATTCTAATTACCAAATCCTTATTAGATTCATTTCATACTTCATATGAAATAATCATATAAACTTAAAACATAGGTTATGACACTAGTCCTAACCCTAAAATCAACTACACTCACATTACTCCAAGCTATGTTGTTTCTTTGATCACTATGCTCTTGCCCTTTCTATTTGGTTGTCCAACTCTTGAATCCTCCAAGTAATCTTCACACTATTGCTCATAAACATTCAAACAAAATATATACAAATCATATTAGAATTCATTTCAACCATATAATCCATTTATACAATCAAAAACACTTAAACATATAAAAATGTCCCTAATCTGGCAGTTTTAGCACTAGTCACTATTTTGGCCATATCTTTCTACTCACAAGTATAAATTTAGATTTCTTTACCAATCCATAAAGCTTATTCATTCAGCTTTAAATCTATGTAAGATACATATTTTTCTCATGTCTAAATCAATACAATTTATTAATTAAACATAGGCCATTTTGCAGTTCTGAACAGTTTGTAACACCTCAAGAATTTTGGTTCCAGATTTTTTTCTATAGATATCAAATTTTAGTGTCGTTTGTTTCTAGTTAAACTAGACATACCCAAATATTTTCTATCAAAATTTCATATCTAAATTCAATGTATTTTATTTTTGGTGAATTTTTAAAGGTCACTGTCCAGAACAGGGCAGTGCTGGGCAGATTTATGTTCTAACTTGTTTCAATCAAATTTTCCAGTTCATTTTCACTAATATCACAAACCCAACATTATTTAAACAAAAACAAGCATTTAACAACAAATTTCCAGCGAGATCAAACCCAGAAATTCATCAAGATAACCATATAAATTCAAGGACAGAATCGGGTAACATATTAGACACTTACTTGAATTGTATGAACATGCATGCAATCTAAGTATAATTTCCAGATTTTCAAGCTCTCAAATCCCCTCTCTCTCTCTCCTCTTAGTTATTCTCGGTTGTGAAATAAAAATGAAGGAAAGATGAGGACATGTGTTGATTTTACCCACATGCTAACCGTGTGTCATCTTCATTGACACATGGCTTCATTGTAAACCAAGTGTTTAACCTACTAATAACCCACTATCTTATGGTATACATCATATTATAGGTTATCCTACTAATAGCCCACTTTCTTATGCCATATGTCATATTATAGGTTATCCTACTAATAACCCACTTTCTTATGCCATACGTCATATTATAGGTTACAACCTATTTTTGCACCATATTTTAGGTTACACTATACTTGCACCACATTTTAGGTTACAACCCGTTTTTGCACCACATTTCAGGTTACAACCTATTTTTACCTTCTTTATTAACTAACTTAGGGATTTTCAAGTAGGGTATTTTTAGGGTGTGACAGAAATAGATGAAAACAGAAGGCTTTTTCTATCATTTGATATCTCAAAAGATTATAGCAAGAGACTATTTTATAGAGTCTTTTAGGAGTTCAACTAGGATAAGGATTCCTAGTACAAAATAACTTCTAACTTTATACTAGATTAGAGATAACTCTAGACTAATTAGGACTTTAATTCTAACATCTTTACCTAATACAATAAATATAGATGAGTACTAACTCTTAGGAAATTTAATCCTAATCTATGTAAAAGCTGAAATATCCTACATCTCTCTGCTCCACCGTGTCACTCTCTTGCTGAGTCAACTCCAATGTGTCATTCCCTTGCTGGCCGAGTTCTTGTTCTTGGGTTTTCTGGCTATCACCTTCTTCTTCCATGACATTGTCCTCCTCTTCAAATTGAACCTTGTCCTCAAGGTTCGAGTTGTCTGCCTCAACCACCACATTTTCCATTAACAATAGGAGATGAGTGATCTGTTGGGAAGGTTGCCCACGACAAGGCTTGAGCTGCGAAATGTGAAAGACATGATGGATTCGAGCAGATGCTAGCAATTTCAACTTGTAGGCTACTGCCCCCACCTTCTTTTCCACTTGGTATGACCCAAAAAACGAGGACTAATCTTTTGTTGTCATCTCAATCGCATGGACAATTGTCGATACGGTTGTAATTTCACAAATGCCCAACTTCCCACCTCTAGTTCTAACTCTCTACGATGTTGATCTGCTTGATTCTTCATTCGAACCTGAGCATGCCCCAAATTCTTCTTCAACATCCCGAGTATCTCATCTCGATCTTGTAGAGCATGGTTGACCAGGTCATTCTTATTGGAGCCCTCTAGACAGTCTATCATCCTTGGAGGATCGTGGCTATATAGAACCTTGAATGGTGTCATGCCTACTGAACTTTGATAGGAAGTGTTGTACCAGTATTCTGCCCAAGCTAAATATTGTTCCCATTTGTGTGGATCATCTCCAGCCATACACCGTAAGTACATTTCCAAGCATCTATTCAAGGCTTCGGTTTGTCCATCTATTTGGGGGTGGTAGGATAAGCTCATACATAACTCGGTTCCTTGTAGTCTCTCCATTTCAGTCCAGACCTCGCTGGTGAAAACTTTATCTCGATCACTGACTAATGTTTTTGGAATGTCATGTAGTTTAACCACCCCTTGAATCAAGACCCTTTCCACTATTTTACTGTCAAACTTTCTGGGTAAGCCAAAGAAATGGGCATACTTTGATAGTCGATCAACGACCACCAACACAATTTTTTCCCATTGGACTTACTACTTAGGTAGCCCCACAATAAAATCCAAGGATAAATCTTTAAACACCTGGTCTGGAATTGGCAATAGCTGTAGGAGCCCGGCTAGTTTCAAACTCTCAGTCTTCATACGTTGACAGACCTGGCAATTTCTTACAAACTCTCTCACTTCTCGTTTCAAATTCTGCTAGTAGAAGTTCGATGCTATTCTCTTGTATGTGCGGTTGATACCCGCGTGCCCTCCTACCCTGGAGTCATGAAATTCTCTTAACAATAATGTTTTCAAAGCAATCTTTGTCGGCACCATAATAGGTCCCTTAAATAGCACCAATCCTCCATGTTCTCTATATTCCTCCAGTTCTGGTTTATTCTCCTTGATATCCCTTTTGAGTTGAATCAATTCTGGGTCGTGGTCATTGGCTGCGCGAATATCCTCTATTACTCCAAATACTGGTCTTGAGAAAGCCATACAACTCCCCTCAGCTTCCCAAGATAATGCGTCAGCAACTGCATTCAACTTCCCAGGCTGATACTTGATCTCAAACTCGTACCCAATCATTTTAGATAACCATTTATGCTGCTCTGGAGTCTGAATAGTTTGTTGATTCAACTCCCCAAGGGACCTCTGATCTATAATAATCACAAATTTTCTTCTCAGCATGTATTGCCTCCATTTACCCACACTTTGAGTGACGACAAACATTTCTCGATGGTAAGTGGATGCAGCTTGCATTCGTGGCCTCAGCTTTTGACTATAGAAAGCTATGGGTTTCTTTCATTGATGCAAAACAACCCCTACCCCCGAAGCATCAGTTTCTACCACAAACTCATGGTTGAAATCTGGCAGGCTTAAGAATGAAGTTGTACAGAGGCAATGTTTGAGGTGTTCAAAGGCTTCTTGGGCTGTTACGGTCCAAGTAAAGTGCTCCTCCTTTCGCAAAAAATCTGATAAAGGGGAGGCAATATTGGCAAATCCTTTGATGAATTTGCGGTAGTATCCACCAATTCCCAAGAATCTTCTTATTCCCTTGATCCCTGTAGGTCGTGGCCACAATCTAATTGCTTCAACTTTCTATGGATCAATTGCCAGACCCTCGCGAGTGACCAAATGTCTGAGATACTTCACTTGTTCTTGTCCAAATACACACTTTGAAGCCTTAGCCACTAGTCCATATTCTCTCAGGGTTTGTAACACTAATCTAATATGCTGTAAATGATCCTTCCAAGTCCCACTATATATCAAAATGTCATCCAAGAAAGACAAGGACAAATTTACGTAGAAATGGCTTGAACACATCATTCATTATGGCCTAAAAGGTAGAATGAGCGTTTGTTAAGCCAAACGGCATTACAAGGAATTCGTAATGTCCTTCATATGTTCGGAAAGTCGTCTTATGGACATCAACCGCGTTCACTCTAATTTGATGATAGCCCGAGAGGAGGTCCATCTTTGAGAAAAATCGTGCTCTTATTAACTCATCAAATAGTTCTTCAGCGGCCAAAATGGGGAATTTGTCGTGAATGGTTACGTCATTCAAGGCTCGATAGTCAATACAGAATCTCTAGGTGCCATCCTTTTTTAACTAATAACACTGGAGAGGAAAAGGGACTATGGCTCTTTCTTATAAATTGTTGCTCGAGCAAGGTCTGCACTTTTCCCTCAACCTCTGCTTTCTGGAAATGTTGATAATGGTAAGGCTTCATGTTCACCGGCTTACTCGAAAGGTCCAGGTGTATAGCATGATCAAACTCCATCTTAGGGGGAAGCTCCTTTGGTGGTTGAAAAATATCATGGAATTCGTCTATCAATCGTTGCATCTCAGGCTGGTCAATTTTCTGGTTAGTGGCTCGTTCGTCCTTCAGTTGTAAACTGTAACTTGCTGCGACCCCCTTGGTCTCGACTATCTGCCTCAGGGACTGGAAACAAACTGATTGATGGTCCAACCCGGTTTCCCCTTGCCATTGGTGCTCACTAGTCCTTGAGTGAATCTGAATTACAGCTTGGCGAAATCCATGGTTACAGGCCCCAGTGTAGCCATCCACGTGACACCCAGCACCATATATGTGCCTTCTAAAGGAAGCACGTAAAAATCTGTGGTGATCTTAGTACCTTGAATTGACAGTTTCAAATCCCTAATGCAGCCTTCTTTTTTCAATTTCGCTATATTTCCCACCAAAACTCGAAAATTTAGAGCCGCCGTGATGAGTAAACCCAGATACCGAGCCGTTCGCATCTGAACGAAGTTATGGGTGCTGCCCACGTCGATTAAGATGCGCACTTCGTGACCCTTGATGATTCCTTTAACTTTGAGAGTGTTGGGTGTTACATAGCCTGCCAAAGCGTTAAAAGACACGAGCAACTGTTCATTGTTCCCCTACTATTGTTCGTCCGAGTCGATTCCCCAAACCTGGTTGTCCTTCTCCTAGTTTTCTTCTTGAGCTTCTTCATCCAAGAGAAAAAAAATTGCGGCTCTTTGCATTTGTGACCCTTCATATACTTCTCGTCACAGTAGTAACAAAACCCTTTTCTCGCGGCGTGCTTGTGCCTCTGTGGTGGTTAGCCGGTGAGGTTGATTAGGGTTTTGGCACGTGGAAATGATTTCTAAAGTAGGTGGTCGCCCTAGTAACAGCTTGGGTCCTGACGGTAAGAGCCATGAAATGGGTAACAAGGGAGGCAACTTGGGCCCAGTTCCCTTGGATAATAATTTTCTGACGTCCCCCGATTTAGCTTCATGGAAACGGGCCAAGGATAAAACTTTGGTCATGGTAGTGGGCCATTGCCCCAATACTTCCTGTTTGAGGTCCGACCGGAGCCTCGAAATGAAGCATTGGTTGAGAAACTCATCCGAAAAAGGTGTCGCCGTTCTTAATGTCGCTTTTTCAAACCGAGACTGGTAGTCCTCCACCATGGATGTTTGTGTGAGTTTAGTCAATTGACCCTTAGAGGATTCAATCTCCGTGACCGAAAAACGCCGACGAATCGCGTCTACCAAGTGGTTCCACCCTGCGAGTTGGCATTGTCTCTACATCCAACGATTCCAACGTTTCGTCGTTCCTTCCATCCTAAATGATGTCATGGGCAAGAAATGATGATCTTCAGTTTGATAGAACTGAAAAAAATCATGGGCTGATGCAAGCCACTCCTCAGGATCGACTTCGGTGAAAATCGACAACTCGACCTGAACCGGTCGGGGAGCAAATGAGAAAGCATCCTTGGACTCCAGTCACAGTTTCCCTTTGCCGCGAAGGTTGACAACATCACCCTCGTGAGACGAATGAGTAGAACCCCCTAAGCTCGCCGCAATGTTTGCCAACTATTTGGCCATATCTTGCAAGGTTTTCTCAGTTGACTCGTTCCATCGGTTTTGGTTCTCGGCGTGTTTCTGTTAAGAAGCAGTTGTGTCTTACAGGGGTTTGATCGCTTACGTATTGTTAACTATGATTGGATTCAATGAAAGCACCAAATGATAAGAATCAAATGGTAAAGGAATGGTAAAGGAACAATTTGAATCCATAGAAGAGGAATAAGAAGGAGAGAAATAAGATTGAGGAGAATTTTCCAGAATAAGGTTAAATATAACATCATTTACAACCAAAATTATTATAAATACTCAACCCTAGCAACAGACTCAGTAGCAGACAAAATCTATTAAGGTCATTGGTGCTTTTCTCTCTCTCAATCCCCTACGTAATCCTGGCGGTTGTTCCCGAGCATCTCTATGCTCCACCGTGTCACTCCCTTGCTGAGTTAGCTCCAATGTGTCATTCTCTTGTTGACTGAATTCTTGTTCTTGGGTTTATTGGCTATCACCTTCTTCTTCCATGACAATTTGGATGGATGGGAGCTGGTTTGCCCTAACTAGAGCTGTAGTCGTAAGTGTTTTCAAAGTATAATGTTTTAGAAAGTGTGTCTTATCGATATTATTTGACATTGCCGAGAATATCGTTTCATGACATTTAATTTGTCTATGAACTTCCTGTCACAGCTCTTTTCAGTGTCAGATTTTTTGCATCTAAAAACTCATTTTCAGCCTTACTACAAAGAGTAAAATTTGAGATTGCCTCAGTAATGGTCATTTTTACATTGGTAAATACGTCACAATTTACTTTTGTCGAAGCAGTTCTGCCATTATTTTTATGAAATGTGGCTCTGGTCCTCTGGATTAAACATCCTCATTCCTCGGTACAAGATGCCATTAAATGTTCTTACCGTAAAGTCATCAGTTTAAATATTGCATTCCATTTTCTGTACTGAAACTTGTTTTAATAATCTTGTTCTTTTTTTCTACAGAATGAACATCATAAAATCTAAGAATTAATACAACAGCTAGCCATTGAGGAAAAAAAGAGCTACAACCTATAAAAGGCATCTAGAATTGATCTTCGAGCAAATCGAGGAGTACAACGAGAGTCTATCAAAGAAAATCCAACACATAGTTGACAGTGATCGGGAAATCGAGAACAACGAGCAGCAGAGCCGTGTATAGTTTGCGTGTAGCTTTTCATACGTCGTTGACATATAGGACCAAAACCAAGTATAGAATTACTATGTTGGGCGCATACACCGGTGTTTATATGATTCGATCTGCATACATTCTGATATTGTTCTCGGTGTTTATTAGAATCTAGCCACTTTTGTTGGATGCCAACCCTTAGGTCCATACCAATTCATTGGAATGCCTTGTATAATTTGCTTTCAAAATTGAACCACATGATTTGTAGGACTTCAGTCAATGAACAGTCTTTTGGGATCAGCCTTGTGCTTTTTGTGTGAATGGTGCAATGATATTCGACATTGAACCAAGGTTTAGTAAATTATGGTTCGAATCTCAACATCTGCAACTTTTTTTATTTATTCTGAGGCAAAATCCTCCTCTGTATAATAACCAAAAGAATGACATTAGGATGTCATTTTTAGTGTTTAAATTATTATAACTTTTTCATTTTTTAAGTTTTCTAAGAATTTGAGTGAGATTTGTTTTATTTTCTTTGAGAAAAATGATAATTTACATTAATAGTAATAGATGATACAAAAGAAATGGACAAAACTCGAAATAACATGTTTATCCTATGTACCCAAAATTAATATATAAAATAGTTATAATTCACTTATGAGATTTTAATGGAAAAAAGAAATAATTTTATCTTTCCAAAAGATTTGTCTGATAAGATGTAGTGTCACTTTTTATATATTTTTTTTAAACCTCCAATTTTATTTATGATGTGAGATTAATGTTCCTCATCTCTATCAGACATGATAATATCTTAAGATTAAATGAGTTTTATATGATATAAATTTTACATAAATAAACTGTAACATTTTTATACATTGAAAATTTTGGATGCTCCTTTGTACACTTCATCATGTATATATTTTGAATAGACCTAAAATCATATATTTATATTATATTTATCTACTATTTTTTGGGAAAATATATGATGCACTGGCGGTAGAAATCTTTTGTGTGTACAAGTGCCCCAATTTTAGGGGTTAGAGATCTAATTTAGGGTTTAGGTTTATGTGTTTAAAATTTAGGGTTTATGGTTAGAATTTAGGGTTTAGAGGTTAGGATTTAGAGCAATATGTTAGTGATTTATGTTTTTACCTATAACCCTTAATTTCTAACTCTAAACTCTAAATTCAAACCACAATCCATAAATTCTAAGCACATAAACCTAAACCCCTAAAGTATAAAACCTAAACTAAATTCTTAACCCTTAAAATTAGGGCGCTTGTAGAAATAAAATGTTTTCACCGCCAGCGCATGGTATAATTACCCTTATTTTTTTAGTCTTTAATGAATTTGCAAATAAACTTTATAATAATAAAAGTATATAAAAAATAAAAATTTCATATATATAATCTAATAATAATATAAACATACTTTTAGAAAGGAAAAAAGACACAAATATTGTTGTGGGAAAATTTTCCCCCAAGATAGTGTTGTAGGCAGATTAATTACGTAAATATTGTGGTTTGAATAGTACCCTTAAAGTCGGTACTTGATGCAGCCGAGTTTAAAAAAATTCAAAGGCGTGCCCAGCTAAATCTGACTTTGGGAAAAAATTTCCTAAAGACGCCCTCATTAAAGTCTGACTTCAAGCCAAAGTCGATCCTATTTGGATCTGACTTTGGGGTTGTCTCTCCCTGGCAAGGTTGTATGTTGCATGCATGAAACGCTAGAGGGGCATGCATGTGTTTCACGGGAAAGGAGAAAGGTAAAAACATGCCTCGTAATTTGGTTATATATTAGGATTGGTTGGATGAATGGTAGAATTTAATTGGGTAGGTGATATGAGTGGTTAAGATTTAATTTTTGTGAGGTTAAAAGAGGGGTGGATTGAAGGTAGATAGTGTAGTGGGAGAGAAAATATTTTGAAGAAGAAGAAGAAGATTTGGAGAATTTTATGAAAGTAAGTATTTTATTTTTTGTAATTTATCATTATTATTTTGAATAATTATAGTAAGTAGTATTTTTGTAATATATTTATTTTTGTATATTTTATTTTGTAGTAATTCCAAAAATCATATTTTTGTGTTTTTAAGTTAAAAGTTATAATTTTTTGTGTTAAATAGGTGGTTAAAGAGAAGAAGGAACTTTGAAGAGAATATTCATAGTAAGTTAAGTTATTTGTTTGATTAATTTTGAAGTTGTTGTTTGAATTTTGTGTTAAATAGGTGATGATTTGAGAAATATTTTGTTGTGTTTTATTGTTCAATTTAAATTCGTTAATTTTTTAATTTTTATTTTGATGTTTGAATTTTTGATGTTATTTGGAGAGAATATAGTTTGAAAGTTTTGTGTTAAATAGGTGAAAAATTGAGAAGAAATTATGTAAGTAAATTAATATTTTATTGTTTAATTTAAGTTCGTAATTTTTATAAACTTTTATTTGATGTTTGAATTTTCAATGCTATTTGGAGAGAATATAGTTTAAATATTTTGTGTTAAATAGGTGGAGAGATTTTGAGTATATAGAAAAATTGTTTGAATATAAGAGAAAAAATGTTTATTTTAATTTATGGTTGAAGAAGATATTTAAGAAGAAAATATAGTAAGTTGATTTGATTTATATTTTATTGTTTTATTTAAGTTCGTTAATATATTTATATTTATTTGTAGGTGGTTGAATAAAAACGACGTTAAATTGATGATTTAATAGAAAATAAGCAAATATGTAATTAAATTTTAAATATTGAAATATTTTCCCTTTGATATGGTAGTTTAAAGTAAGATTATTCGAGTTATTTTTTATTTTATTATGATTGTTATTTTTTTAATGTGGTAGATTTAGTCTCGAGTTACTAATATTTTCTTATTTGTCATGTAGGATGCCCGAGGAAGCTCCGTTGTTGCATTTACATAATCGACACATTACTAGCTTTAGAGTTGATGAGCTGGTATAATTTTTTAAAAATTATTTCATTACGAAATTGGTCACTTCTGTGTTTTTTGTTAATAATTATGTTTAAATAATGTGTTATTTATAAGATGCAGAGGAAAAGTTTAAACATCATTTGTGCATGGTAGACAAACCCCTAGACCACATAAACGAGAATTTTTTTATATATGGCAGGATTTTATCATGTCACGTTCCTCTGTGGGTACAAGTTGGTGCCCGGATTGATTACCGCTCTAATTGAGCGTTGGAGACCTGAAATGCATACCTTTCATATGCCTTGCGGAGAATGCACGATCACCCTCGAGGACATGGTTTATCTTATTGGGGTCCCAGTAAACGAGAAGCCAGTGGTCGAGCGTACTGAAGGCTTAACTGCTGAAATTTGTCAAAGATACCTTGGGAAGGAACCCTATGGAAGTAACGTGAAAGGGTCTCGTGTGAAAATGAGTTGGCTAGAAAGAGAATTTCAACTCGCTGAGTATAATACAATTGAAGAAAATTATATGGTTAGTCGAGCATATATCCTACAGATGATCGGAGATATAATGATGCTAGATAAATCTGGCAATATAGTTAGTGTAAGGTATCTTCGTTTTTTGGATACTCTTTGGGAACCTAATTGTCAATATAATTGGGGATCAACTATATTAGCGTGCTTGTATCGCGAGTTGTGCAAATGCGTTTTACTACAAAAGGGTCAGAGGGTAGGCGGTATTGGTGGTTGCCTGTTATTGTTGTAAGCGAGGGCTTGGCAATGACTTCTCTTTTTTACACCACTTACTCGAACACATGTGCAGTTTCCTCTCGTTGCAAGGTAAATATATATCCTTATTCTTAGTTGAATCTGTAAATTAATTAAATTAAGCTGTTATTTAAATATATTGTGATTTGTATACAAATGGTGCGAGGAGAAGCATGAAACGAGGTTGGCGTACAACAACGTTAGAGTTTGTAGATCTCTTATGGATTCTCATTGTCAAGAGCAGGTATATGAATGGAAAGTAATTTTTGACGTTAAATGTGTTTTTCACATCTTAGTTAGTTAGATGTATTATTATAAACCATTATTTTTTTTGCAGTTTATTTGGAAAGCCTACGAAGATGACCATATATTTGTACCAGAATATTTGACGAAGGATTCACTTTCATGGTGTAGTGTTACATCGTTGATCCATTTCTCTACGAAGATGCTTACCCATGCTTTCAATCTCACTACGAAGATATTTATTTTTGAACCGCTCGTAGCAGTTCTTACTGATATGACGAATACAGTAGGCATGGTATGCGTTCGGTGGTGTCCAACGACTTCCATCTCGATTAATTGCTACTTTGATATCCGTCCCTCGATCGGATATAATGCATACCCCATCTTCTTTGACGGCATGCTCACGTAAATTCGTCAAAAAAAAAATTCCAAGCTTCCGTTGTCTCCTGCTCAACAATTGCGAATTCAATCGGGAAGACGTTGTTGTCACCATCTTGCGCAACAGCAACCAACAATATATGAGAGTATCTCTCGTACAACCATGTGCCATCGACTTGGATCATACGTTTGCAATAGGGAAAGCCTTTGATGGGAGGCTTGAACGCCCAGAAAAGTCGATGAAAAAAATTTAGGCTTTCAAAAATTTGGCCTTCTCGGTCTTTCGCATCCTTGGTTTGATACCTCACTATGGTGCCCGTGATAAAATGTGTCATTGCTAGTAATAAAGCCTGTAGCTCATTGTACGACTTATCGTAATCACCGTACACCAAGTCCATTGCTTTATCCCTTGCATGCACGCCTTCTTGTATTCTATTTGGTATTCAAATTGTTGCACAATGCTTGCCTGAATCGTTGAAACTGGAACCCGTGGATTTGTTCAACCAATTTCATTACGTGACGGCTTATTACGCTGGAGTCCAATTTTCTGTGGTCCTAGTTGATGGAAGTTCATAAACATGTATGAACACCGTTATACTTTGTGACCTCCCAACGATTTGGCCTCTGTAGCTTTGTCATTCGGATCTTCCAATTGCCCTTTTGTCCATATTTCACACATTTGGCAAAAAAAGTCCTCTGACCGGATTCTGCGTCTAAGTAGTTCACGTGGTTCTTGATGCTATACTCTTTCACTGTCAATATAGCTTCATTCTTGTCATCAAATCAAAGCTTAACATATAATTCACTGTGTTGACTCGAGGTTAATCGGGGTAAATACGAGAATTCAGGCGCCCTCATTGCATCGAAATCCACCGAACTCATGTGAGAAGGAGGTTCATAAAATATAATTTCGCCCCAGACGAAACAAATTCTCCAACACCAAAATTAGGGGCTGTACCGATGTCATTAGGGAACAAATCGTGATCCCCAATATCTTCATCTTTGCTGGAATCGGCAAGTGATTCTCCCCATCGACCTCGTGAGGGTTCCACATCAGCTTCAACAGTAGGATTAACACTCGGCCCGTGTGATGAAGCATATGTTGAAGGCCAGACTTGATGAAATGTATTTGATGTCCCACTTGTTAAAATTGCAACAAAACTGCCTCCGGACATATTAATCTCATCACCAAGGTTCATTTGAGCTGATTCTTCAACTACGTTTGTAAATGGGCTGGGAACATCACGCACCTCGGCAAACAACTCGGTATATCGAATTCCTATAGAATCACGCTCTGCGATCATCAAAGAAACATCGTCATCATCTTGGAAAGTGATTGCACAATATCTGACCGGATTGTCACATGTCATCCATCGGTAACGTAAACCATATGAATCACTTTCCTAATTTTCTGTGATATTTTCTCCTTCATTTCTCGAAGCATGATTTCATTCTCAAATCTCATCTTCATACTGCTTTCACAATCAATACAACCTCGACATCAGTTTTCACCATTTGTCCATTGTAATGAGCAATCACCATAAATTTGTTGTTGCTTATTTTCTCTGCATGATCGAAATAAAACATACTAAATCAAAATGCTCATAATAAAATAAAAAATAAATATTTTTTGAATATTTTTTTTTCTAACATAGTAAATCAACATACAAAATAAACTAAAATAAAAAATTAAAAATACCA
Organism: Hibiscus tridactylites; assembly: GCA_958450335.1. NCBI lineage: Eukaryota > Viridiplantae > Streptophyta > Magnoliopsida > Malvales > Malvaceae > Hibiscus > Hibiscus tridactylites. The sequence goes on along the minus strand of OY288265.1, from coordinate 30,716,231 downwards.
AACTAACTCAAATAAACTACATGAAGAAAAAAAACTACATGAAAAAATTATACCATTTGTCCAATCCAAATTCGAACTAACTCAAATAAACTACATGAAAAAATTAAAAATATATGAAACATACAAAATAACAAAATAAAAATATCAAACTGAAAAAATTTACCAAACTCAAAAAATTCGAATCTACTTACAAAATAAAAAAATAAAATTACCAAACTAAAAAAAATAAAACTCAAAAAAAAAAAATTCGAATCTAACTTATAATCTTTTCTTCACTAATTTATTTATCTTCTTCTTCTACTCCTTCAATCTTAACTTCGTTTCAACCTTAACTTAACTATTTAACAAAAAAATAATTTTTTATTCCATATACTACCCTTATCTCTGCCTAACTAACAACTATAAATTTTTAACCTCACCCCTATACATTTTAAAATACCCTAAACCCATCACCATTCAAAAATGACATCCACCACTCCCAAAAAATTAATCTGTTACCTACTCTTCCCAAAAATAAACTGTAAACCCAGCCTAAACCTATACCTATATTCGAATCAGAACCCTTCCCCAAAAATAAAACTCAGCCTAAACCTATATTCGAATAAGAATTCAGCGACTAGTCTCGTCACCCAGTTGATGCATGCTGTGAATGCAGGTTGAGAATCAGATTCTCATGCCGTGCCTCTCTGCCCCTCATGCATGCACACGCAAAGCCTGCAGAGATTCCACTCAAACTCAAGTTCTAATGAACAGGACTTTTAGGGATTTTTTTTGAATTCGGAGTCATTAGAATTCGACTTTAGGGATTTTTTTTCTCTAATTTCTTTAAAATCGGATCCTTTTGAGTCAGCCTTTAATATATTTTTAGAGTCAACTACACTACAATCTGACTTTACTTATACTGTTCAAAGAGCAATATTTTCGAAAATAATTTGGTCCCAACAATAATTTTGAGAAAAAAATCTCACTACAATATTTGTGAGAATTTTCCCTTTTAGAAATATATTTAAGAAATTACCCACGTTTTCCCTTCCAAAAATAGTACTCTATTACTTTTGCGAAGAAGTTAAACCGTTGCGGGACACGACCGTAAGCAAAACCCTATTCTGTTTGTCTCTCTGTTTCCACTGTCAGTAGCCGTTGTTGCTTCCGCTCCGCCGCCACAGGTATTCATTTCAAACACCATTTTCGAACGCCGCTAAGGTTCTCATATATCTTCACTTATCTTAGGTAACCTCACTTTCATGTTTCTCTTCATTTATCGAATCAAAATGGGCTGAAGTAGTTTCCGGAAAGAAAACAAAAACAGTTTAAACAATCCTAAATAAGTTGCTTTTGATGGGTTTTTTTTTGGCAAGATGGATGGAATTCGAAACAAAAGATGAGAAATTTAAGGTGGGTTTTTTTGTGTGTAAAATTATACTATCTAACCTTCTCGAGTAACTTACTTTTTCTGAATTTGGAAGTCTTCACATTTATGCAGATGAGTGAATTTTGTATAGTTTATTTGGTGCATGTTTGCTCATTTTTTGTGGAATATGTAACAAAATATTTGAAATTTAAGGTTAAATGGTTTTTTTCTTTTTTGAATAACTTGCTTTTGCTGTGGAATTGTGCATATCTTGACTGAACTTTGTATAATTGTTGTGGTGCATATATGCTAAGAAATGTCATTTTTTTTCTTTAATTTAAAGGTTGGTACTTTGCACATTACATTTCTGTGAAAATGAAGAAAATGATAGCCCTCGGTTTCGAAGGATCAGCCAACAAAATTGGTGTTGGTGTTGTGACTTTGGACGGCACCATTTTGTCGAACCCTCGTCACACCTACATTACTCCGCCCGGCCAAGGTTTCCTTCCACGGGAAACTGCTCAACACCATCTCCAACATGTGCTCCCACTGATTAAATTGGCTTTAAAAGAGGCCCAGATAACCCCTGATGACATCGACTGCCTTTGTTACACTAAGGGTCCTGGTATGGGTGCACCATTACAAGTGTCCGCCATTGTTGTTAGGGTTCTTTCGCTGCTATGGAAGAAGCCAATTGTTGCGGTTAACCACTGTGTTGCGCATATTGAGATGGGAAGGATTGTTACTGGGGCAGATGATCCCGTTGTGTTGTATGTTAGCGGTGGGAATACTCAGGTTATTGCGTATAGTGAAGGGCGGTACAGAATCTTCGGAGAGACTATTGATATTGCTGTTGGGAATTGCTTGGATCGGTTTGCTCGAGTTTTGACCCTCTCAAATGATCCAAGCCCTGGATATAACATCGAGCAGGTACCTAGAAGATGTTGTACTTTTCAAGTTCAAAACATTAAATACTCTACTCTTGGGTATAACAGAGTTCTTCTGCAATGCTTATATTGAACCTATTTTTGATTTACTGTTTGAATACCTTTAGGTTATCAAATGCAAATAAAGTCGGTGAATTGATATGGGGACATGGTCTTCCATGGATCCTCAAATACTTGGAACTCATAGGAAAAATTTAACCATTCACTCACACATGAGTTCAAGTTACATAGGCTACTTAGTTGACGTTTACGGGTTTATTTTTTATGTCTATTTGCATTGTTTCCATGTTACAGATATGTTTGTTACTTTGTTTCCATTCAACCTTCTTGACATGACTTTCTCTATTTCCAGCTAGCAAAGAAAGGTGAGAAGTTTATCGATCTTCCGTATGTGGTGAAAGGGATGGATGTTTCCTTTAGTGGAATATTGAGCTACATTGAAGCTACTGCTGAGGAGAAACTCAAACATAACGAGTGCACCCCTGCGGATTTATGCTACTCGCTTCAGGTGAATTACTTAGAGGACCTTTATGCTTTCCTTGCTCGAAAGGATATTCGGAAAAGGTTTAGAGGCCAAGGATTTTTATGTTAGCTTCCTAATGTATTTTTTTCAACTTATATTGTAACATGTTGCAGGAAACTCTATTTGCAATGCTTGTGGAGATTACGGAACGAGCGATGGCTCATTGTGACTCGAAAGATGTTCTCATAGTTGGTGGTGTGGGTTGCAATGAGCGGTTACAAGAGATGATGCGGACAATGTGTTCTGAACGAGGTGGAAGATTGTTTGCTACTGATGATAGGTACTGCATTGACAATGGAGCAATGATAGCTTATACGGGTCTCCTTGCCTATGCCCATGGGTCCACAACACCAGTCGAGGAGTCAACATTCACTCAGCGGTTCCGGACCGATGAGGTGCACGCAATCTGGAGGGAGAAACAGGAATCTAGTGACTCAAGTGGTCTTGCGGACGGAGGAAATTAGATGCCAGTTGTCATTAAGGTATGTATATAATAATCTTGGTGTTGCCGAAAAGGGAACATAAATTTGCTTGAATCTGAATATCTGTTCCAGGGTATTATTTTCTCACTTAATTTGCTGTAAATGCGTGAGTGTCGGATACGGATATGCGTTTAATATGGATATGCATTTTAACAATTTGCAGACAGTTCCATATATTTTCATTACAACAACATGCTGCATGTTTTTTTTTTTATTTCCCACAGGTTTCAATGATTGTTGCATGTCCCAGATCAGGATATTGAAGATTCATAAGAGATTTATGTATTAATTATATTATATTATATTATATTGTAGTAGACTTTACCAGGAAAGATTAAAGAACAAACTTCACTCTGTACTATGAATATGTCTGAATTTGTAAATCATGTTCTGAATGTTTTTATTTCGCACAGCAATCTTTTGTTGTCCGAGAAAACGTTAACTGTGACATTTGTTGGGTGAAATCTTGTTACATGCTATGTTACATTGGACACTAACACGGTTCAATCCACTTACACGTTAATAAATCGACTTTGTACTTTCCCGTAAATCTTGATGTTCTAATTTTTCTTTAATTATATGCAAATGCTAAAGATCATAAGAGCATATTGAGTTAGATTTTCTCATTCTATGTTGTTCCACTTCATTTTCATAAAATATTTGTATCTAATGTATATTTAAATATGGGTACAAGTAGGGGTGAGCATTCGATCGAGTTGAGTAAAAAAATTGAGTTAGTCGAGTTGACAAATTTATTTTATAATTCAAATTTTATTTGAAATTTGTTGAGTTGAGTCGAGTTTATGAATTTCGATTCGAGTTGTTTGAGTTTATGTTCAAATTTAATTGTAAATATTTATATTATTATGCTACTAATTGGTTTTAATTTAAAGTGTAAACTACACAGATGACCATTGAACTATGGATTTGGTGTCAGAATGACCACTATATTATTTTTTTCGGCAAATGCACCACACAACTATTTAAATGGTTTCATTTTAGCCAAACGCCGTTACAAAAAATGAAAAAGTTGATGGAACTGTTAAAAAATTGGTGTAATTACACATTTGGTCCTGTATATTTATACAATATATCAATTTAGTCATAATTTTAATCTAATAAAATAAATTAATTATTCAATATAATGGTGACATGTGTCACCACCTTATTGGAAGTGGAAAAATGTTAACTTGGAATAATTAAAATTATTATATATAATTAAAATTTTAAATTGATTTTAAAAATATTAATTAAGTTAAAAAATCAATTTAATAATTTTAATTTTTTTTAAAAAAACTATTTAAATTATTATATATAATTATATTAAAAATTAAAATTATAGTAAATTTATTTAAGGAATCCAAGCCCACAAACATAATTTAAAATGAATTTCATATAGTTTTAAATCTTTTATTTTAAATAGTACACGAACTATAATTTAAAAAAATATATAAAATATTGTTAACTTTAATTTAATTATTAGGTTTATTTAATTAGGTTAGATGTTTGTACACATATGTCATGTTCGAATTTCCTAAAACCACATTTTCTTTCTTTTTCCGAGCATTAAAATTCATATATGACATATATTAAATGTCGGGTTTTATATTATAAAAATAGGGTTGGCTTAGTAGTAAGCATGTGTGGTTTCCACTCTAATGTTCTAGGTTCAAATTCACTCAACATCATTTCCTCTCCTTCAATTTTTTTTAGGCACTAATATTATTTAAATATATATCAAAGATTATATCTCATAGCACAAAAAAGCACCCGCCCCTTGTATTCTAAGGTCCCAGGTTCAATTCCCCATGGAAGCAATCTCATGTTAACATTTTTCCACCTCCAATCAGGTGGTGACACATGTCACCATGTGTAATTATACCAATTTTTTTAACAGTTCCATCAACTTTTTCGTTTTTTGTAATGACGTGTGGCTAAAGTGGAATCATTTAAATAGTTGTGCGGTGCATTTGCCGAAAAAATAATATAGTGGTAATTTTGACACCAAACCTATAGTTCAGTGGTCATCTGTGTAGTTTACCCTAATTTAAATGACTTTCTATAATCATATACAATTTACATATATATATATATATCTTCATTTTTTTTTTCATATGCAACATATATATATCAAATATAGTTGAAGCGCTTTCGAAGAGGAAGTAGGCAGGGTAAGATTGTGTTAACTTCAAACCAAGCGCTCCATGTGTGGAGTAGGCATGCTGGGATGACTCTACACCAAGCGCTCCCGGGAAAGGAGTAGGCATGGTAGGATTGTGTTGAGTCCAGACCAAGCGCTCTATATGTGGAGTAGGCAGGTTGGGATGGCTCTACACCAATCGCTCCAAGGGAGAAGTAGGCAAGGTAGGATTGTGAGACTCTACACCAATTACCGGCTCGAGTGGGGCCTAGGTGTGGGGGCATTGAGGCCAAAAGGATGGCACAATGCCTCTCTAAGAGGACCTCCTAGGAACGGTTTAGGGCCAAAGGGCCCCATATCGCGCTCGGTGCGCACGTCAGGGGTTGGCAGCTAGCATTCGCTAAGCCCTACGGGATACGATATTTGATGGGTGTGTTGTCTGATGGATCATGAGACGACGCTTCCGAGTAAAGTCCTTGAAAGTAGACGCGAGTAAGGCTGACTTGTTTGAGATGAGTTCTCTTTCAAGTGTCGTACGACATGTCGATCCGGGCCTAGACGGCATGGCCGTAACAGTCCACTAATCAATAAAAAAAATTTAAATATCGTTTTATAACTTAAACTTTATATCAAGTTTATAAAATTTGAAAATCGATCCAATAATTGGTCCTAGCGTAGCGAGGTTTATTTCATCTTTTTTCTTTGCTCGGCCGGCGTCGACAACAATCTTTGTGTTGGTTGCCGACTGTCGATGTTCATTATTTTACTTGCTTTTTCATTATCTAATATTTATTTATTTTTTTTAAGTTTTTAATAAGAACCTATAGTCTAGTGGCATGTTTTTTCTGTCTTTGTAATACATTTTTTTTGCTTTAGTTGTATATTTTTTTTGTCGTTTGGCACGATTTTCACATGCTGTAGTGGTCGTTTGATGCTCGTTTAGAGATCCTCACGACGCTTTTTCAGATTTAAATTTGTTTGTGGTCATAGAAAGTTTGATTCCCTTTGATGGTTGTTTGCCGAAATAATCAAAATTGTATAGCGAAGCAATCTATCTGATCATTTGATTCGCTTACCACTCCCTTTTCACTTCGTAAAGCGTCTCGTTTGAATTTTTTTGGTGGACTTAGTCCCTAAATTTTCTTGATGATGTACGTTGATCTCAAGGAAATAGTAATTTTTTCTTTGCACTTTTAGGCTTCATATTTATTTTTGTATGAGTTTTTTTGGTGGACTTAGTCCTTAAAATTTTTTTTTGGATCCATTGTATTTATAACGTCTTCTATTATTTTTAATAAAATCCGGCTATCATTATTAAAAAAAACCAAATTTGAGAGCCGGATTTTATTATTAAAAACCTCAAATTTGACATACTAATGGCCGTCAACATGCCCTTATTTAGGAAGTGCACCTCCTGCAGAAGCATATGCTTGCTTCGATCCTCGGCTAATGTCATCAACCAGATCAATTCCCCAATTCAAGGTGGCAAATCACCTTTTCGAGGCTTATGACCTACTTCGACAAAGTGACATATATTCCAAGATAAGCAAATTGGGCTTTTTAATCATTCTCTCATGTCTATTTTTATTTCGAATACCCATCTTATATCACTTCGATTGTACTTCATGATGCTACTCGAAGTTAATATATGCATTATATTATTTTTTTTCCAGGGTAAACTACAAAAATGACCACTGTACTATTAAAAAAGTCGCGATTTGACTACCTTATTTTTTTTCTAAGCAATTAAACCACCATACTATTAAATTGGGTGCAATGTGACCACCAGCCGTTAGAGGTTAACGGTAGGGTGACGTGGCAGTTAAAAAATTAAGGGTATAATTACACATTTGGTCCTTACTATTTACACATTCTTTCAATTTAGTCCTAATTTTAAACTAATAAAATAAATTAATTAGGTGGTGACACGTGTCAACACCTTATTGGAAGAATTTAATTATTTATATTTGATATAATAAATTATTTTCCTCCTCCAATCAGGTGGTGACACGTGTCACTACCTATTTAGAGGAGAAAAACAAAATCCCAAAAATTGAACTAGGAAGGAATCAAACCTAGGATAAAGGCAATGCTCTAACCACTACACCAAGCACATGTTTATGTTATAAATCACCAATTATATTATATGTCTTATTGTTTTATTACCATTCAAACTCAAGCTAGCCTCCACAACGACACTCAAACCTTTATGTCTTCTTTGTGAGTTTATCATCCGAAACTACTGGGTTAAACCTATCGTCAGAGGGGCTTGTTGAAACCACAGATAGCATCCAAACCATTACCATTCACAGCATCCACATCAGATTCCCAACATCTCATCAACAGAGCATAAGAAAATGGGGAAAATATTTCCAGTGTATAAATAAAAGGAAAAGAAAAATGAAAGTTAACGAAAATATTTTACACCCTGAGCATAAGACTCTAACATGCAAACATATATACAAATCAGAAACATGGAAACATATAACAAGACTCTAACATGCAAACATATATACAAATCAGAAACATGCAAACATATATCAAAACTCTAACATGCAAACATATATACAAATCAGAAACATGCAAACATATATCAAAACTCTAACATGCAAACATATATACAAATCAGAAAAACAGAAGCATAAATCAAGACTGTAACATGCAAACATATATACAAATCAGAAAAAAAACAAACATGCAAACATAAATACAAATCATAAAATAACAGAGACATGCAAACATATATACAAATAATAATAACAAACAGAAACATGCAAACAAAAATCAAGACATAAACATGCAAGGATATATAAACATATAAACATACAAACATTTAAAAAATAAATATAAGAGGAAGAAAAGAAACCCTAAACCCAAACGCAGATGTGGAAGAAGACTCTTGAAGAACCCAGAAACGATCCTGAGATCAAAGTATAACAGAGTTAGTAAAAAGAAATTAAAACAACTAAATAATTAAATGAAATATGAAAGGGTTTTGTACTTACCGAGAGAGAGAAGAAGACAACGAACAGTCTGGACAGTGGAATGAGAAGGGTCAGAGTGGATCTGAAGAGGTTTAGGGTTTGCAGATTAGGGTTTAGGGTTATAGGATTAAGGAATAAGGTTTGGGGTTTGAGGATCAGGGGTAAGAGTTTAGGGTTTCAAGGTTGGGTATAAGGTTTGAGGTTTGTGGATCATTGGTAAGGGTTTAGGGTTTATGGGTAAGGGTTTAGGGTTTGGTGAACATGGTTTAGGGTAAAACAGAATTGAATTGGGGATTAGGGTTTGAAGGATTGAAAAGATGGAAATGGAAGAACATAGGGTTGTTCTTGAGAAAAAAATAGGTTTTGATCGAGAACAAACAGATGGAGAGTGGGCTAAGGTGTTTGTATAAGATCTGGAGAGGGGAAATTGGATGAACAAGGAAGAACTTTGTAAAAAAAGATGTTTTGATCGAGAATAAACAGGTTTTTGGTGGGCTAAGGTGTTTGTATAGGATCTTGAGAGGGGAAAGTGGAAGAACAAGGAAGAACTTGGTAAAAAACCAAGATTTTGATCGAAAAGAATGAAAATTTCTGGGAATTTTGTGTTTTTAGAGGAGAGAGAAGATGAGAGGATATTTTGGCAGAGTAACGGTAGGGAAAAAAGTGAAAAATGAAGGGGGGGGGTGATGGTCTATTTATAGGCTGAGTCCGGGTCAAAAGATCCGCGCGTCATTATACGGGTCGCACGGGTCTTGCTCCGCAAGCACTCTTAGTTTCATTTCTTTCAATTTCGTCCTTTTTTATTTGAAATTGAGTTGATAATTTTGTTTTAATTTCAATTTCGTCATTAATGCAGTTTTAAGCTTTAGTGTATGGATTTAATTTAGGGTTTGGGGTTATAGTTTATGGTTTTCCTTTATATATAATTAAATTTTATATTTTAGTTTTAGGGTTTAGATTTGTGTAATTATTTTTAGGTTTAGGGTTTGTCTTTGAATTAAGGTTTGGGGTTTATGTTTAGGGTTTTAGGTTTATTTTAATTAATTTTTAGGTTTAATATTTCATTTAATTAATTTAGGGTTTTGGATTTATTTTAATTAATTTAGGGTTTAGGGTTTAATAAACCCTAGATCCTAAATCCTAAATCTTAAACCCTAAAATACTAAAAACCCTAAGCCCTAAACATGAATCCCTAAAAATAAAAACCCTATTCCACCAATATTTATATATATAAATATAATGCATGTAAGTTGTGGTTTAAACCCTAAACCCTAATATTTAACCTATAGCTCATAGTCCGTAATCCTAGATCGGGGGTTTGGTGGTTAGGGTTAATTACTTATGCTTTAGGGTTTATTGCTTAGGGTCGGTAATTAGACATTAGGGGTTTAAACACCAAACCTCAATCTTTAATCAATGAACCATAGTCCCTAATCCTAAACCCTAAACAATAACCACTACTCTCTAAACCATAAAACCCTAATATTTAATCTATAGCTCATAGTCCGTAATCCTAGATCGGGGGTTTAGTGGTTAGGGTTAATTACTTATGCTTTAGGGTTTAATGCTTAGGGTCGATAATTAGACATTAGGGGTTTAAACACCAAACCTCAATCTTTAATCAATGAACCATAGTCCCTAATCCTAAACCCTAAACAATAACCACTACTCTCTAAACCGTAAAACCCTAATATTTAATCTATAGCTCATAGTCCGTAATCCTAGATCGGGGGTTTAGTGGTTAGGGTTAATTACTTACGCTTTAGGGTTTAATGCTTAGGGTCGATAATTATCGACCCTAATCCTAAAATAGAAACCCTAATCCATCATTATATATTTAAACTCCAAACCCCAATCTTTAATCTTTAATCCATAGTCCCTAATCCTAAACCCTAAACAATAACCACTAATCTCTAAACCATACAACCCTAAAATAGAAACCCTAATCCATCATTATATAGATAATAAATAAACCCTAACTTACGTAAGTATCAATTTTTGAACACTAAACCCTAAACCATAACCCCTACACCTTAAGCCCTAAATATTAAATTTAATCTCTAAAAATAAATACCCTAATCCATCAATATATATATTAATATAATGCATGTAAGTATGCTTTAGGGTTTAGTGGTTAGGGTTCATAAGTTATGGTTTATGGTTTAATGCTTATGGTTTAGGGTTTATGGTTTAATGAACCTTAAACCCTAAAAATAGAACCCATAATCCCAACTATATATATATCACATATACATATGTACATATCATTTTATGAACAGTAAACCCTAAACCCTAAACCCTAAACCTTATATCCTAAACCCTAAACCCTAAAAACCATAATACATCAATATATATATATATAATACATGTAGGTATGTTTGTATTAATTTAAGATCAGTAAACCCTAAAAACAAAAACCATAATCCATCAATATATATATAATACGTGTACGTATGTATGTACCAATTTATGAATAGTAAACCCTAAACCCTAAACCCCTAAACCCTAAACCCTAAAAATAAAAACCCTAATATGTCATTATATATATAATACATGTACGTATGTATGTACCGATTTATGAATAGTAAACCCTAAACCCTAAACCTTAAACCCTAAAAAACCCATAATCCATCAATATAAATATAACACATATATGTATGTACGTATCATTTTATGACCAGTAAACCCTAAACCCTAATCCATCAATATAAATATAACACATGTACGTATGTATGTATCAATTTATGAACAATATACCCTAAACCCTAAATCCTAAACCCTAAACCCTAAAAATAAAAAACCCTAATCCATCAATATAAATATAACACATGTACGTATGTATGTATCAATTTATGAACAGTATACCCTAAACCTTAAACCCTAAACCCTAAACCCTAAACAATAAACCCTAAACCCTAAACCATAAACCCTAAAAATAAAAACCATAATCCATCAACATATATATATATATATAATTCATGTAAGCATGTATGAATCAATTTATGAACCCTAAACATTAATCCCCAATCCCTAAACCTTAGACCATACTAGGGCCACCCACCCATAAGCCCTAATCCCCAAACTACTAAAGCACTAAACCATAATCCTTAATTCCTTATATGTATGTACGTATAATGTACTAATATTATATATGTTAAATCTCAATCCCTATTCCCTAGTCCCTAGTCCCTATAGTACACATAACACAATAAACCATAAACCCGAAGGAACCCGACCTGAAATGAACCCGTCCTGAAACGAAACCGACCTGAAATGAACCCGACCTGAAACGAAACCGACCTGAAAAGAACCCGACCTGAAACGAAACCGACCTGAAACGAACCTGACCTGAAACGAAACCGACTTGAAATGAACCCGACCTGAAACGAAACCGACCTGAAATGAACCCGACCTGAAACGAAACCGACCTGAAATCAACCTATCAATTAACCGTTTTGGCCCGACCTGAAATGAACCGACCTGAAATGAACCCGACCTGAAATGAACCCGACCCGAAATGAACCCGACCTGAATTGAACCCGACCTGAAATGAACCCGACTCGAAATGAACCCGAACCCGAACCGAGTCAAAACAAAAAATGACCTGAAATGACCTGTAACCGATTTGACCCGACCTGAAACCCAACTGTTGACCTGTTTTTACATCCCTAGTTGTTACCTTGTAAGGGGTATTCAGTTTTGTGTCACTAATTTGGATCCCTTTCTTAGATAAGCTCATTCTTTACTTAAAGTGAGAAAAAAGAGTAAAAAAAGATTCTACATAGATAAAAGAAACTAATGCGTAGGATACACCCTCGAGTTCCACTAGCAGTAACCAAATCATGCAAAACCATCCATCGTTGTGGAGGCTAGCTTGAGTTTGAATGGTAACAAATAATAAAACATATAATATAATTGGTGATTTATAGCACAAACATGTGTTTGGTGCAGTGGTTAAAGTGTTGCCTTTATACTTGGTTCACCCAAGTTTGATTCCCTCTTAGCCCAAGTTTGTGGATTTTGTTTTTCTCCTCTAAATAGGTGGTGACACGTGTCACCACCTGATTGGAGGAGGAAAATAATTTATTATATCAAATATAAATAATTAAATTCCTCCAATAAGGTGTTGAAACGTGTCACCACCTAATTAATTTATTTTATTAGTTTAAAATTAGGACTAAATTGAAAGAATGTGTAAATAGTAAGAACCAAATGTGTAATTATACCCTTAATTTTTTAACTGCCACGTCACCCTACCGTTAACCTCTAACGGTTGGTGGTCACATTGCACTCAATTTAATAGTATGGTGGTTTAATTACTTATAAAAAAGTAAGGTGGTCAAATCGCGACTTTTCCAATAATATAGTGGTCATTTATGTAGTTTACCCTTTTTTTAAATAAAAAAAGCCTCAATTTTGAATGTAATCTAACTCTACTATCATGAAAACAAGGACCGATGCATAAGACCTAAAAGTCAAAATCTAGTGTATGAGTATGTGTGATAACTTTTTATTATATTGTAAACATATGCAATCTCTCATTATATGGGCGAAGGAGTAAAGGGAATTATTGGATAATGTAACTTTAATCCCTGAAATTAATTGGTTTTTCCAACTTAATCCTTAATACTTTTTTAAACTCGTTAGTCTTAAACTTGGATTTTTACCCTCATTTTTGATCTATTTTGCAATGGGATTTGTTAGCTTATGGAAAGTTGAATCTATTGCAAAATTTGTGGCTTTATTGAATTGGTGGGGTGTAGTTTCTGGTTTAGGCTCAATGTCCACCATTGCCATTTCTTACGGTGAGAATGGACCTGTTTTCTGTGGTTTAAAACCTGATGGTTCACATCTTGTGACATGTTATGGCTCGAACTCGGTCGTAATCTACGGTACTCCGTCTCGGTTCCCTTTCGTCGGCCTAACTGTTGGTGATGGCTTCGTTTGCGGGTTGTTTATGGATTCGAATCAGCCTTATTGTTGGGGAAGCAATGCATATATTCAAATGGGAGTTCCTCAGCCAATGATTAATGGTGTTGAGTATGAAGAAATCAGTGCTGGAGATTACCATTTATGTGGTTTAAGAAACGGTTCAAGAGGAAAGCAAAAAAATCATACATTGGTTGATTGTTGGGGCTATAATATGACTAAGAACTATGTATTTGATGGGCAGATTCGATCGATTTCAACAGGCTCCGAGTTTAACTGTGGGTTGTTTTCTCCTAATCGGACGGTTTTCTATTGGGGTGATGAGAGCAGCAACCATGTCATTAGCTTGATTCTGAAGGAAATGAGGTTTCGTACGGTTTCAGCCGGTGGTTATCATGTTTGTAGGATTTTAGAATGATCGAATTCGAGAGCATTTTGCTAGGGAAGGTGCTTGAACCTCGAAGAACTCTCAATGGCGTATTCTCATCAAGGGAATGTCGATTTCCCGCCGAAAGATCCAATGCTTACGGTTGTTGGAGGGAGGCTCCATGCTTGTGGAATCAAGAAGTATGATTATGAAGTGGTTTGCTGGGGCTTCATTGTTAAACCGAGTACTCCGGCACCTCGAGGCCTTAGAGTCTATGGAATTGCAGCCGTAAACTACTTCACATGTGGTGTTGTAGCTCAGAAATCGTTTCTCCCAGTTTGTTGGGGTGTCGGATTCCCGACATCGCTTCCTTTGGTTGTCTCACCCGCTCTTTGCAAAGACACTCCTTATGAACCTGGTTCATATGAAATTAGCCAAGATATTGCACCCTGAAAGGGTCATAACTTTCATATATGTATACCTTGTAGCAATGGATGCCCTGCTGAAATGTACCGAAAATCTGAATGTACGTTGCAATCCGATCGAGTGTGTGATTATAATTGTTCTAGTTGCAAATCGGCGGAATGTTTATCGAATTGTTCTTCTTCATATTCTGATGATGCTAATGAAAGAAAGAACGAAAGGTTTTGGTCACTGCAATTGGCAATCATCGTGTCGGAGATTGTCTTTGTTCTATTACTAGTGACTATCGTGTCCTTAACTGCGGTTGTATACGTTTGATTCAGGTTGCAGAACTGTTGCTGCTCATCGAAAGATTTGAAATCGGAAAAAGCTAATGGGGGTGCTTCTTACGATAAGGACGACAGGAAAACCCGTCCCGACTTCGATGAGATTAAGATCAGGAGAGCTCGGATGTACACCTATGAAGAACTTGAGATGGCCACTGGTGGATTCAAAGAAGAATGTGTGGTTGGAAAAGGAAGTTTCTCGTGTGTTTATAAGGGTGTATTGATGGATGGGACTATTGTTGCAGTCAAACATGCGATAATTTCTTTGGATAAGCCGAAGAACTCGAAAGAGTTTCACACCGAGATTGACTTACTGTCTCGATTGAACCATGCTCATCTATTCAACCTGCTCGGATATTGCGAAGAAGGCGGGGAAACGCTTCTTGTCTACGAGTTCATGGCTCATGGATCTTTGCACCAACATCTTTATAGAAAGAACAAAGCCTTGAAAGAGCAAATGGATTAGGTCCGAAGGGTCACGATCGCTGTCCAAGCTGCCCGGGGAATCGAATACTTGCACGGTTATGCTTGTCCACTGGTTATTCATAGGGATATCAAATCCTCGAACATTCTCATCGATGAAAAACACAATGCTCGAGTGGTTGATTTCGGCCTCTCTTTACTCGGACCAGCTAATAGTAGTTGTCCATTAGCTGAGCTACCGGCTGGAACACTCAGTTATCTCGATCCAGAGTACTATAGGCTCTATTACCTCACAACTAAATCTGATGTCTATAGCTTCAGAGTGTTACTATGGGAAATTTTAAGCGGATGAAAAGCCATCGATATGAAATACGAAGAAGGAAATATAGTGGAATGGGCAGTTTCATTAATCAAATTCAGAGACATATCAACAATTCTCAATCCAATCTTGAAACCTTCAGCCGATATCGAAGCCTTAAAACGGATCACAAATAACGCTTTCAAATGTGTAAGAATGAGAGGAAAAGAAAGGTCATCAATGGATAAAGTGACCACTGCACTAGAAAGAGCTTTAGCACAGTTAATGGGCAGTCCATGTATTGAACTACCAATACTGCCAACTGAATTTATCCTAGGAAGCAACAGATTGAACAAGAAGTCCTCGAATCAGTCCTCAAACTAGTCGATTTTCAAAACCGAAGCCGAGGACCAAAGGTTCGAGTTTCGAGCTCCTTTATGGATTACTTTCCCGAGCATAACCTCGTCGCATAGGAGGAAGTCGTCGATATCAGAAACCGATATCGAGGGAAAGAATTTCGAATGAAAAAATGTAGGCAATGTAGGATGCCTTAGGGATGGTTTGAGAAGCTTGGATGAAGAGATAAGTGTCACGGACTTAGATTGCTCCTGAGATAATTCGTGCGGTGCTAACACTCCCGACACAATGTTAGCAAGCCTTACTCGCGCAATGCTATGGCGAACAAGCAACACAAACTAGAAGAAGGCAAAGAACTTAGAAAGGAAAGCTTGTATTAATGCTTAGAGAGCTTACAAGAACACTAAACTTGTAGCTTTTTATGGGATGGTTTACAAATGAGAGGGGTGACCCTATTTATAGGCTCCCACCTCCTCAATGGACGGCCGAGATCACTTTGATCCAACGGTTATTATTTCGCCTTCTAAAATATCTTACAAGGCCTATAATATTCTACAGATATCTATATGCTTCTACATATATCTCTAAGGGCTTAAAAGCTTCTAGTTTATTCCAGAGATGTCTGGAGTTGTCCCGATCCTTTCGAACTTGTCTCGAGCTTTCCCGAGCCTTCCAGGGTCTTCCGGACTTGTATGAACTCGGGTAGAAACTTTTGGACCCCCTTAGATCTTTGTGGGAACGTCTCAAGAGGGTTGTGGGCCTCTCCAAGCCGTTCTAGATCCTTATTTAGATCATGCTTGGCCTTATAATGTCCAAGGCACTACATTTGGCCTTGGTTGTCCCGAGTGCACCTAGGTGGGGCTCTTCGGTCGGCCGCTGCACACCTAGGTGGTGCCCCTTGGTCGACCCTGGTGCACCTTGGTGGGGCATGACATTCTCCCCCACCTAATCTCGCGACACCCTCGTCGCGTCTCGGTTGGGCTGTTGGGGTGTTGTCGACGTACTTCCTTCGTATCCCCGCTCGCCTCATCTTCACCATTGGCTTGACAGCTTGTCCCTTGGCTATCACACCAAGTCGTGCCCTTGGCTTGGCAGAGCTTGGCATTGCCGACTTGAACTGAGTTGCCTTGCTCCCCTTGTGCTCATCCAACCCCTTGGATGGCTTAGCTTGATCAACACCTTTGTCAAGCCTTCTTGTCCCATCAACTCCCTTGATGATGGAAACAAGTAGTATTCTCTTGGGACATGACCTCAGCACATGAGGTCCATCACATAGGTAGCACTTCACCCTTGTGCTTACCTTCCATTGTGACTCAGACTTAGCCTTCCCGTTGCCACGATTCCCTTTCATGGGCTTACCCTTGTTAACACAACCTTGCTTTCCCCTTACAAGCTTGGTCAGTGACTCAGCCTTGCCTTCGGCCTTTGGAGATGATGGGTCACCTTCTTGCTCCACGTCGAGCATCGACCCTGGCTTAAGTCCCTCGGCGCCATGTCCCTTAAGGATGGAATTTCTCTCGTTCCTATCGGTTTCCTCTATCGATTGAAGTGCTGAAAGCAATTGTATGGATCCCAACTATGCACCCTCGTCGCCGCTGTCCGTGTTGCTACCTTCTGGGTGCTTGGCTAAGAGTGAACTAAGGGCTTGTCGTTGTGGGCACTCACGAACCCAATGGTCATCGTCGCAAATGAAGCAACTGTGGGGCGGTGACTTCTTCGTGCCTTAGAACTCCTTGGACTTGCTTTTGTCCTTGCCCTTCCAAAGGGACGAGTCTCTGTGCCTTGGCGAGTGGCATTCTTGATGGTCTTCCTTGCGTTGGCCCTTGTCTCCCCTACCTTTGGTTTGACCGCCCTTCTCATCCTTCGGCTAAGTGGTGGTCTCCTTGTGGATAGAGTAGTCGATGAGACTCTCGGCCACGGCAATGGCATCGACGAGGGTTTAGACTCCTCGTCGTCTTAGTTCGGCTTTGGCCTAATTTTGGAGACCATTTATGAAATTGAAGAGTGAGTCTTTCTCAAATAGATCGGGGATCTCGAGCACCAAACTAGTGAACTCCATCACGTGGTCGGGGATGCTCCTCGATTGCTTCAACCTTCTTAGGCGAGCTCTTGCCTCTTCCTCGGCATTCTCGGGATAGAATTGCCTTTTGAGCTCCCTTTTAAAATCATGGAAGGTAGAGATGGTGCACGTACCTTTCTCAACATCGATGCGCCTTCTCCTCTACCAAAGCATGACGGTGTCGGTAAGATACAAAGTCGTGGTTTGGATCTTGGAAGCCTCGTCCACAATGCCAACGGCTCCAAGGTATTGTTCCAAGCCATATAGGAAGTTGTCAAGGCTACGTCGCCTTGTAGTGCCTTTGCGGGCCAAGCTTCACTTCGGCTACAAAGTCGTGGTTTGGATCTTCTCATGGGGCACATTTGCACAAGGCTACATCGCCTTGTAGTGCCTCCACTTGGGCACGAGCGTTGTCAAGCTCTTGTTGAAGAGAATCGCGAACCTTCGAGAGCTCTCCCATGAGAAGATCATGGATTTGCCCCATCTTCGCACGCAGGGTCTCTTCTAGCTTCACCATTATGGCCCTCATGGCCGTGCGGATCTCGGCATCCTCCGCCTCAAGGCCTTCTACCCGATCTTGAAGGGCGTCCACTTGGGCACTCATACCCCCGACGTTTTCCTCAACACGAGCCAAGCGTGACTCCAAGCTAGAGATTACATCTTTGGACTTGGCCCTTTACCTTGCAACTTTAGGATCGACCATCTCCTCTCACCCTCGTTGCTCATACATGACCTCCGTGTCGGATGAGCTTACAACTTGGTTCATCATGGTTTTAGCCATGTCCCGACGAATCGAACACGCTCTGATACCAACTGTCACGGACTTAGATTGCTCACGAGCTAATCCGTGCGGCATTAACACTCCCGACATAATGTTAGCAAGCCTTACTCGCGCAACGCTATAGCGAACAAGCAACACAAACTAGAGAAGGCAAAGAACTTAGAAAGGAAAGCTTGTATTAAAGCTTATAGAGCTTACAATAATACTAAACTTGTAGCTTTTTATGGGATGGTTTATAAATGAGAGGGGTGGCCCTATTTATAGGCTTCCACCTCCTCAATGGACAGTCGAGATTGTTTTGATCCGACGGTTATTATTTCGCCTCCTAAAATATCTTACAAGGCCTATAATATTTTAAAGATATGTATATGCTTCTACATATATCTCTAAGGACCTAAAAGCTTCTAGATTATTCCAGAGATGTTCGGAGTTGTCCTGATCCTTCCGGACTTGTCTCGAGCTTTATCGAACCTTCCAGGATCTTCCGGACTTGTGTGGACTCAGGTAGAAACTTCTGGAACCCCCTAGATACTTGTGAGAACGTCTCAAGAGGGTTGTGGGCCTCTCCAAGCCGTTCTAGATCCTTCCTTAGATCATGCTTGGCCTTATAATGTCCAAGGTGTTGCGACTAAAAATTTTAGAAAATACCGGTACCTCGGATGTCGCTCGGACGGACCGGGTTTTAATTGGGTTTTGAAAAATTTAATCGGATTTATAAAAAATAGAGGAGTCGCCACCGGCCATTTAAAAATGGTAGACCGGATACCGAAATAAAACCAGAGATTTTTCTTTTGAAAATGAGTTCGGGAGTCGGTTACACGCGGGGAAGGATGAGCACCCCCGTCATGCCCGAAAATCGGTACCAAAAACATTACCGCTTAATTAATATTAAATTTTGCGAATTAAAGTAACGATTCATATCGAAATTTGATTATACAGGTGAGTAAATTTTAAAAGCCTTAATATTCGGGAAGGAACGTCCGAACCACCACCACTACGACTGGTACTGACCTCGTTCATTCCCGAATAAAATGACATTCGCATTATACTTTAAAATTCGAGATGCAACTTATAAGAATAAATATACGAATGAGACGTAGAATCATACAATAAAAAAGGGAGAAATAAGCGAAACATGTAAGGCAAGTGACATGGCAAGCAATAATATAAATGACACAAACAAACCTTCATAAAAAATGATAAGCATGCAAATTCAATATTCCACACAAATTATACGATTCATAAAAACATACAAATAGATGTACAATTTTACCAAGTCATAAAACACGAACGAGGCTACATGAAACTATATCATATAATCCTAAATGAAAAAACATATAACATTTGTAACAACAAGGAATTAACCCACATGCTAACATTTTTCTATAAAGACCTCAATAAATCCAGATTAAATTAATATGAATAGCAAGCCGGTTGAAATCGAAACATACACAAATTATAGGATTAATTATGTAAATAAACTCCTAACTTTGGGCGAAAATCGAAAATAAAAAGGATTAGAGGGTTCGAACGAGATTAAACCAAAAAAGGGAAAAGACCAATTAAATTGGACGGGGTGAAATTAAAAGAAACTATAAAGATGTAGGGACCAAACAAATGATTTTCCCAAGAGAACTCTATCGAATTGGACGAAAGAAGGGCGGAATCAAATAAGTTGAAGGACGGCAGGGACCGCGGGCGTGATTTTTAAAAAGTTTGGTGGCCTCAACCACATTAAACCATGGAGCCCCGGTATATATTCATCTTTTTCGAGTTTAAACCCTAGACCTAAAACATATCCCTTGCGGCGCCGTTCATCCCCTTCCTCTCCTTATTCTTCTCACGACCAGAAACCCACTTAGCCTTTTCTACGCCGTTCATCGGCGGCGTCCTCATGTTGCCGGGGTGGCAAAGACTTCCGGCGGCAAGCAAACGAAACGCAAACTCCCGAAACTAGACCTAGACGAGACGAAAACCTAAACCCGACCCCTATTTGAAACCCTAAATTGAACCGACGGAAAAAACCTTTGTTTCTCTGAAAAAGACAAGGCCTCTACACCGTTCGCCGATCCGTCGCCTCACCATGCGTGGCTTAACCGAAGCCGAACAGCTTGTCGGCGATGAACGGACGGTTTTGGCTTTCGAAGGTAACCTTCTTTCTTTTCCCTTTACGTTTGCTTCCCCTTTTTTTCTGTGCATGCAATGAAAGGATCCAAAAAATCGATACCTCTGAAGGCTTCTTCTCTTTTTATTGATTTCAAAGTTTTTGTTTTTACAATCTTTTTGCTCTCTGATTTTTTTTGTCTCTCGATGCTCACTCTGATATTTGTATTGCTCTCATATCTTTTAAAGTGTTTCTCTCTTTATTACATGCGGATGAAAAACAAAACTTCTCTGTGTTCTGTTCTTCTAATTTCCTCTGTTGGCACGTTATTGTTTTTTTTTGTTATTTTGGGGTTCTGACAACTGTTGTCTTCGTCTGAGGTGTGCCGGAGATGCCCGATCGGGAGAAGACATCGGCGTGGTGTTGGCAGCGGAAACAGAGGAGACTGAACTGTCAGGCGCGTGGTCCTTGCACGCACACGTTGGGGACTCCAAGGGGCGCGCGTGAGCGCGTGTGGGTGTGATCTGAGCCGTTGATTGCTCTGGATCCGATGGTCCCAGACGAGGCGACGCCAAGGCTAAGGAAAGACCCTCTCAAGGGTTTTTTGTGGAGTTAATCTGGACCGTCAGATCTAAACCAGATCTGACGGCTCTTGATGCGCGGCGGCTGCACAAAGGATGATGGGTGTTAGGGTTTCATTAGGGTTTCTTTTTGTGTAATTAGGGCTTAGGGTATCAGACCTTGGGCTTGGACGGGCTGTTTATTGTAATTTAATTTAATTTAATTGACTGTTTTATTATTTATCCAATGGATTTTGGGCTTTTATTTCTTATGTTTTATTTTTTTTATCTTGTTTTAATAAATACAATAATAACAATAAATAAAAATACTAATAAGTATAATATCGATAATAACAAAAACATACTACTAATAACAAATGATATAATAATAATAATACTAATAGAGTGGTAATGATATAAGGTAATAGTAGTATTATTTACCTACATATATATATATATATATATATACATTTTTCTTTTTTTCCTTTTTAGTTACCTAATAGCCCTAATAAGCCCAAGTTAAACACGAATTAAAAGGGTTCAAGGCCCGGACAAAATTAGTGATTACAGCTGCCCCTCTTTGCTTATACTTGTGGAACAAGAATAAAGCAAATACCATAAGCACTAATTTTATCCTACTTCCCTGTTGGACGGTTCTTTTCCCGAAGCAGCCACGTGAATCCAAGCAACTCCTCTTCCCAACGCCTTTTGATCATGAGTTCTCCCTCCGGATGCCCCAAACAGGTAGACATAGAGTTTTTTTTTTGTTTTTTTACAGATTTCCATTCTCCAAGTGCCCGAACGGATAGGAAAGTTCTATTCTCCAAGTGCCCAATTGATGAGCATATTTCGAATCTCTTTCTCTTCTCTTTTCGAAAAAAACAAGCTGGTCATTCAAACAACCTTGCCTTCCCCTTCGCGGTCTAAAAGCAAGTTGTCCATTTCGCGGTAAAAAAACAAGCTGAAACTCCTAACATTTTTGCCTCCCCTTCGCGGTCAAAAGGCGAACTTGGGCGTCCAAGTGGATTTGCTTTCCCTTCACGATCGTAAAGCAAACTGGTCAACTAAATCTGTCTAACTTCCCGGTTGGACGATTTACTCTCCCGGAGCGGCGACGCGCTAGACCGAGTAATTTTCTCTCTGAAGCTTTAAGAAGACGAGTTCTCTCTCTATAGAACTTATTTCCTTTGCGTATTCTTCGAGTGGCAGTTCTTTCTATATAGAACTCTCGTCCATGTATTTCTGAAATGAAAGATCTCTAAGTCCTCTCTCTGTAGGACCCTTCGCTTTCGAGATCTTGAAGCCTTAGGATTCTGAGTTTTTTCTCCACTAAACTCCTCTTCCTTAGCGTACTCTTCGAGTAGTAGTTCCTTCTCCACGGAACTCTCGTCTTCGAAATCAAGGATCTACAAGTCCCCTCTCCGTAGGACCCTCCGCTTTCGAGATCCTGAAGCCTTAAGTTCCTCCTATATAGAGCTTGTTTGGACCCTTTCTCTGTAGGATCCTTTATCTTGAAATCTATCGGCAAGCTTGAAAGCTTTCATTTGAAATCCTTGAGCGGCGAACATGAAGGCTTCACCTGACACTCTCGGGCGGCGGCTTGAAAGGCTTCGCCTGAGACCCTTTTAGTTCTCGCTTTATCGTTTCCTCTTCGTCCCGAGAGGTATTCAAGTTGTCTTTCAAAAATCTGTGTAAAAGGATAAAATTAAGAAATTTTGATCTTTTTTAAGAAAAATATCCTTTAGGAAGGATATAGTTTTGAGGAAAAACATCTTTTTGGAAAGATAAAAATTGAGAAATTTTGACTTTTAAGAAAAATATCCTTTGAGAAGGATGAAATTGAGAAATTGAGTTTTGAGGAAAACATCCTTTTGGAAGGATAAAATTGAGAAATTAAGTTTTGAGGAAAACGACCTTTTGGAAGGATAAAAATTGAGAAATCGAGTTTTGAGGAAAACGACCTCTTGGAAGGATAAAAAAAATTGAGAAATTTGAGTTTTGAGAAAAACGACCTTTGGAAGGATAAAAATTGAGAAATTTTAGTTTTAAGAAAAACATTCTTTTGGAAGGATAAAAATTGAGAAATTTGAGTTTTGAGAAAAACGACCTTTTGGAAGGATAAAATTGAGAAATCGAGTTTTGAGGAAAACGACCCTTCAGAAGGATAAAAATTGAGAAATTTGAGTTTTGAGAAAAACGACCTTTTGGAAGGATAAAATCGAATTTTAAGAAAACCATCTGGAAGATTAAAACTGGGGGTTGGAAGGATTTTAGAAATCCGAATTACGCAAGTCGAAGGACTCTTGATTCTTGTGAGATCCGCTTATCCTCTCATGATGCTGTAGATCTATTCTTTTACCGATCTTCAAATGCCTGTTTAAAGAAAACCAAAATGCTATGATGATATGATTTAGCATGCTCCTAGCATGGGTGATATCTAGCTATCGATGATGCATGAGCATATTTCAGGATGCAAAGATGCATGTGTTCATGAGAATGCAAAGGTGCATGGATTTAGTTTGTCTTCATTTCTTAGGGTTAGTGGTCGTTTGTCTTGGGACCACAACCATTCATCAATCTTGTGTCTTAAGAAATCTGGCCCCCAAACTTCTGCCGCTCGTTCTTCATTCAAATATTCGAGTCGAGTGACTTCGATCGCATTCTAAATCCTTTCTGACCTTGTGCTATCTTTCACATACTTCGGTTTGAACCTCTCTACGTGAAAACCTTAGTTCCTCCACGAACAATGGTGCCACATCACGGCAATTTAGCCTCACTGACTCTTCGTCGTTCCACCTCGCGTCGTGCCCCTCAACCTTTGGGCCTTTGTTTCTCTAAATTTGTGGCTGAAAGCGCCTCTTCTGAATTTCGCTCCTTTGCCCCAAAGTGCCTTTTGGGTTTTCGACTCGGCTTCTATTCTTCTTCTTTTCTACCTTCCTCATTTTCTTAGGCGTACTTCTGTCTTCATCGCCTTTTGTCGAGTTGATTTCATATCACTTACTGTCTCATCTTGGTGCGCGGCGCACACGGTCCTTCTCAGGACATTCCTTCCGGCAAGATGCCTAGGCTCCGAGGGTAACTTCTGTTCCCTGACTCTCAACGTCAAACTTTCTACCCTCATGTTCTATTCCAACACTTCTTAGCGAAGGTTGACTTCATAGCTCGACATTTTACCGAAGACGTCCTGGATATTTCAACTGGAGGTATTAGTAGCAATGTTTGAACCTCCGATGGTACCCCTCTGGGTACTGATGGATTTACCTCGGGCCACGGTCAATCCGCTTGTTCATTCTCATGTAGAAGACTTATGCAAGTGATAGGGTAAAAATAATTTTATTATGTATAAATATACATTTTAAAGAATCATGTCAAGTGAAAATTAAGTTTGGGGTCTTTGAAAAAAGGTCGACCCCAGTGATATTTTCTGAATGTTGCGGGGATGCACATATGAAATCTTTTCCGGGCTATTAGGCTTCCAAGAGGAGCGACTCCCATACTTAGTTTCTACCCAATTTAAAGGTTGCTCTCTTTACCTCACTAACTCACCATGCCCCATCCTTCCCTCTTTTCTGATCTCAATCGGGCATTAGAAGTGTGGCAATCCTTGAAGAAAGGTAAACCCCGATAGGTGGGATGTGATCTGAAGACAAATTTATCCGTATGTGTATGGTCCAAGTGGTCTTTTATAGCTTGTAATGTAGGCTAAGGCTCACGGCTATGAAAGAAAGGGTAAAAAGGCCCAAACAAGTGTTTAAGGGTGGTGAAACCAAGGATCAATTTTTCCAACTAGAAGTCTCAATTATGCTCCGATGAAATGCTATTTCTTTTCCGGCTTCTTTGGATTGCTCTAGACTGCCCCTTTTTGTTGGGGTTTTCACCCTAGAGTTCATTTCCTTTTATCAAGCGTAGTTTCGGATCAAGTTGCGCCTTTGTATTGTACTGGTGCAGGTTCTTGCTCACATGTGAACAATCTTTCGAGGCTCATCTATGTAGAGATTCATTTGGATAGGGAATCCTCTTGTCCCTTTTCTTTATCCGCTTCTCTCCTTTTACAAAACATCACTTTTCACTTTAGTGTTTTTGCTTTTGATTTCTTCAACTTTTATGTTGGTAACTTTCGACTTGATTTGGGTAGCTCTTTGAGCACCAACTCTTCTTTCGTTGTTTCTTTTTGATGTTTTTGCTGCTCAAACTGAAAATGCATCTAATGTATCTATTCTCTTTTATTGCCCTTTAATTCACAAGGCCTCGTCTTCATAGCACAATCAGGATCCCATGTCACTCACTTGTCCATAGACTTCTATCTCATTTGCCCCCGGTGTAGGGGTGATCCTTGGTTTGGGTTCAATCAGAAGAAAAAAGTTTGATAGGCTCAAACAGGGACAACAATGGATATTTTTTATTTTCTTTCTACGTGAATGGAATTGAAGGAATGCCAAATGTCCTCCCATACACGGATATCAAAATTGATCTTCAGGGGGCGATGTTTTGGGGTTATCGCTTCATTCAAGGACCTTGAACAACAATGCCCGAGAGGGAAAATTCACTCAATGGGAGTGGCCCATTATTCCTGAACACTCATTGTCATTCCTCCCTTGGCCTAAGTAGAACAAAGGGTTTTCATATTTATAACGTCCTCACAACATTCAGTCTTTTAGAAAATTAAATTAAAGTTAATCTCAAAAAAGTATATACATGTGTAATTGGAAAACAAGAGTAAACTTATGAAATGTTTAAAGAATTAAGGAATACCAAAATATTTTCTAAATAGCAAAATGAAAATTTTGTTATGATAAATATACTCTTTATTTGAAAAAAATCTACAGCTTAGCTTATTCCTTTTGCATTTTTCCCAAATGCACAGGGATCAACGGATTTGAATTGCCTTTACCGGTAGCCGTTTGCTCCGGGCTAGTTGTACCATTCCCCTGGGTACAATCAGTTTTCACCAATACTGAGGGTTGGATTTTTGCAAAGGATTTATCTCCCTTCGACCATTCGTCAAAATGGATTTTTCGATGGACATTTGAATTATCCATTATCTTAAACTTCACCGTATTGAAGCACGTTGTACCAACATTTTTGTCGGACTTGCCCAAACATCGCTTCTTCTTTCATGAAGCGATGTAATGTCTCCAATTCATTTTTCTTGAAATCGAGACTTGCATTTTTCCCAAATGCACAGGGACTAACGGATTTGAATTGCCTTTACCGGTAGCCGTTTGCTCAGGGCTAGTTGTACCATTCCCCTGGGTACAATCAATTTTCACCAATAATGAGAACTGGATTTTTGCAAAGGATTTATTTCCCTTCGACCATTCGTAAAAATGGATTTTCGATGGACATTTGAATTATCCATTTTCTTAAACTTTACCGCGTTTAAGCACGTTGTGCCAACATTTCTGTCGGACTTGCTCAAACATCGCTTCTTCTTTCATGAAGCGATGTAATGTCTCCAATTCACTTTTCTTGAACCAAGACTTGCATTTTCCCCAAATGTACAGGGATTAACGGATTTGGAATGCCTTTACCAGTAGCCGTTTGCTCCGGGCTAGTTGTACCTTTCCCTGGGTACAATCAGTTTTCACCAATCATGGAAATTGGATTTTTGTAAATGATCTATTTTCCTCGTATACAATATTATCTCCTTTTGTTTCTGAAACAAATGTTCTTGAAGCTGTTTGAGCTTAGCCACTAGGTCATCCACACTTCTAACGTTATACTGGCTAGAAACTGTTCTTTTGTCCATTTTCTCTCTCTTTCCTCTCTCTGACACGAGTGTTTTCCCCAATTAGTAATGGTGCGATGAAATGCCTTAAGCGGAATTTAATGTCCAATGATGGATGTATTATGGACTCGAATCAACAGATGCATGATCATGAGATGGGTGCATGTCTGACAATTTTAATGCTGCTCTAAAAAGATAGATGGAACAAATGCTACAAATGTATGCAAGTCAAAGGCGTTGGTCATATAGGTGATTCCCCTTAGGTCAACTTTCATTTGAACGTAAAGGAGGATCCTTGTTACAAGATAGTCATAGCAAAAGTCCTACGAGTACCCTTCTTGCCCCCGAATCATGTTCAAGGAAATGAAAACTTCGGCAAAAATGCTGGGGCCGGATTTGCTTTCTTCTCTAGCAATTCAAGACCCTCTAAATTTGCTGGTATCAAGTCCCAGAAAACAAGCTATTTCCTCGAAGCTGAATCCATCTCTTGACCTAATCCATGCCCTTTCCGGTCGCCATGTTCTTTCTGGCCGCCTCTTTGTACTCGGTCGGGTAGTTTCATGACTTTAGATCTTCAGAGTAGATCCGATCTTGCTTGACTTCCTTGGGGTGGAGTAAAGTTGTGCCTTCTTAGATGGTGGGTATAAGATCTGACACTGTGTGTTCGCTCGGTAAGCTGCTCCCTTAACCTTTCTAATTCAACTCTGACCGTTGTCGGACTTGCTAATTGACACCATCCTTTCTAGCAACCTCCCGTCCATAATGATAGCCCTTGATTGGGTAAAACCACCTTGACTCAACAACTTTATGTCATGAAATGCATGCGAGAATAAATGCAAAAAGATCATAAGAAAAATCGTTAGTGTCGGATAAATATGATAAGAAAAAGGCAAGCATGAAAGCAAGCAACCCTACTTATCCCGTCTAATAAACCTAGGATGTCCGCATGGCTCTAAAAAGGGTGGGCATTCTAGTTCTCTAAATGCAATTTTGGTTCTAGGAGGTACTCGAATTGTCCTCGTTGTCCCCTTCTAAGGGTAGCAAGGCCCCCGGTCATCACCCATTATAGGCTCCTCTCAACCGAGTTCAATTCGAGGGGACCCTTTAGCTCTATCTGCACGAAGAAACGATATTCCCACTAAGATATAGGGTATTCGAGCCCCGAAGGTACTTGCTAGGCCCATACGGAGGAACAATATCCCCACGAAAGCATTAGCGTTTTCCCCCCCACTTAAACGAACGGGTTTAAATGCCAATTTTAAATGCGTTTAAAATAAACTCGCACTTATAAACAAATATCGATCGACTCGGTCACTTTAATTCGCAACTTCCAATATTAATTGAGCGGTAAAGTTTTTTTTTTGGCTTGACTCTCTTTTTTGCTTTTTGAAAACAAAATTTGTCCCCAGCGGAGTCGCCATCTGTTGCGACTAAAATTTTTAGAAAATACCGGTACCTCGAATGTCGCTCGGACGGACCGGGTTTTAATTGGGTTTTGAAAAATTTAATCGAATTTATAAAAAATAGAGGAGTCGCCACCGGCCATTTAAAAATGGTAGACCGGACACCGAAATAAAACCAGAGATTTTTCTTTTGAAAATGGGTTTAGGAGTCGGTTACACGCGGGGAAGGATGAGCACCCCCGTCGTGCTCAAAAATCGGTACCAAAAATATTACCGCTTAATTAATATTAAATTTTGTGAATTAAAGTAACGATTCGTATCGAAATTTGATTATACGGGTGAGTAAATTTTAAAAGCCTTAATATTCGGGAAGGAACGTTCGAACCACCACCACTACGACTGGTACTGACCTCGTTCATTCCCGAATAAAAAGACATTCGCATTACACTTTAAAATTCGAGATGCAACTTATAAGAATAAATATACGAATAAGACGTAGAATCATACAATAAAAAAGGGAGAAATAAGCGAAACATGTAAGGCAAGTGACATGGCATGCAATAATATAAATGACACAAACAAACCTTCATAAAAAATGATAAGCATGCAAATTCAATATTCCACATAAATTATACGATTCATAAAAACATACGAATAGATGTACAATTTTACCAAGTCATAAAACACGAACGAGGCTACATGAAACTATATCATATAATCCTAAATAAAAAACATATAACATTTGTAACAACAAGGAATTAACCCACATGCTAACATTTTTCTATAAAGACCTCAATAAATCCAGATTAAATTAATATGAATAGCAAGCCGGTTGAAATCGAAACATACACAAATTATAGGATTAATTATGTAAATAAACTCCTGACTTTGGGCGAAAAGCGAAAATAAAAAGGATTAGAGGGTTCGAACGAGATTAAACCAAAAAAAGGAAAAGACCAATTAAATTGGACGGGGGTGAAATTAAAAGAAACTATAAAGATGTAGGGACCAAACAAATGATTTTCCCAAGAGAACTCTATCGAATTGGACGAAAGAAGGGCGGAATCAAATAAGTTGAAGGACGGCAGGGACCGCGGGCGTGATTTTTAAAAAGTTTGGTGGCCTCAACCACATTAAACCATGGAGCCCCGGTATATATTCATCTTTTCCGAGTTTAAACCCTAGACCTAAAACATATCCCTTGCGGCGTCGTTCATCCCCTTCCTCTCCTTATTCTTCTCACGACCAGAAACCCACTTAGCCTTTTCTACGCCGTTCATCGGCGGCGTCCTCATGTTGCCGGGGTGGCAAAGACTCCCGGAGGCAAGCAAACGAAACGCAAACTCCCGAAACTAGACCTAGACGAGACTAAAACCTAAACCCGACCCCTATTTGAAACCTTAAATTGAACCGACAGAAAAAACCTTTGTTTCTCTGAAAAAGACAAGGCCTCTACACTGTTCACCGATCCGTCGCCTCACCATGCGTGGCTTAACCGAAGCCGAACAGCTTGTCGGCGACGAACGGACGGTTTTGGCTTTCGAAGGTAACCTTCTTTCTTTTCCCTTTACGTTTGCTTCCCCTTTTTTTCTGTGCATGCAATGAAAGGATCCAAAAAATCGATACCTCTGAAGGCTTCTTCTCTTTTTATTGATTTCAAAGTTTTTGTTTTTACAATCTTTTTGCTCTCTGATTTTTTTTTGTCTCTCGATGCTCACTCTGATATTTGTATTGCTCTCATATCTTTTAAATTGTTTCTCTCTTTATTACATGCGGATGAAAAACAAAACTTCTCTGTGTTCTGTTCTTCTGATTTCCTCTGTTGGCACGTTATTGTTTTTTTTTTTGCTATTTTGGGGTTCTGACAACTGTTGTCTTCGTCTGAGGCGTGCCGGAGATGCCCGATCGGGAGAAGACATCGGCGTGGTGTTGGCAGCAGAAACAGAGGAGACTGAACTGTCAGGCGCGTGGTCCTTGCACGCGCACGTTGGGGACTCCAAGGGGCGCGCGTGAGCGCGTGTGGGTGTGATCTGAGTCGTTGATTGCTCTGGATCCGATGGTCCCAGACGAGGCGGCGCCAAGGCTAAGGAAAGACCCTCTCAAGGAATTTTTTGTGGAGTTAATCTGGACCGTCAGATCTAAACCAGATCTGACGGCTCTTGATGCGCGGCGGCTGCACAAAGGATGAGGGGTGTTAGGGTTTCATTAGGGTTTCTTTTTGTGTAATTAGGGCTTAGGGTATCAGACCTTGGGCTTGGACGGGCTGTTTATTGTAATTTAATTTAATTTAATGGACTGTTTTATTATTTATCCAATGGATTTTGGGCTTTTATTTCTTATGTTTTATTTTTTTATCTTGTTTTAATAAATACAATAATAATAATAAATAAAAATACTAATAAGTATAATATCGATAATAACAAAAACATACTACTAATAACAAATGATATAATAATAATAATACAAATAGAGTGGTAATGATATAAGGTAATAGTAGTATTATTTACCTATATATATATACATTTTTCTTTTTTTCCTTTTTAGTTACCTAATAGCCCTAATAAGCCCAAGTTGAACACGAATTAAAAGGGTTCAAGGCCCGGACAAAATTAGTGATTACACAAGGCACTCCATTTGGCCTTGGTTGTCCCGAGTGCACTTAGGTGGGGCTCCTCGGTTGGCCGCAATGCACCTAGGTGTTGAGTTGATCACACAATTTCAAATGGCCAAGATGGGGTGAATTGGAAATAAAATTTTGGTAGGAAGAATGAGTGAAAAAAAAAATTGACACAAGTAGTTAGAGTGGTTCAAGTTCTCCAAATGAACTCTACATCCACTACCTTAGTTCCCACTAAGGATTTTCAACCAATTCACTACTTGAATTCTTCCCTTTTTCTTGGATGAGGAGGTAACCTTACAAATTCGATTAAGCTTTCTACCCGAAGCTTAATCCACTCAAATTACAAAGAGAAGTTTTGGTAAACTCAAATAATTCCTCTCAAAGGATAAATGTCTACCCAATTACAATTTCAATCACCCTAAACTCACAATACAAAATGACAATTGAAAACACTAGAGTTGGGTACAAGAATTTGACTTTAAAGAGCACAAGGGTTTGGATTTTTGCTTTGATGATGCTTGTAGGTTGAATAGTTGTTGCTGATCTTCAAAGGACTTCAATTTATATCTCCTCTATTAATTCTAGCCATTTGGGTGGTTGGGAACTTCAATAGAGCCGTTGGTGGTGTTATCTCACCTCCATAAATGCAGTCTGCAACCACCCGTTTCGGAACGCGGGAACCTGTTTCGAAACGGACCAAAAATAGAAAGAGTCGTTGGGGTGCATTTAAGAGCACGTTTCGAAACGGATTGAACTCGTTTCGAAACACTTTTGCCACTGTCAAGGGTCGTTTCGAAACAACTTGAGCCCGTTTCGAAACACTTTAACGGTTTCTAAAAAATCAGTTAAAAACTTTGCAACGGTCATATTTTTAAATCAAAATGAAGAACCGTTTCGAAACACTTGAAGTCGTTTCGATACGGGTTCTCTATGTTCTAAAGCCGTTTCGATACCTGTTTCGGAACATGGGTTGGCAGTGGTGAAAACGTTTCGAAACGCCTTAGGCCGTTTCGAAATAGAGACTTGAAAAACATTGCTTCGGCTTTAAGAACACTTAGAAAATATTTGGAAATCTTAGTTTTTAACTTAGGCATATTCTTTAAATTATATGGGGATGTTTGAGGACTTAAAAATTCGTTTTGACATTTTCAATTTAGTCCTTAGGTTCTTTAGTTATATCAAAATTGAAATGTCGGTTTCACAATCTCTCCCTTTTTGATATAACAAAACCAAAGTTGGAATTTTTAAGAGTTTTGAAAATTTTGAACACATTCTAACCCCCCCTTAATTTAAGATAGGTTTTTAAAGTTTTAAAAAGGTTTTAACTTTGAAATTCAAGTTTTAAAACTTAAAAACACTTTAAACATTTAAAAACGAATTTTTGGCTCTTAAATTTCTTCTCCTCTTTTTTGTTAGATCAAAAATAATAAATAAGACTCATAGAGAAGAGAAAAGATTAGTACCAATAAGCAATAAGCAACAATAATATTAATTCATAAAATTAAAATATCCAAAGCATAAATCAACATTAAGTTCAAAGCATAATCCAAAATAAAACTAAAAGCATAGGTTCATAATGAAACATAAAGATGCAAACTCAATCCTAAAATGCATAGATAATATGAAAATACTAAGCCTCGTCATCACCATCATCATCCGAAGTCTCATCATCGCTCTTGACTTGAGAACGACGAAACTTCATCCATTGGCCATAGAAGGTAGAGAAGGACATGTCCATGGCGGAGTGTGAGTTCTCAAGGGATAGGAGGCGATCCTCTACATTTTGCAAGCGAGTGTTGATGGCACCAAAACCCGAAGCCATGTTAGTATCCATGGCATTGAACCGCTCGGTAATGAGAGCCGTAAGAGCTTCATTGTTTCCAACTTGAGCTTGCGGTTGAGGTTCAACGGAAGGAGGAGGAGGAGGTGCGGCTCTATCAACACGTTCCCAAACATTGTTCACATAGTGAAAACCGGACTTGCAAAGAGAAGACTCACCAATTTTGGACTTGCGAGGTTCCGGAGAGTCGTAGGTGCAATCGAGACCAATCGTGCTGAAAATGTGACTTAAGATCGTGCCATAAGTAAAGGACTTCAAAGTATCGGTGTCAATAAGCTTAACATTATTAGCCATCTCGGCAAATATGATCTTAGCAACATTAGGGCGCTCACCACGACAGAAGCACTCAAGCCAAAAGTAGTCAACTTGACGGATATGAGAGTATTTACCTCCGGAGGGGCGAAGGAACCATGAAACCATCAAGTGGAGAAAACGATTGTGCGCATCCAAGGTTAGCACTTGACCGGTGTGAGAACCAAAGTGGCTCTCATTCTCAATTCCTTCATCTTTAAGGGAAAAAGTAGACTCCAAGAGAGGAATGTTAACAACAAACTTTTTCCCTAAGATATAAGATTCAATCCCAACAACCTCGGTATTTGTTTCATCATTAATAAGATGAGCATTGGAGTAAAAGATGAGTACCATGTGTTTGTAGCAAATGTCCGGGATGCTCAACAAAGGAAGAAGATCCCATTCGCTCAAACGGTCGAGGTATCGGAAAAGAAATCGCTCGGAGTTAAGGAACTCGAGATCAATCACACGCTCCCGACGAACTTCGTAGTCTTTGACATATTTGAAACGAGCTCGCATCTCTGGAGTTCGAAGAGATTTTTGAAAGAGCTGAGCGAGATTCGGACGCATACTCGAGTCACCGGTTTGAACGGGCTTACGCTTTTTGCTAACATTTTCCGAAGCTATCCTAAAAACATTAAGCACGTTTTAAAATAATTAAGTGTATGCATAGATTTCTAAATTCAATCCAATGATAAATCCCACTTAGGTTTAAAAAAATAAAAAAAAAGTAAAAGAAAATACGAGTAAAAAATTTTATATTCGAATCAGAAATTTTAAGATTTTGAAATTTTTTTTACAAGATGTGAAAAACCCAAGCATAAAAACATATAAACTATACAAAAATAAAATTTTCTAACCTAAGATTCGAACATAAATTGAAGGAAAAAGAAAAAGAGGAAAAATACCTTAGTTTGGGATTTTGGATGAATGGATGAAAATCCTTGCACAATATTGATGAATCTTGCTTAGACTAGTGTTTTAGAGAAAAACCCCCTCAAGATTTTGTGAAAAACAAAGAGGTTTAGAGAGTTTTTATAGGGAAAAATTCGGGTTAGGGTTTTTAGGGTTTGGGAGAGTTTTAATAAAAGTGAACTTTATCATTTAAAGCCCTACTTAAAGTTGTCCGCGGAACCGTTTCGGAACGGTCCTGACCGTTTCGAAACGCGGGCACGAGAGTTTGACCGTTTTCAGAATTTTAGCAGACTGTTTCGATACGGGGTTGACCGTATCGAAACCCCGTTGACTCGTATCAAAACTTGTTTCGATACACCCCTTGGCAGTAGCCAAAATGTTTCGAAACCCTTTTGAGGCGTTTCGAAACGCCCTTCTCTCAGACATGATTTTGAAGCATCCGTATCGAAACAGGTTGACCCGTTTCGATACACCTTGGCCTGGAAGTGTAGATGAGGCTCTAAAAATGCAGCAAATTGAGTTTTTCTAAGGCTTAACTTGCATGAATGACATGAATGATCACGAAAAACATATGCAAACATAAACATACTCCCCCTAGCTATAGGCATGGATGAAATTAGGAGTAACAACACATAAACATGGCATTTCACAAGATCAAGCAATTTTAAGCACAAAAGAGGTCCTAAAAGGTCAAGATAGGCTAGCTAGACCTAACTCTCTCCTAAGGGACCAAAAACGCTTTTTATCTAAAGGTTTTGTAAATATATCCGCTAATTGGTTTAAGGTGTCAACATATTCTATAACAACATCATTTTTCAAAACATGATCTCTAATGAAATGATGTCTAATTTCTATGTGTTTAGTTCTAAAGTGTTGGATGAGATTCTTAGTGAGACAAATGGCACTAGTGTTGTCACACTTAAGGGGTATGGTTTCTATTTCAACACCATAATCTAAGAGTTGTTGCTTCATCCAAAGGACTTGAGCACAACAACTCCCTAAGGATATGTACTCCGCTTCGGTGGTAGATAAGGCTACGCTATTTTGTTTCTTAGAGAACCAAGATACGAGCATACTACCTAAGAATTGGCATGTCCCGAAAGTACTTTTCCTATCTATCTTACACCCCCATAATCCGCATCCGAATAAGCATGAAGGCTAAAGGAAGAATTTTTAGGATGCCAAAGGCCTAAGGTAGGAGTGTCTCTAAGGTATCTAAAAATTCTCTTAATGGCAACTAAGTGTGGTTCTCTAGGACTAGCTTGAAACCTAGCACACAAGCAAACACTAAACATAATATCTGGTCTACTTGCGGTAAGGTAAAGCAAAGAACCTATCATGGATCTATAAAGCTTAGAATCAACACACTTACCTCCTTCATCTTTGTCAAGCTTTATGGAAGAACTCATAGGTGTTGCTTGAGGTTTTGCATTCTCCAAGCCAAACTTTTTGAGCATATCATTCACGTACTTAGCTTGATTTATGAAGGTGTCATCTTTCCTTTGTTTGATTTGGAGTCCCAAAAAGAATGAGAGCTCCCCCACCATGCTCATCTCGAACCCACCTTGCATTAGCTTAGAAAATTCTTTACAATAACACTCATTAGTAGAACCAAAAATGATATCATCAACATAGATTTATACTACTAAGATGTCATTGTTATATCTTTTTATGAAGAGTGTAGTATCCACCTTTCCTTTTTCAAAACCCTTTTCAATTAGGAAATTTTAAAGTCTCTCATACCAAGCTCTAGGAGCTTGTTTTAAACCATAGAGAGCTTTTGTAAGTTTAAACACATGATTTGGAAATTTTGAATCCTCAAAACCCGGTGGTTGTTCAACATACACTTCTTCATTTATAAAACCATTTAAAAAGGCACTTTTCACATTCATTTGAAAAAGCTTGAAATTATGATAACATGCAAATGCAAGCAACATCCTAATGGCTTCCATTCTAGCTACGGGTGCATATGTCTCATCAAAATCAATTCCCTCTTCTTGGGTATAGCCTTGAGCAACAAGCCTAGCCTTGTTTCTCACTATATTACCACTTTCATCTAATTTATTCCTAAATACCCATTTTGTTCCCATAGTAGATTGATTATTAGGCCTTTCAACTAATGTCCAAACTTTACTTCTCTCAAATTGATTTAATTCTTCTTGCATGGCCAAAATCAAAAAATCATCTTTTAAAGCTTCTTTAATATTTTTAGGCTCAATGCATGAAAGAAATGCAACATGGTTCATTAATTTGAGATAGGATCTAGTAGTTACCCCCTTGGATGGATCACCCAAGATTTCACCACCTTTGACATAGTTGAACTCCCTTGGGTAAGACATCTTCTTTTCCTCAAGAGCCAAGTCCTTCAAGGCTTCAAGAGGTGGATCTTGTGTATCCTCATCTTTAGTTGGAACCTTATCCACCTTTGGCGTTTGTCCTCCATCAATGGCATCAAGGATTCCTACATCATCATCATCACAAGATTCCTTCCTTGGAAGGAGGTTATCATCGAAAACAACATGTATAGACTCTTCAACTACTAGAGTTCTTTTATTAAATACACGATAGGCTTTAGAGTTTAAAGAGTACCCTAAGAAAATAGCTTCATCACTTTTAGCATCAAATTTACCTAAGTTTTCTTTGCCATTATTCAAAACAAAACACTTGCAACCAAAAGGATGAAAATAGCTAATGTTAGGCTTCTTAGATTTTAAAATCCCATAAGGTGTTTTCTTCAAAATCGGCCTAATCATTACTCGATTTATAATATAGCAAGCGATATTTGTGGCTTTTGCCCAAAAATATTTAGGTAAATTATTTTCGCAAAGCATGGTTCTAGCCATTTCTTCTAAAGTTCGATTTTTCCTCTCAACTATGCCATTTTGTTGAGGAGTGCGAGGTGCGGAAAAATTGTGGCTAATCCCATTTTCATTTAAAAACTCATCGAAACCTAGATTTTGAAATTCGGTTCCATGATCACTTCTAATGTGAGAAATTTTAAGTTCAAGATCATTTTGAGTTATTTTAGAAAATGTGATGAATTTTTCTAAAGCCTCATCTTTTGTACTTAAGAATAGAACCCAAGTAAACCTAGAATAGTCATCTACAAGCACAAAAGCATATGATTTTCCACCCAAGCTCATAGTTCTAATAGGCCCAAAAAGATCCATATGAATCAATTGTAAACATCTACTAGTAGAGACATCATTAATGGATTTAAATGAAGTTCTATGTTGTTTACCCTTTGAACATGCATCACAAATTTTATTATTAGAAAATTTAAGTTTGGGTAAACCTCTAACTAGATTTAGGGAATTTAATTTCTCTAAGACACTCATGCTAGCATGTCCTAATTTTCTATGCCAAAGCCATGAATCATGTTCATCATGTGCAACTAAGCATGTATGAGATGAATGAATGTCATCTAGATGCACCATGTATATGTTCCCTATGCGATGACCAATGAGAATTAGTTGATTTGTTTTAATGTTTACAATTTTGCAACCACTTTTATCAAATAATACATTAAAACCCTTATCACATAATTGACTAATGCTCAATAAATTATGTTTAAGACCGTTGACATACAAAACATTTTCAATGAAAATAGAAGAGTGATTACCAATGAAGCCTATTCCTTCAATGTGGCCTTTGGAGTTGTCACCGAAAGTTACCACTCCACCACTCTTTGGCCTTAGTTCAACAAATCTACTCTTGTCACCGGTCATATGTCTTGAGCATCCACTATCAAGGTACCAAGAATTTTGGCTTGAAGCTTTAGCCTTGTAGCAATGCTCCCCCTACAAACAAAGAAATTAGGCCTTGATTTTTGGTACCCAAATCATTTTGGGTCCATGAGTGTTAGCCTTCAAAATTTTGGTTCCCTTAGGAATCCAAGAAGCAATAGCATTCATATTATTAGAAATAATGAGTTCCTTAGGAACCCAAACACTCCTAACTCTTTGCCCTCTAGATTGCTTATTAAAATTTCTTTGTTTAGGAATAAAAGGTTTTCCTTTTACATATTGGGATTTAGAATGATTTCCTTTTTCAAAATTGTTTTTCCCAATAGCAATGGATGTTTTAAGATTATCCACTTCCTTTGTGTGATAATCTTGAAAATCGGAAAGAAGTTTTTCAAGTTCAAGATTTTTTGTTTTAAGATCATTTGAAAGATTTACTAAAAACAAAACCTTCTTTTCCAATTCGGAGTTAGCTTTTGAAAATGTCTCATTTTGATTTTCAAATCGGAAATGGTTTTCTTGTTTTTCAAAATGAATTCTTTAAATTTTCCTACTAACTCATCGTAAACCTCTTGCAATTCATCATAAGCATCTTGAAGGTCATCAAAAGTAAAATCGAAATTGGATAAGTTAGAATTTACCTTTGGTTCATCATCAATGGCCATGAGACATAGATTGGCCACTTCCTCCTCTTCCTCGGATGACTCATCGTCACTCCAAGTTGTTATTTGAGCTTTGAGCTTGTTCTTCTTCCCAAAGCTCTTCCTCTTCAATTGAGGACATTCAGAACGGATGTGACCAGGCTTCTTGCATTCATAGCAAGTGATTTGGTCCTTCTCCTCTTCCTTACTCTTACTCTTGAAGTCTCACTTTCTAATAAACTTTCTTCCACGATTTGACTTCATGAACCGAGTAAACCGTTTGGCCAACATGGCCATCTCCTCATCTTCATCTTCACTTGAATCGCTTTCTTGATGTGAAGCTTTAAGAGCGATTCCCACTTTCTTCTTCTCAACATCCTTCTTCTCAACTATTTTCTTCTCTTCTTCTCTTCCCTTCCTCATAATCTCATGGGTGAGTAGAGATCCAACAAGAGCATCAAGCTTGAGAGTCTTCAAATCTCTAGCTTCAATAATAGTCGTTCTCTTGCCATCCCATGACTCCGGAAGAGAGTACAACAATTTCCTCACTAGTTTGTCTTCGGGGATGATCTCGCCGAACCCCTTCAATCCGTTGACAATGACCGAGAATCGATCAAACATCTTGGAGACACTTTCATCGGGATCCATCTTGAAGTTTTCATAGCTTAGATTGAGTAGCCCAATCTTTGTCTCCTTGACATCACTAGTTCCCTCATATGTTGTCTCGAGGGTGTCCCAAACCTCCTTGGCATTTTTGATTGAAGACACCTTAGAGTAGATATCCGGACCAAGTGCACAAAATATTACATGGAGAGCTTTGTCATTCACTTGCATCCTTCTTCTTTCATCATCCGTCATCTTAGCTTTTACCTTTGGGACAAGTCTTTCTCCATCTCTCTTCATGGGAATGTATGGACCTTCTTCAACCACATCCCACACCATGTAGTCGGTAGACTTGATGAAAAGCCTCATCCTATTCTTCCAATATGGGTAGTTATCCCCATTGAAGAATGATGGCTTGGTGGTGGATTGGGACTCATAGTTGGAGGTGGATGCCATTGCTTGACTAGTTGCTGATCAAACTCTCCTAGAATCGACTAAAGAGGATTGTAATCCTTCCAATGAGTGTAGCTCTGATACCAATTTTTGAGTTGATCACACAATTGCAAATGTCCAAGAGGGGGTGAATTGGCAATAAAAATTTTGGTGGGAAGAATGAGTGAAAAATAAAAATTGACACTAGTAGTTAGAGTGGTTCAAGTTCTCCAAATGAACTCTACATCCACTACCTTAGTTCCCACTAAGGATTTTCAACCAATTCACTACTTGAATTCTTCCCCTTTTCTTGGATGAGGAGGTAACCTTACAAATTCGATTAAGCTTTCTACCCAAAGCTTAATCCACTCAAATTACAAAGAGAAGTTTTGGTAAACTCAAATAATTCCTCTCAAAGGATAAATGTCTACCCAATTACAATTTCAATCACCTCAAACTCACAATACAAAATGACAATTGAAAACACTAGCGTTGGGTACAAGAATTTGACTTTAAAGAGCACAAGGGTTTGGATTTTTGCTTTGATGATGCTTGTAGGTTGAATAGTTGTTGCTGACCTTTAAAGGACTTCAATTTATATCTCCTCTATTAATTCTAGCCGTTTGGGTGGTTGGGAACTTCAATAGAGCCGTTGGTGGTGTTATCTCACCTCCACAAATGCAGTCTGCAACCACCCGTTTCGGAACGCGAGAACCTATTTCGAAACGGACCAAAAATAGAAAGAGTCGTTGGGGTGCATTTAAGAGCACGTTTCGAAACGGATTGAACTTGTTTCGAAACAGCTTGAGCCCGTTTCGAAACACCTTAACGGTTTCTGAAAAATCAGTTAAAAACTTTGCAACGGTCATATTTTTAAATCAAAATGAAGAACCGTTTCGAAACACTTGAAGTCGTTTCGATACGGGTTCTCTATGTTCTAAAGCCGTTTCGATACCCGTTTTGGAACATGGGTTGGCAGTGGTGAAAACGTTTCGAAACGCCTTAGGCCGTTTCGAAACAGGGACTTGAAAAACACTGTTTCGGCTTTAAGAACACTTAGAAAATATTTGGAAATCTTAGTTTTTAACTTAGGCATATTCTTTAAATTATATGGGGATGTTTGAGGACTTAAAAATTCGTTTTTACATTTTCAATTTAGTCCTTAGGTTCTTTAGTTATATCAAAATTAAAATATCGGCTTCACACTAGGTGGCGCCCTTCGGTCAGCCCTGATGCACCTTGGAGGGGCGTGACATAAGGCCCGCTTTACCTCAAAAAACTTATTTTTGCAACATAACTTCTAAATTATCCCATGAAATGGTTTAAATTATTGTCTTGGCTTAGTTTGTTTTTGAAGGAAATGAAAAATTGTAAAAATAAAAAAAGTAGGATTTTAACATGTAATATTCAAGGACATAGGACTTTCACTATTTCTGCCATGACTACATCTTCTATTTGTAATATTCATGTAATACATATATATCCCACACGAATATCGAATATATTTTTTAATATGAGTACGCTAGTTGTATTTAAAGGAGAAAAACTTAAAACTAAAATAAGAGTTTCAACTCAGGTAAATAAACTTGATCCGAACATATTCCTAATAACAAAAAACACCAAAACTAATGTCTCTAGATCATAAATAGACCATACAAAGAAAAGGTAAAAAACCTAACTCAAAGGCTCGAAACAAAATAGATATAAATATCATCAAAGCTCGACGATAAAAGGTAAAAACCAACCACAAACAACATTAAAAAATGAATATTACAATAATAAGATGTAACCAAATCCAGTTCGAGGGTCCAAAATAGAGAGATCAACATGATAATCAAAAGTGCAATATCTTGATTAGTTGTGGTGACGTCAAATTCGACCCTGATAGAAAATCAAATAAAAAAAAGACGCGGTCAAACGACCGAGTAAGAGATGTAAAGCATGCCAAAAGATATATGAAAAGTACAAAAATAGAGAAAAATATGTTATAAGAACAGAGTTATTAAATTTAAAAAATAAAAGATAAAGAACGAAATAATAAAAAAAAAATACATACGCTCAACAACAAACACTAATACTACCGCCGACCACGTAAAAATGAAAAGAAAAATTGAAGATGAATATCGAATACTAAATATGGAATAGTATGTGTTTGACGTCAGTATTAGGTAAATAAAATTTATATCAAGATCTAATTCATGATACGGATCTATTATGTATGATATTGACATATTGGGTCTAACCCGATTTATGAACATCTCTATTTAGAGCCGGTACATATAGGATTGGGCGTTCATTGAGTTGAATAAAAAATTGTTGAGTTATTCGAGTTTATAAGTTTTATTTTACGATTTAAATTTTATTTTAAATTTTTTCAAATCGAGTCGAATTTATAAAATTTGAGTTGAGTTTTCGAATTTCTGTACAAGTTTAGTTGTAATTATTTATTATATTATAGTACATATTAATTCTAATTTCAACGTTTTTCTATATGCATATAAGATATACATATATATTTCTTTATATTTTTACATGTGATATACATAATATATCATGCAGAATTGACATACTCAACTATAATATAAAATCATCAATTAATTACTAAAAATTTCAAGTTATTCGAATTTCTATTTCATAACTCAAAGTTTATTTGAAAATTTCAAGTCAAAATTACGAGTCGAGTCAAAACAAATTAGTTTTTTTTGCTCGAGTGGAGTCGAATAATTCAATTTTTTCGAGTCGAATCGAGTTTTGCCCGCCCTAGTTACATATCATATCCGACACTAACCCGAATCATTGGTGGAATTGGAACTGCAAGGTTCTTCCTCTTAAATTTCACAGTTTAGTCAAAAAGTTTGAACTGAGAGAGATAATGGATTTGGCTTAGTAGCAGCAGAAGTTAGGTCAATTTGAAGATGAAATTTGTGTAACTAAGAAAAAAATCAAGAAATTTGGAGGATTTCCACAATGTTGGAGCCTACAATCTGTAATATGAATTCAGTGAAATATATGGGAATCAATGGACTTTGAAGATGTGTTTTTTATATTAAAACTCATTCAACCAATCAACTGAATGGAATGTGTTTTCTCAATGCAAAGTGATGAATTTTTTATGAAGGATTTCTGGGATTTTCAAATCCTTCATGATTGCTGCTCACCAACTGTATATGATCAGATTTGTACTATAAAACTGAAAACCAGGCTTGGGTTTTCAATCAAGAAAACATATTTGAAAGAATCTGAATTTTCATTACAGTAATGGCGGCTGCCACTTGTTGTTTGTTAGTTTTCTTTGTTGTTTTCATGCTCTCTAGCATTGAAATAAACATGGCGGCTTCTCGCTATATGGTGTCTATGTCACCTGCAGAGTCTCCTACAGCGAGCTCCGTTTCGAGTTCCCCGCCGACTTCGATGCAGCCTGTAATGGCGCCTACAATGGAAGCGGCAACTTCACCTATGGCGTCTACTCATCCGCCTGCACCAGATGAGGCACCAAGCTTCATACAGCCTACACCTTCACCTTCAGCTACAATCGAACCGTCGTCGTCGACTTCAATGCCGAGCTTGGCGCAGCCTGCTATGGCACCTATTACTTCGATGCATCCGCCTTCACCAATGCC
This sequence comes from Hibiscus tridactylites, assembly GCA_958450335.1. Lineage (NCBI taxonomy): Eukaryota > Viridiplantae > Streptophyta > Magnoliopsida > Malvales > Malvaceae > Hibiscus > Hibiscus tridactylites. The sequence continues at coordinate 30,673,341 of OY288265.1, read as the reverse complement.
GAGTTTGGCACTGCCTGCAGTATCACCTTCTAGTACCAGTAAACCATCTTTGCCTACTAATAGTCCATTGTCCAACTCAACATCAGGCTTGACACAACCGGGACTGGCACCTATGGCTCCATTGCAATCATCTTCGCACCCGGGAATGGCACCTACTGCCACTCGACCATCATGGTCAAACTCAAGCTCAATACCAGGTTTGGCACTGCCGGCAATATCGCCTACTGCAACGGCTCATCCATCTTTGCCTACTAATAGTCCATCATTGTTCAACTCAACATCTTCACCTACTAAACTCCCAAGCTTGACACTGCCAGCAATGTCACCTTTAGCTCACCAAGCTTCAAGTCCCCCATCTCGATCCAAAATCGCACCTGCGGCATCCGCAAAGCCATCTACGCCGATCATGACTCCGAGCTCAACAAAATCAGCAGGGTTAAAACAACCATCTTTGCCACCACTTTCTGGCATGAACCATTCCAAGCCAACAAATGCAACTTCAACAACACAACTTCCCTCAATCCCAATCTCTTTCCCATTCCTTTCGCCACCATCTACCAAAACTAAGCCCTGAATATCTATTTTCCAATATATGTAGCTCGAATTAGACTCGAGTGTACGTGTTCGATACAAATATATGTCTTATGATTTACAATATCAATGTCAACAATAAATTGGTGGATATTCTTACCAATGATAGATAATAAACTAAATGACTTTAGAACATATTTAGCATTGCAGCTATTTGCTTGTCTGGATTTTGAGTACAACTTGAGATAAACTAATACAAATACACTAATGTAATTTATATAAAATTGATCTCATTTCCTTGTTTTAATGGCAGAAACAAAATCATCCAGTGCTTTAATGGAAGACCCTTTCTCATTTCCTTCATTTTTCACAGCAGCCCTTATATGTTCTGCAATTTTTTCAGCTCTTCTCTTCATATCTCCCCCCTTCCCTTCCTTATCCATCACCATTTCTATGACTTCCTTAACCTCGTCACTCGAAATACACCTCTGAATCCCCCTCGTCAACTCCACCGCGACGCCCATTTCCTCCACCAGCATCTTGGAGTTAAAAGCCTGCTCCGCTGCCATCGGCCACCCTATGATCTTCACTCCTTGGCTCAAGCTTTCCATTGTCGAATTCCACCCGCAATGGTTTAAAAACGCCCCGGTCGATGCATGCGACAATATCTCAAGTTGCGGTGCCCAGTTTTTCACCAGCAGCCCTCGGTTAGTCCTATACATTCTGTCTTCGAACCCTTGCGGTAACCATTCCGATCGGAATTCGGCTTTCAAACTGAATCCGAGTGGAGGCCTAATCACCCAAATGAATGGTTTCATACTCTTTTCCAACCCAACTGCCAACTCCATCATGTGTGATGGACTGATAGTGTTTTGAGAGCCAAAAGAAATGTAAAGAACTGAATCAACACCATGCATATCTAGCCATTGAACACATTTCTGAGGTGAAATCCCAGGAGATTTTGCTACACGTTGTTCTGTTGCAGATAATGGGGACTTGTTCAACAATTGTTTAGGCAAAAGTGGACCAATTTGCCAAACTGGAAACTTGGTGTATTTCCTAAGTAAATCCAATCCCAATGGCTCAATTTCTTCAACTGTGTTACAAAGCCACCCAAAAGACTGCAAACAACATGAAATCTGAGGCTGAAAAAACCTGGACCATGAATCATTCCCATCAGCTTTTCTCATGAATTCATGCAGCTGAGAAACATGAAATTTACTGTCAGGGAAACCAGGTAAATCAAACTCCTCACCGTCTGTTTTCAGATGTGGGAGATTCAACCAAAAGGAAACATAAGCCAAAAAACCATAAGCACAACCGGTTGCAAAAGTGATGTTTACAGTGTTGACAGATTTGGCAACATCAACAACCCATCCGAAGAACAAATCTGATATGATACAAAGAGGGGGCTGTCCTTGTTTCCGTACCATATCCAACAACAAATTTTGGAACGGGGTTTTGAGTGAAACTGTTGAAATGACAAGTTTGCCGATTTGGTCCAATGGCAAGTCCTCGGTGTGCTCGGTGTTGGGTGGCAAGCCGTGGTCTGAGCTGTTGTACGGAAGCTCGAGTAGGTGGATCCATGGAGGTGAGTTTTGCCGGTGGAGATATTGAATGTTGAGAGGAGTGTTGGCAATGGCGATGGTGAAGCCTGTGTGGTGGTGGATATGGTTGGCCAAAGCTAGAAATGGAATGAGATGGCCATGAGCCATGAATGGGAGCATCACAATGTCAATGTGATGATCATCAGATTCATTGGAACTCATGCTTTACTTTCTTTGCAGCTCCTATGCAAGCAATGCTTCACATCAATGATTGGTTTTATAAACACAAATGTATTTTTCTTACATTAACAATGTAATGATGGTTAATTATGATAAGGGATTGGTCCCTTCGTCCACCATTAATTTTTTGAGTTGTCATCAACCTATTATTCTTTTCATATTTTTTATTAATAAAATATTACTTTTGATAAAAAAATTCTGTAAAATTATGTATTTTTTTATTTTGGTTGTTGATGTTACGTTTTTTTCTCTATTTTGATCACCAACTTATTGTTTTTCATCACATAATTATTATTATTTTATTAAATTTTTAATAGTGAGTGACCAAAATTGAAAAAAAAAATGTAACATTGATGATAATTTTGTCAAAAATAATAGTTCAATAATCAAAATATGAAAAGAGAAATAGGTTGGCGATCACAAGTGTAGTTTACCCTAATATTTTTGTTTAAATTAAAATTCAGTCATTAATTTTATTTTATTTATTAAATAGAGCTATATTACATTCACATGTCGGGATTTCAACCCATAAAAGATGAGGCAATATGAGCATCTGTTGAGATATTTATTTTGATATAACTCAATGAAAAATGTTTTTGGACTTTAACAAATTGTAAAATTAATTCAAGGTCCATTCAACTTGAAAAGATTTTTGACTCGAACAAATTTTTAAACTGTCTTAAAAGTAAAAAATGACTGCTCGTACCAGTACGGTCTTTTCTCATACCGATACGCAAAAGCATTTTGATTTTCAAAGAGCACTTTGCATATCAATACGGAAGCCTCCGTACCGATACCCGAAGTACCGTATTGATACAAAAGCCTCCGTACTGATATTTGAAATACCGTATCGATACGGATGTATCGTGTACCGGTATGCTATGCATTTATGTGCAACGTCTCTTTCTTGTTTTGGCAGGTACGATACCCACTTTCGAGTACCGATATCTAAGGTTGCAGAAATGCATTTAGATCTGGAATTAAAGTCCCCAACGACTAATTTTCAACGACTTGTTTTTAACAACTAATTTTTTATTTCACGCTACAAATACAAGCCAAAGACACATGAAGAATAAGATGATGGACATCCAAGCTTAAAGATCAAGAGATTAGAGTTTTTATTGTTTATTTTTTACAATCTCTTGTAAAATCTTTAGTCCAATCCTAGTGGGCCAAAATGTGTAAACATTCATCTAGAGAGGTAATTAGTTTACAATAACAAGACCTCATTGTTGAGGGATAGGTTCTAGTAGAAACTTATAAAAACTAGGGAGAGAGTTCTATCTTAGCCCTTTAGCCTGTAAAAAGGAAGAATTCAGTGTTAGTGAATTGTGTAACGCCCGGGTTTGTAGCCCGGGAGATAACTCTGGTTTGGTTAAGTCGGACCGGGTTAAGCTAATCTTGGGGAAACAATTTAAAATATGCCATTTTAGAGTTTTTGGAGAAAAAAGGAATTTAAAAAGGGCCTTTTGGTAAAATGTGGACAAATGATTTTTTGGAGATAAATTTTAAATTAAAATAAAATATAATATTTCAAAATTCTCATCTCATCTTCTTCCTTAAAACCATTTTCACGTTAAACCTCCCCAAAACATCATTTCACTATTCCATTGCTCCTAGCTTTCTATCCAAGCGATTTTTTCAAGGTAATTGATTCTTTAACTTGGTTTTATCTTCCTCGAGTCGTAGATACTAAGATTTTTGCAAAAACCCATGGTTTAAACTTGTTTTGATTTTAAAGTTTGGTTTGAAGTGGAAGGGAGTTTATGGGATTTTCATTGGGGTTGGTTGTGCCTGGGTTTAGGTGTGTTTTTAACTTTGTCTTATTTCTAAAATAACATGAAAATGATGGGTTGTTATAGGAAACCTGAAATGGGTATTGTGGGTAACTTTAGAAGTTGAAAATCTTGAGTTTTTAGATGGGTTTTGGGTCTAAATGACAGCTGATGGTTTGGTAGCTTTGGGTTGATGTTTTGGATGTTAAAAGATAGATTTTTGATGATAAATTCGTTGGGAATGGCTTCAAGTAGTTTGGGGCTGAATTGAATATGTTTTGGGTGAAATTTGGGCTCGAATTGATGTATTTTGTTGCAAGAATGTTGAGTTTTGAGTTGTTGCTATGCTTGTGATTATATTAGCATATTAATGTTCTGTTGTGGGTTGCCTAAAGCAGAGGAAACAGATTTGGGCTTCGTGGACGCGAATCCAGGTAGTTCGGAGGCTTGAATCGGTATCTTGGATAGCGTTTGTGTGTTGGCTGGTGAGTGGAAATTGTTTTGAAGCTATAAAATGTTCAAAGAAGGTTCCTTGGGGTTTGGGTGGAGCCTTAGGGGCCAACCTAAACCCAAGTGTAAGTGTATTTGTTCTTGCTTTATTTCGTTAAGTGCCGGTGTAATGTTTATACACGTTGTTGGTTGAAATGAAATTGCTTTTATCTCCTTTTTAATGTTGTCGTGTTGTCGTAGTTGTGTCAAAGCCTCACGTGATGGTTAGTGGAAAGTATGTTGTTGACTACGGTGATGTGTAGTCCCACCGGTAATGACTAGTAGATGAGTGCAGTGATGTGTAGTCCCACCAGAATCATGCTAGTTGTTGTGAACGGTGATGTGTAGTCCCACCGGAAATGGTTGTGCATGTGCATACCATGTTTTGTTTGTGCCTTTGGATTATCATATTTCCCTTCTAAATGATTTTGTCTTTAAACTAGAGTATATGTTTTAGACTGTATTGTTGTTGTTGTGATTTTGAGCTCCGCTCACTAAGCTTTTAAGCTTACGCTCTCTTTTCCAACAATACAGATCGTTAGTGGCTTCGGAAGGCAAGCGGGGCAAGGGAGGAGTCTTGGAGTTCTTTGCTAGCTCAAAGTATGGTTTTTATGGTTGTAATAATACTTAGGCAATGGGAATGCTAGAATTTTGTGTTTGGGGAGTTGGTGTCCAAACTCCTTTGTAGTTGTTTTTATTGCTAACATGTTTTGAATGTTGATACCATGCTATGTTAAGGCTTGCTATGGCTTTTGGTTAATTGCTATGTGTTTTGACTTGTTGGTGTTTTTGGAACTAAAGTGTTCTTATGAGCTTTTGGATTTGAGATTCATATTTGTGTGTATGCACGTTTGAAGCTTGTCTTTAGGGTGTTTTGCTTCTAGATTGTTTGTTTAATATGTTGACATGTGGTTTGTGATCTTTCGGGGTAAGTTTGGGAACGTTTGGGGATGCCAAAATACATTTTCGGGCCAATCTGTGCTCAGGCGTTTCGAAATGTCTAGTGTTGTTTCGGAACGGCCAAGCTTTTGGGGAACCCGTATCGGAACGGGGGTGGTGTCGTTCTGGTATGTTTTGCCACTGGAGGCTCCCGTTTCGAAACCAGGGTGGGACGTTCCGGAACGGCCTAATGTTGCTTTTTGAATGAGAGCCCGCGTTTCGGAACGGGCAGTCCTGTTTCAAAATGCAAGTAGTTAAAATGATTAAAGGGCATCTTTGAAGGTTTCTAAATGTTACGTTTTAGTCCCTAATGCTTGTATGCTTCCTAAATAAGTTTATATGCATCCTTTGTGATGGTTTTGCCTCGTGTGCACGAAACTTGACTAATAACTACTTGGTAAGGTTAAGTTAGTTACCTTTATGCTCATGCTCAGTTCGTGTCCGTGTTCGCTTTTCCGCTGTTTGCCTTCACACATAGGTTTAAACGTGACTTTTAGACAAGATTAATAAAATGAAAAAATAGAGTTACTAATCGGAGTGAGGCCTTAGCGGGTTTCGCTTCGGTTTTCCCTGTGTAACCTGTTCGGTTCGATCTGTTGGCTAGGACGGGATGAAAATGTTACATTTGGTGGTATCAGAGCCAGGTTACGAGGTCTTACGGGAAGGTAAGTCAGGTAAGTTGGTTTGTTTGCCATTGCACGGTGTGTGAAAGCATGATTTCTCGTTCTTGTTGTTGGTTGAAGTGTAGTCGAGCGTCCCCATTGCTAGGTATTGTTATTAGAAAATGGTTTTGGTTAAAAGAGCTTGAGCACTTGGATCCTTGCCCTTGCTGACCCAATGTTTTCTTGTGTGTTATGTTTGTTATTTTAGATGTTATCTTCGTTATGGTGAGACCGAGGGGAAGGCCTAGAGCGGGTGACCAGGCACTCGGGGTTTTGCCTCCTCCTTCTCCTGCTCCTGATGGTAATGAGGCTGTTGAGGTGTGAGAAGCTCGATTCGTTCAACCGATATGGCTCACCAAGTGGTGGAGAGGTGTATTTTTGGGTGGAAGGGTTGAGGAAGCTAAAAAGAAAATTGACACAATGATTTATAGTGGTTCAACCTTCTAACCAAGGTCTACATCCACTACCTTATCTCCCCACTAAGGATTTCCAAACAATTCCACTAATTGTTCTTCCCCTTTTCTAGGCTTAAAAGGAAACCCTTATACACCGATCAAGCTTTCTACCCAAAGCCTTGATCGAAACCCTCTTTACAAAGAGAACCAATAAGCAAACTTAAATCCCACTAATAGGTATTTGTTTGCACAATTAGCACTCACCCAAAACCTAAAACACTTGAGCAAATTTGACAATTTTGGCTCACTAGTGTTTGTCTATACAATAAATGACAATTTAAGCTCTAAGACAATTCTTGATCATTTTTTGATTGACAATATGAAGCATTAGCCTTTACTTGATGCTTGGAGGTCCCTTTTATACTCCTTGATGAGTTTATAGCCATTGCTAGCCGTTGGGGATGAATTGGAGCCGTTGAGGACTTTAATTCCCACCATAAATGCAGTTTTGCAGCTCACCGTTTCGAAACACTCGAACCCGTTTCGAAACACCCTTTAAGTAGAAAAAGCTGTTGCAGTCTGACGTGGACCCGTATCGAAACGCTTTAGTCCGTTTCGAAACACCCGTTTCGAAACTCCTGTCCCCGTATCGAAACGACCTGCATTTAAAAGTTAGTTGGGAAATAGTCGTTGGGGTTTATGACCGTTGTGGTCAATGCCACGTATGCGCATCGAAACGGCATAGACCGTTTTGAAACACTGGGCAAAATCCTTATCCAAGGAAACCCCGTTTCGATACTAGTATCGAAACGTTTTAGCTACTGGAATGCACCGTATCGAAACGCCCTAAGGTGTTTCGAAACGCCTGGATAGTTTTGTGAAGTTTGGCTTTGAAAAACATGTAAAACCTTTTAAAAACATCCCTAAACATAGTTTCAAGTTATTTGGAGTTTGGAAATTGTTTTAAATACTTTTTAAGTCAGTCCAAAACATTTTTCAATTATTATATCAAAACATTAGTTCTACAGGGGCGGATGTCGGAGATGATGTACCTCAGGATGGGGCGAATGTTGGGGGTAATAGAGCTCAGGAGGGTCAAGGTCGGGCAGGTGCGGACATGACTCATTTGATTCAGACCATAGTCGGGGCTTTTCAAATAGCTTTAGCCAGTATACATGTTGCAGCACCACCTCAGGGTGCGTGGACTGGTTTACCCCTTGAGAGACTTTGTAGTTTGGGCGAAGTTGAGTTCCGTGGTTTGACTCCCGAGGGTTCAGAGGCTTGGCTCGAGAGCACTACCCGAATCTTAGGCCAGATGGAGTGCTCAGACACTCGTAAGCTGGGTTGTGTTGTCTCCTTGCTTCAGTGAGATGCGTATGCTTGGTGGACTACCGTTATTTCAGGTATGCCGGAGGCGGATGTCACTTGGGAATTCTTCAGAACAGCTTTCAGGAAGAAATACCTTGGAGCCTGATATTAGGATAAAAAGAAGAGGGAATTTATGGCCTTGGTTCATGGTAGTAAGACGGTGTCAGAGTATGAGGTCCAATTTGTGAGGTTGAGCCAATATGCTCTCGAGTTGGTTCCCAGTGAGAGAGAGCGGTGTGAGCGCTTCTGTTATGGTTTGACTAGGGATATGAAGACTTATATGCTCGCTTCTAATTACACCGAGTTTGATGTTTTGGTCTCTAGGGCCAAAGATATTGAACAGAATTTAGGCTCGAACACTTGTGCTAGTGGGTCTGATTCGGGGAAGAGACATGCGGATTGGGACAGAGAACATGCCAAGAGGCACAGAGATAGGAGATATCAGCCCGACTCGAGACATAGAGGCGGTAACCATGGACGTGGCCATAAGAGCCAAGGAGCTATTGTTCACACTCTAGAGTGCACTAGATGTGGGAGACACCATCCGGGCGAGTGTATGGGTACCTTTGGGGTATGTTGGAACTGTGGTTCCTTAGATCACTTGAGGCGTAACTGTCCTCACCTGGCTAGGGGCGGACAGGCTCCAGTCAGAGGTTTTGAGCATCATAGAGGTCGTGGGCGCGATCGAGGTAATTTTCAGCCGAGGAATGATGGTCAGAGGAACTTAGCTCATGTGGTAGCAGTTTAGCCCGAGGGTGGAGGACCAGCTAGGGTGTATGCACAGCGAGAGGCTGCGAATGACACGGATGTCATCGCAGGTAATTTCTTGTTACGGTCTTTATCTTTGCTTTCATTGATAGATTCAGGTTCGACACATTCATAGATTTTGGGTGAGCATGCAAGATCGTTAGGTTTACCGTATGAATGGTTAGAGGTAGATGTGAATTTTACTAGTTCTTTCAGTGAGACCGTTGTAGTTAGGAAAATGTACATGAGTCCTTTGACGATTCAGGGCCATGTGTTTCCGATCGATATAATGGAATTGTCGTTTTATGTTTTCGATGTGATTTTGGGCATGGATTGACTCGTAGGGCATAGAGCTAGGGTAGACTTTGAAACCAAGAGAGTTTCCTTGAGACTTGCGGATGATTTTGATGTTGTAGTAGTTGGCGAGAACGTTAAGTTCTTGTCCAATGTTGTTTCTGCTTTAGAAGCTCAGAGATTGATGGATTTGGGTTGTCAAGCGTATTTATCCTACGTGATGAATCCGAATATGAGTGAAGTTAGACCGCAAGACATCAGGACAATTTGTGATTTTTCGAGTGTCTTTCCAGAAGAGTTTCTGGGTTTGCCTCCAGATGGGGATGTTGAGTTTGCTATTGAGACGTATTTAGATTTTGCACCCGTGTTTATTGCTACGTATAAAATGACACCTAAGGAGTTGAAAGAGTTGAAGACACAGCTTCAGGAACTGTCAGATAGAGGTTTTATTAGGCCTAGTATTTCCTCGTGGGGTGCTCCGGTCTTGTTTGTGAAGAAAAAGGACGGCAATATGAGGATGTGTATAGACTATAGGCAGTTGAACAAGGTAACGGTAAAGAACAAGTATCCTTTGCCACGGATAGATGATTTGTTTGATCAGTTGAGAGGTGCTTCAGTGTTTTTCAAGATTGATTTGAGATCGGGTTACTATCAGTTGAAGGTAAAGGATGTGGACATACCGAAGACAGCTTTCCGTACACGATATGGGCACTATGAGTTCTTGGTAATGCCTTTCGGTTTGACTAATGCTCCAGTTGCATTTATAGACATGATGAACAGAGTGTTTCACGAGTTTTTGGATAGGTTTGTAGTAGTGTTCATAGATGACATCTTAGTGTACTCCAGAATCGAGGAAGAACACGACGAGCATTTGCGATTAGTGCTACAGACTTTGCTTGAAAATCAGTTGTATGCCAAGTTAAGTAAATGTTAGTTTTGGATTAGGGAGGTAGTCTTTTTATGTCATGTGATCTCAATCGATGGGATTTGTGTGGATCCCAAGAAGATAGAAGCCATAGTGAATTGGAAACAACCAAAGTTAGTGACCATAATTCGTAGTTTCCTAGGCTTGGTGGGGTATTATCGAAGATTTGTTGAGGGATTCTCGAGGATTGCGACACCTTTGACTAAATTGCTTCAGAAAAATGTTCTGTATAAATGGACAGATGCAAGGCAACAAGCGTTTGAAAAGTTGAAGAAAGCATTGACAGAAGCTCCTATTTTGATTAAGCATAAACCAAGGAAAGAGTTCGTGATTTACAGTGATGCATCGTACGTAGGGTTAGGTTGTGTGCTTATGCAAGAAGGAAAAGTTGTAGCTTACGCTTCGAGACAGTTAAAGGTTCACGAGAAGAATTACCCCACTCGTGACATAGAGCTAGCTGTTGTAGTGTTTGCTTTGAAGATTTGGAGACACCACCTTTATGGTGAAAAACGCACAGTTTACACCGACCATAAAAGTTTGAAATACTTGATGACTCAGAGAGAGTTGAACCTTAGACAGCGTAGGTGGTTAGAGCTTCTTAAAGACTATGACCTTACGATAGAGTACCATCCGGGTAAGGCAAACGTAGTGGCCGATGCTTTGAGTAGAAAAGTGGTAGTTGAGTTGCGAGATATGTTTGCGAGATTGAGTGTGTCACGGGATGACGGTTTGATAGCCGAGCTACAGGTTAAACCTTCGTTGGTTCAGTTGATTCGAGAGAAACAGATGCAAGATGAATCTTTGGCACCTCACATGCAAGATATAGCCGATGGTAAACCCACAGATTTCTATTTTGGTGAGAACGGAATCATATGTTTCAAGGATAAGATAGTTGTTCCAGAAGATGCCGAGTTGAGGCGTACTATCTTGAATAAAGCTCATAACAGTCCTTTTGCCAAGATTCCGAGTAGTACGAAGATGTATCGTGGGTTGAAAGATGAGTACTACTGGATTGGGTTAAAGAAAGATGTAGCCGAGTATGTGAGTAGGCGTATGGTTTGCCAGCGTGTTAAGGCTGAGCATCAGTTTCCTTCAGGTTTGTTATAGCCATTGAAGATTTCGGAAAGGAAGTGGGAACGCATTACTATGGATTCTGTGTCAGGCTTACCGTTGACTCCTTCGAAGAAGAATTCAGTATGGGTGATAGTTGACAAATTCACTAAGTGTGCACATTTCATACATGTTCATACTACCTACACCTTAGATAAGTTGGTCGATTTGTACATCAGTGAGATAGTGAGATTGCATGGTGTACCAAAGTCGATTGTGTCAGACAGAGATCTGAGGTTTACAGCTAGATTTTGGGAGTGTTTGCATCGTGCCTTGGGTACTTGGTTGAACTTCAGTACTTCGTATCACCCACAATCAGATGGTCAGTCAGAGAGAGTGATTCAGGTGTTAGAGGACATGTTGAGGTGTTACATCATCGACTTCTAGGGTTTATGGGAGAAACACCTACTGTTAGTAGAGTTTGCGTATAATAACAGTTATCAGGCTAGTATTCAGATGGCATCGTTTGAAGCTTTGTATGGTAGGAAATGTAGAACACATATTTGTTGGGTCGAGGCTGGACAGAAGCTTGTACCTATGCCCGACTTGCTTAAGGGCATCACCGAGAAGGTAAAACTGATTTGTGATCGCTTGAACACAGCTTCAGACAAACAGAAATTGTATTCCGATTTGAAGAGAAAAGAGATAGAGTATGATGTTGGCGACAAAGTATTTTTGAAAGTCTCACCTTGGAAGAAGGTGATGAGGTTCGGTAAGAAAGGTAAGCTAAGTCCAAGATTCATTGGTCCTTACGAGGTAGTTGAGAGAATTGGTCTCGTTGCTTATAGATTGAGATTGTCGACCGAGTTAGAAAAGATTCATGATGTGTTTCACGTTTCGATGCTTCGAAAATATAGATCGGATCCGTCCCATGTGATGCCAATGGAAGAGATCGAATTGAACCCAAATTTGCCGTATGATGAAGAGCCGGTTGAGATTCTTGCTACAGATAGTAAATTGTTGCGTGTGAGGACTATCGAGTTAGTCAAGGTCTTATGGAGACATCGAGGTGTGGAAGAGGCCATTTGGGAGAGGAAGAAAGACATGGAGAAATAGTTTCCGTGTCTCTTTCCATCAGGTAATTTTGAGGACGAAATTCCTTAAGTGGGGGAGAGTTGTAACGCCCGGGTTTGGGACCCGGGAGATACTCGGGTTTGGTTAAGCCGGTCCGGGTTAAGCTAATATTGAGGAAACAATTTAGAATATACCATTTTAGAGTTTTTGGAGAAATGGGGAATTTAAAAAGGGCCTTTTGGTAAAATGTGCACAAATGGGTTTTTGGAGATAAATTTTAAATTAAAATAAAATACAATATTTCAAAGTTCTCCTCTCATCTTCTTCCCCAAAACAATTTTCACGTTAAACCTCCCCAAAACCCCATTTCACTATTCCATTGCTCCTAGCTTTCTATCCAAGCAATTTCTTCAAGGTAATTGATTCTTTAACTTGGTTTTATCTTCCTTGAGTCATAGATACTAAGATTTTTGCAAAAACCCATGGTTTAAACTTGTTTTGATTTTAAAGTTTTCGTTTGAAGTGGAAGGGAGTTTATGGGATTTTCGTTGGGGTTGGTTGTGGTTGGGTTTAGGTGTGTTTTTAACTTTGTCTTATTTCTAAAATAGCATGGAAATGATGGGTTGATATAGGAAACCCGAAATGGATATTGTGGGTCTAAATGACAGCTTGTGAAACCGATATTTTAATTTTCATATAACTAAAGAACCTAAGGACTAAATTGAAAATGTGAAAACGAATTTTTAAGTCCTCAAACATCTCTACATGTTTTAAACAATATGCCTAAGTTAAAAACTAATTTTATCAAATATTTTCTAAGTGTTCTTAAGGCCAAAACAATGATTTTCGAGTCACCGTTTCGAAACGGCCTAAGGCGTTTCGAAACAGTTTTGAAACTGTGAGTCCATGTTTCGAAACGGGTATCGAAATGATTTCAACACTGCCAACCCGTGTTTCGAAACAAGTTTCGAAACGACTTAAGAACATTGAGACACTGTATCGAAACGACATCAAGTGTTTCGAAACGGATTTAAAACTAATTTGAAAAATATGACCGTTGAATATTTTTAACTGATTTTAAAGAAGTCGTTAAGGCGTATCGAAACGATTTCAAGTCGTTCCGATACGGTCCTTGACAGTGGCAAAATGTTTCGAAACAAGTTTCGAAACGACTCTTAGCGTATCAAAATAGGTCTAACCGTTTCGATACGGGCTCTTAAATGCACCCTAACGGCTTTTTCTATTTTGGTCTATTTCGAAACAGGGTCAGGCGTTTCGAAACGGTTGGTTGCAGACTGCATTTATGGAGGGAAGATAACACCCCCAACGACTTTATTGATGAATGCAACAACCACGACGGCTAGAATTCAATGAGAAGGTATAAAAGGGACCTCTAAAAGCTTCAGCAACAACTATTAATCCTAAAGCAAACATCCAAACATCAAATCCAAGCATTTGTGCCTAAAACCCAATATTGTCTTGTAACCCCAATTGTATTTTTCATTCTTATCATTTCAATTGGGTTGAGTGCTTGTAATTGGGCTATATTTTGTATTGAGAGATACTTGTTTAGCCAACAAATTCTATGTTTCAATTGAGTGAGGATTGGGTCAAATTTTGGGTAGAAAATTTGACCGAAAATTGTAAGGGTTACCTCCTTAACCTAGAAAAGGGGAAGAGCAATTAGTGGAATTATTGCAAATCCTTAGTGAAGCTAAGGTAGTGGATGTAGAGTTCATTTGGAACTTGAACCACTCTAAAATTCCTTGTCTACCAATTTTTTTTGCAAATTGCACCACCAAGAACTTTAAAAATCCAATTCACCTCCTCTTGGTTTAGTTCGATCATTCGATCCACTCAACAATTGGTATCAGAGCCTACCTCTTTGAGGATTAACAACCACAAGAGGAGTTCCTAGGAAGAGTGTGATCATCCAAAAATCAAGAGATGGCATCTACCTCTGGTTCGAGCATGTATGAGTCTCAATCCACTACAAAACCACCCTTCTTCAATGGTGACAACTATTCGTTTTGGAAGAATAGAATGTGCCTCTTCATCAAGTCCAACGATTACTTGGTTTGGGATGTCATTGAAGATGGCCCCTACATTCCATTGAAGCAAGATGGTGAAGGGAAGATGGTTTTGAAGAAAAAGATGGAGATGAGTGAAGAAGAAAGGAAGAAGATCCAAATAAATGACAAAGCTCTCCACATGCTCTTTTGTTCTTTCGGTCCGGACATCTACTCCAAAGTATCATCCATTAAGAGTGCCAAAGAAGTGTGGGATACTCTTGAGACCACCTATGAGGGAACCAACGATGTCAAGGATTCTCAATCTTAGTTATGAGAATTTCAAGATGGAACCCGATGAGACGGTGTCCAAGATGTTTGATCACTTTTCTACCATAGTCAATAGGAACAAAGGATTTGGAGAGACAATACCGGAAGACAAGCTTGTCCGGAAGCTACTCTACTCACTTCCCGAATCTTGGGATGGAAAGAGAACCGCCATCATAGAAGCTAAAAATTTGAAGACTTTAAAGCTTGATGAGCTAGTGGGTTCTCTCATTACTCATGAGATTATGAAGCAAGGAAGGGAAGAAGAGAAGAAGAAGGAAGAGAAGAGAGTAGAAAAGCTAGAGGTGGAAAAGAAGAAGAAAATGGGAATAGCTCTCAAAGCTTCATTACTTGAGGAGAGCCCTTCTAGTGAGGAGGATGAGCTAGAAGAATTGGCTATGATAGCCAAACGATTCTCACGCTTTATGAGGTCCAACCGGGGAAGAAAAATTCAAAGTAAGATAGACTTCAAAAGTAAGAACAAAGAAGAAGCAAGGGATCGGATCATTTGCTTCGAGTGCAATAAACCCGGCCACATACGTTCGGAGTGCCCTCAACTCAAGAAGAAGGGCTTTGAGAAGAAGAAAAAGCTCAAAGCCAAGCTTGCTACTTGGAGTGATGAGGAGTCATCCAAGGATGACGAACAAGAAGTGGCCAACCTTTGCCTCATGGCACTTGAGGAAGATTCCTCCATGGTAACCTCTAACTCATCATATTTAGATTTTACATATGATGAATTAAATGATGCATATGATGAGTTGCAAGAGGTCTATGATGAATTAGTTGAGAAATACAAGGAGTCGGTCATTAGGAATAAGAAAATTATTTCGGAACTAAATGATAAAAATGACTCACTTTCTCAAGCTAATTTAAAATTTGAGAAAAAGATATTAGGGTTGAAAGATGAACTAAAATTCTTCCAAGATGAAAATATTGGCTCAAAGATGTAAAGTGAACACCAAAAGGTGTTAGATGAGCTTAACAAGCTCAAAGAGTCTTTTAAAAATGTTGGTAGTGTGAAGCATGATATAGGTGAATCTTCAAAAACAAACCAACCTAGGAAAAAGACTAATTACTACAAACAAGGTAGCTTTCCTAGACATAGTAGAACTAAAAGGATTAGAAGTGTATGGGTTCCTAAGGAACTTGTAAAATCTAATAACATTGTTGCTATGTCATCTTGGATTCCTAAGGGAACCAAGTTATTGGGAGCTAACACTCATGGACCCAAAATGATTTGGGTACCAAAAACAAAAGTTTAATATCTTTGTTTGTAGGGGGCATTGCTACAAGGCCAAAGCACAAAGTCAAAACTCATGGTACCTTGATAGTGGATGCTCGAGGCATATGACCAGAGACAAGAGTAGATTCATGGATCTAAAGCCAAAAAGTGGAGGAGTGATGACATTTGGTGACAACTCCAAAGGCCACATTAAAGGTATTGGCTCCATAGGTAATCACTCTACTATTCTTATTGAAAATGTCTTGTATGTCGGTGGTCTTAAACATAACTTGTTGAGCATAAGTCAATTGTGTGATAAAGGATTTAATGTTTTATTTGATAAAAATGGGTGCAAAATTGTTGACATTAAATCTAATAATATTATGCTCATAGGTCATCACATAGGTAACATATACATGGTGCATCTAGATGACATACATACATCTCATGCATGCTTGGTAGCTCAAAATGAAAATGATGCATGGTTGTGGCATAGGAAACTAGGACATGCTAGCATTAGTGTTTTAGAAAAACTAGTTTCCCTTGATCTAGTTAGAGGTTTACCCAAGATTAAGTTCTCAAACGATAAAATTTGTGATGCACGCTCTAAGGGTAAACAACATAAGTCTTCCTTTAAATCCATTAATGATGTTTCTACAAGTAGATGTTTACAACTTATCCATATGGATTTATTTGGGCCAATTAGGACTATGAGCTTGGGTGGTAAATCTTATGCATTTGTTCTTGTTGATGATTTTTCTAGATTTACTTGGGTTCTATTTTTAAGTACTAAAGATGAGGCTTTAGAAAAATTCATCACATTTTCAAAACTAACCCAAAATGATCTTGAACTTAGAATTTCACATATTAGAAGTGATCATGGAGCCGAGTTTCAAAATTTAGGGTTTGAAGAGTTTTTGAATGAAAATGGTATTAGCCACAATTTTTCGGCTCCTCGAACTTCTCAACAAAATGGGGTAGTTGAGAGGAAAAATAGAACTTTACAAGAAATGGCTAGAACCATGCTTTGTGAAAATAATTTACCTAAATATTTTTGTGCGGAAGCCACAAACACCGCTTGCTATATTGTTAATCGAGTAATGATTAGGCCAATTTTAAAGAAAACACCTTATGAGATTTTAAAATCTAAAAAGCCTAACATTAGCTATTTTCATCCTTTTGGTTGCAAGTGTTTTGTTTTAAATAATGGAAAAGACAATTTAGGTAAATTTGATGCAAAAAGTGATGAAGCTATTTTCATAGGATACTCTTTAACCTCTAAAGCCTATCGAGTATTTAACAAGAGAACTTTGGTAGTAGAAGAATCTATACATGTTGTATTCGATGATAACCTCCTTCCAAGGAAGGATTCTTGTGATGATGATGATGTAGGAATCATAAATGCCTTTGATGGAGGACAAACTTCAAAGGAGGATGAGATTCCAACAAAATAAGAGGACACACAAGATCCACCTCTTGAAGCCTTGAAGGACTTGGCTCGTGAGGAAAAGGAAGTGAGCTACCCAAGGGAGTTCAACTATGTCAAAGATGGTGAAATCTTGGGTGATCCATCCAAGGGGGTAACCACTCGATCTTCTCTTAGATTAATGAATCATGTTGCATTTATCTCATGCATAGAGCCTAAGAATATAAAAGAAGCATTGAAAGATAATTTTTGGATTATGGCTATGCAAGAAGAGTTAAATCAATTTGAGAGAAGTAATGTTTGGACATTAGTTGATAGGCCTAGTAATCAATCTACCATAGGAACTAAATGGGTCTTTAGGAACAAACTAGATGAGAGTGGTAACATTGTGAGAAATAAAGCTAGACTAGTAGCACAAGGTTACACTCAAGAAGAGGGAATAGATTTTGATGAAACCTATGCACTCGTAGCTAGAATGGAAGCCATTAGGATGTTGCTTGCATATGCATGTTATCATGATTTCAAGCTTTTTCAAATGGATGTTAAAAGCGCGTTTTTAAATGGTTTTATAAATGAGGAAGTGTATGTGGAACAACCATCAGGTTTTGAAGACTCAAAATTTCCAAATCATGTTTTCAAACTCGCTAAAGCTCTTTATAGTTTAAAACAAGCTCCTAGAGCTTGGTATGAAAGACTTTCAAACTTTTTGATTGAAAAGGGTTTTGAAAAAGGTAAGGTGGACACTACACTCTTCATAAAAAGGTATAAAAATGACATCTTAGTAGTACAAATATATGTTGATGATATTATTTTTGGATCTACTAATGGGTGTCATTGCAAAGAGTTTGCTAAGTTAATGAAAGGTGAATTCGATATGAGCATGATGGGGGAGCTCTCATTCTTTTTTGTAACCCCCTTAACCCGGCCTAGACAGTTGACCCGAATTAAGAAAGTCACACGGGGAAAACCAAAGTCAACCCGAAAGTCAACCTTGATTAACAACCCTTTTTTTTTCTTTTTAATCTTGTCTAGATGCACATTAGCCCTAATTGTGATCACACAAACATCATACTCAAAGACACAAACATCAGAGATCAAACAGGGACCCAATTGAACAAATTACAACTTTAGGGACCAAATTGTAATTTCTGATAAATATGAGGACTTAACCCAAATTTAAGTTACCAGCTTGTAATTAGTCAGGTTTCATGCTTCACTGTGAAATTTCAGCTCAAAAGGACATCCCAAACTCATACAATTGCACAAACAAGATTCAGGACCAAAATGCAAACATTTCAAAACATTTAACTGCCAATGTCAGCCCCTAACGGTCACCCGTTCCGAAACAGGCAGAGCCCGTTTCGAAACGCGGAGCCGTTCCGCAACACGGACTGGCAGTAGCCAAACCGTTTCGGAACGGTCTCTCCCGTTTCGGACGCCTGGGCTTGTTTAAGGCACCTGTTCCGAAACGGGTGGCACTGTTCCGAAACACCCTACACAGATTGCCCCAAAATGCATTCTTAAACATGCAATTAATCATCCAATCATGCTCCAAATGCTACCAAACTTTACCAGCATGCAATTCAACATACATAAGGCATACTTGCATCAACAATTCATCAAAACAACATCACGTATGAAAAGCCCCAAATCTATAGGCATGCTTCCTATACAAGCAAGCCATCCAAGCATAAACTTCCAATTCAAGCATATAAAGGCCAAACACTAAAACCAGCATTCTCATCAACATTCAACATACTTAGGGAGTTCAAAACCTCTCCCAAAACATACACATAGGTCCCCCATTGCCAAATTACCAAAAGCTAAAAATGTACTTAAGAAACCTTCCATACTTTGAGCTTTACTTTCACTTGATTTCTTGCCCTTCTTGCTGCCCTCAAGGTACTCTAATGTTCTGCATTATTGAATTAAGAAAACGAAAGAGAGCGTAAGCAAAAGCTTAGTGAGGAATGCTCATAAAACCATTCAATAATGCATTTATAAAACATTTATAAATCATGCTTCAATTCATCAATTGCACATGCTCAAAAGCATACTTAAAACAAGCATCTCATGCTTCATATCATAACATGTCATATTGGCTACAAGTGATAAGTTCCATTTCTTTAAAAACAAGTTCATCAACTTTCACCCCAATGACTTTTAAACACCTTGGCCCCAAGGACTTTTAAACACCTTGGCCCATGGACTTTTAACCACCATGGAAAGGACCACACAAGGACTTTTAACCACCTTTGTGTCCGTATCAAGTTTCACCCCAAGGACTTTTAAACACCTTGGCCCCAAGGACTTTTAAACACCTTGGCCCCATGGACTTTTAAACACCATGGCCCCATGGACTTTTAAACACCATGGAAAGGATCACACAAGGACTTTTAACCACCTTTGTGTCCATAACAAGAACCATCCAAGGACTTTTAACCACCTTGATGTTCTTAAGTAAACAAGGCTCACTCAAGGACTTTTAACCACCTTAGTGACCTTAACCTTTTCAAAACATCACTTGCCAATATACATCATTATCATCAATTTATCCACTGTTTTAAAGCATTAAACCAAGCCATATTCATCATGCATTTAAAAGCATCAAACCACATTTATTCAATGTACAAAAACAAGGAACTCTTACCTTGAGCTTCCTTTAACATATGGCTTACAAAAACAACAATTACCATGCTAAATCATGCTTTCAAAACAGTATTTAAATCATGCAATTAACCACATTGCATCACAACAAAATCATGGCCACCACTAGAGAGTACTTTCCAAAAACTTACACTTAAGCTTAGCAAAGTTGTTTAGACTTAAACTAAGCTCCCAAGACATTGGTTTCAAAGCCGAAAACCATTTTCACTCACCGATTCCACTTTGCCTCTTGCCGAAGCACTAAATCAAGCTTCCGGATCAACAACTCTTGGATCCAAAGATGCCTCCCCTGTTTTAACACATCAAAGCAGAGGATTAATGCATCATCATGCATTAATTGCTTCAATGAAAGCACCTAAACTCGCTGCTCTCATCCACACTCCATTTTCGGCTACCAAACACAACCGAAAATGCATCCAAACCACTTCTCAACAAAGCCCAGCCATAAACCATCAAAACCTAACATCCTTTAACATCATTTAACATCTAAAAAGAACCTACAAACATCCTTATACCTCCAGCAACATCAGATCCACAAGATCACCTCAAAAACAACCAAGAAACACAAGCTAAACTTAGGAAACTCAACCTATCCGGGATTGCATTAATCAAAACTCAATTCCTTATCAATTTAGAGTTCAAATATAATCAAAAACACATCTCAAATCACAGATTTATCAGATCAAACGAAAATCACCAAAAATCACCAAATCTTGCATTATAAGCCAAGATCCAATTCACAACTCAAAAGCCTTTAATAAAACATCAATTAAGGATTGAAAACTTAGGAATTTCAGTAAAGAACTGATAGTTTAGAGGAGAAGGACGTTCTTACCTCCAAACTTGAGTTTCTCCTCTTTTTGGAATCAAAAACCTTGATGAATCAAGTAGCAAATGATGAGGTTTTGTAGATATGTTGATTAGGAATCAAAAGAGAGTTGAAAGGAGAGATTTAGGTGAGAAAATCAGAAACAATTCTCTGGAAAGAAGGTGTTTGGGTTGAGAGAAAATGAGAGAAAGAAAATTGGAAAGTTAGTTAACAAAATAGCCAAATGGCTTTCCCTCCTCTTTTGACATCTTTTAAAATCAGAATATATCACTAAAATATCTTAGAAAAATCTGGAGAAACTACTTTTGGATTAATAGCTCCTTAAAGATTCAAAGTTTCAACCCTTTCGAAAACAGTCACCAAACTTTCAAAAATTACATTTTGGTCACTAGCCAAAATGTCACCCTTCCAAAACTCATTTTCCAAAATTGATTTCACAGTTCACTTAATTATATTAAAAGATGATTTTAGAACATTTTTCCATATTTTTAATGCAACCCGAACTAGGCTTTCCTAATTTCACCTCTTTAGATTCGAACAGCACTTTGACCAAACCGGTCAACGCCCAAAACTACTTAGCCCAAAACCGGGGCGTTACACTTTTTGGGACTCCAAATCAAGCAAAGGAAGGATGACACCTTCATCAATCAAGCAAAGTACATCAAGGATATGCTCAAGTTTGTCTTGGAGAATGCAAAGCCTCAAGCCACACCTATGAGCTCATCTACAAAGCTTGACAAAGATGAAGGAGGTAAGTGTGTTGACTCTAAGCTTTATCGTTCTATGATTGGATCATTGCTTTACCTTATCACAAGTAGACCAGATATCTTGTTTAGTGTTTTCTTGTGTGCTAGGTTTCAAGCTAGTCCTAGAGAGTCTCACCTTATAGTCGTTAAGAGAATCTTTAGGTACCTTAGAGATACTCCTTGTTTAGGTCTTTGGTACCCTAGAGACTCCACCTTCAACCTTCATGCTTATTCGGATGCGGATTGTAGAGGATGTAAAATCGATAGGAAGAGTACTTCGGGAACTTGTCAATTCCTAGGTAGTATGCTTATATCTTGGTTCTCTAAGAAACAAAATAGTGTAGCCTTATCTACCACCGAAGCCGAGTACATATCCTTAGGGAGTTGTTGTGCTTAAGTCCTTTGGATGAAGCAACAACTCTTAGATTATGGTATTAAAGTTGAAACCATACCCCTTAAATGTGATAACACTAGTGCTATATGTTTGACAAAAAATCCCATCCAACACTCTAGAACCAAACACATAGAAATAGGGCATCATTTCATTAGAGATCATGTCCTTAAAGAAGATGTGGTTATAGAGTATGTTGACACCTTAAATCAATTAGCGGACATATTTACAAAACCTTTAGACAAAGAGCGTTTTTTGTCCCTTAGGAGAGAGTTAGGTCTAACTAGCCTATCTTGACCTTTTAGGACCTCTTTTGTGCTTAAAATTGATTGATCTTGTGAAATGCCATGTTTATGTGTTTTCACTCCTAATTTCATCCATGCCTATAGCTAGGGGGAGTATGTTTATGTTTGCATATGTTTTTCCTGCTCATTCATGTCATTCATGCAAGATAGGCCTTAGAAAATTTCATTTTTCTGCACTTTTAGAGCCTCATCTACACTTCCAGGCCCAGGTGTATCGAAACGGGTCCACCTGTTTCGATACAGATGCTTTAAATTTCTATCTGAGAGAAGGGCATTTCGAAATGCCTCCCAAGGGTTTCGAAACGTTTTGGGTACTGCCAAGGGGTGTATCGAAACAAGTTTCGATACGAGTCTACGGGGATTCGATACGGTCAAACCCATATCGAAACGGCCAGCTGGTGTTGAAAAATCGGTCAAACTTTCGTGCCCGTGTTTCGAAACGGTCGACACCGTTCCGAAACGGGTTCGCGAACTGCTTTAAAGGGGATTTAATGTTAAAGTTTAACCTAAATCAAAACTCTCCCAAAAACCCTAAAAACCCTAGAATCGATTTTTCCTATAAAAACCCTCTAAACCTCATTGTTTTTCACCAAATCTTGAGGGCTTTTTCTCTTAAACACAAGTCTAAGCAAGCATCAACAATCTTGTGCAAGGATTTTCATCTATTCATCCAAAATCTCAATTTAAGGTATATTTTCATCTTTTTCTTTTTCCTTAAATTTATATTTGAATCTTAGGTTAGAAAATTTTAATTTTGTATAGCTTATGTGTTTTGATACTTGGGTTTTTCAAATCTTGTAAAAAAAATTCAAAATCTTCCATTTTTTTATTCGAATATATATTTTTTCATTCGTATTTTCTTCACTATTTTTTATTTGTTTTTCTCTTAAATTTTTTTTGTTTCTTTGTTTTTAAAACTTGTTTTTAAACCTAAGTGGGATTTATCATTGGATTGAATTAAGAAATCTCATGCATACACTTAAACTTGTTTTTAAATTGCTTGCTTTATATTTTTAGGATGTCTACGGAGAACGTTAGCAAAAAGCGTAAGACCGATCAAGCAAGTGAATCGAGTATCCGTCCTAATCTCACCCAGCTATTTCAAAAAACTCTTTGAACTCAAGAGATGAGGGATCGTTTCAACTATGTCAATGAGTATGAAATTCGTCATGAGCGTGTTGTTGACCTCTCGTTTCTTGACTCCGATCCATTTCTCTTTCGTTACCTCGACCGTTAAAGGGAATGGGACTTCCTTGTCTTGTTGAGTATCCCGGACATTTGCTACAAGCACATGGTACTTCTCTTTTACTCCAATGCTCAATTTATTAATAGTGAAGACAACTCCGAAGTGGTTGGCCTTGAGTCTTCTATCTTGGGCAAGAGGATTGTCATTGACATCCCTTTCTTGGAGTCTGCTTTTGCTCTTAAAAACGAAGGAATAGAGAATGAGAGTCACTTTGGTTCTCACACCGATTCAGTGCTTACCTTGGATGTGCACGATAGATTCCTCCACTTGATGGTATCGTGGTTTCTTCGCCCCTCCGGAGGTAAATTTTCTCATATTCGTCAAGTAGACTATTTTTGGCTTGAATGTTTCCGTCGTGGTGAGCGCCCTAATCTTGTTAAGATCATGTTTGCTGAGATAGTCAATAATGTTAAGCTTCGTGGCACCGATGCACTAAAATCTTTCACTTATGGGGCGGTTTTAAGTCACATCTTTAGCAAGCTTAATCTTGATTGCACCTACGACTCTCTGGAACCCCGCAAGTCAAAAATTGGTGAGTCTTCTCTCCGTAGGTCCGGTTTTCGCTATGTAAACAATGGGCATTGGGAACATGTCGATAGGGAAGCACCTCCACCTCAAGTTGAACCTCAACCACAAGCTCCGGTCACAAACAATGAAGCTCTCACAGCTTTTCTTACCGAGCGGTTCAACACTTTAGACACTAACATGTCTAGAGGGTTTGGTGCTATCAATACCCGCTTGCAATCCGTGGAGGATCATCTTCTTGCAAATGAGAATCGCGTCACCTCCCTTGAGAATCAACAATCGGCCACGGACATGTCCTTCTCCACCTTTTATGGCCAATGGATGAATTTACGTCGTTCTCAAGTCAAGAGCGATGATGAATCCATGGATGAAGATGGTGACGACGACGAGGCTTAGGTTTCTCATGTCATATCATATTAGCTATGCATTTTAGGATTAAGTTTGCATCTTTATTTCTATTATGTTTTATGAACCTATGCTTTTGATTTTATTTGGGATTATGCTTTGAACTTATTATTGAAGATTTATGTTTTGGATATTTTAATTTTATGAATTGATATTATGTTGCTTATTGCTTATTGCTTAAGGATTATTGCTATTAACCCTATCTCTTCTCTATGAGCCTTGTTTATTATTTTTGATCTAACAAAAAGGGGGAGAAGTAATCTAAGAGCCAAAATTCGTTTTAAATGTTTTAAGTGTTTTTAAGTTTTAAACCTTGAACTTAAATCTTTTTAAAACTTTCAAAACCTATCTTAAATTGAGGGGGAGTTAGAATGTATTCAAAATTTTCAAAACTCTTAAAAAATCTAACTTTGGTTTTGTTATATCAAAAAGGGGGAGATTGTGAAATCGATATTTTAATTTTGATATAACTAAAGAACCTAAGGACTAAATTGAAAATGTGAAACGAATTTTTAAGTCCTCAAACCTCTCTACATGTTTTAAACAATATGCCTAGGTTAAAAACTAATTTTATCAAATATTTTCTAAGTGTTCTTAAGGCCAAAACAGTGATTTTCGAGTCACCGTTTCAAAACGGCCTATGGCGTTTCGAAACAGTTTTGAAACTGTGAGTCCATGTTTCGAAACGGGTATCGAAACAATTTCAACACTGTCAACCCGTGTTTCGAAACAAGTTTCGAAACGGCTTAAGAACATTGAGACACCGTATCGAAACGACATCAAGTGTTTCGAAACGGCTTTAAAACTAATTTGAAAAATATGACCGTTGAATATTTTTAACCGATTTTAAAGAAGTTGTTAAGGCGTATCGAAACGATTTCAAGCTGATTCGATACGGTCTTTGACAGTGGCAAAATGTTTCGAAACAAGTTTCGAAACGGCTCTTAGCGTATCGAAACAGGTCAAACCGTTTCGATACGGGCTCTTAAATGCACCCCAACGGCTCTTTCTATTTTGGTCTGTTTCGAAATAGGGTCGGGCGTTTCGAAACGGTTGGTTGCAAACTGCATTTATGAAGGGAAGATAACACCCCCAACAGCTCTATTGATGAATGCAACAACCACAACGGCTAGAATTCAATGAGAAGGTATAAAGGGACCTCTAAAAGCTTCAGCAACAACTATTAATCCTAAAGCAAACATCCAAACATCAAATCCAAGCATTTGTGCCTAAATCTCAATATTGTCTTGTAACCCCAATTGTATTTTTCATTCTTATCATTTCAATTGGGTTGAGTGCTTGTAATTGGGCTATATTTTGTATTGAGAGATACTTGTTTAGCCAACAAATTATTTGTTTCAATTGAGTGAGGATTGGGTCAAATTTTAGGTAGAAAATTTGACCGAAAATTGTAGGGGTTACCTCCTTAGCCTAGAAAAGGGGAAGAGCAATTAGTGGAATTGTTGCAAATCCTTAGTGAAGCTAAGGTTGTGGATGTAGAGTTCATTTGGAACTTGAACCACTCTAAATTCCTTGTCTACCAATTTTATTTACAAATTCCACCACCAAGAACTTTAAAAATCCAATTCACCCCCCTCTTGGTTTAGTTCGATCATTCGATCCACTCAACACAGCTGATGGTTTGGTAGCTTTGGGTTGATGTTTTGGATGTTAAAAGATATATTTTTGATGATAAATTCGTTGGGATTGGCTTCAAGTAGTTTAGGGCTGAATTGAATATGTTTTGGGTGAAATTTGGGCTCGAATCGATGTGTTTTGTTGCAAGAATGTTGAGTTTTGAGTTGCTGCTATGTTTGTGATTATATTAGCATCCTAATATTCTTTTGGGTTGTCTAAAGCAAAGGAAATGGATTTGGGCTTTGTGGACGCGAATCCAGGTAGTTCGGAGGCTTGAATCAGCATCTTGGATAGCGTTTGTGTGTTAGCTGGTGAGTGGAAATTGTTTTGAAGCTTTAAAATGTTCAAAGAAGGTTCCTTGGGGTTTGGGTGGAGCCTTAGGGGCCAACCTAAACCCAAGTGTAAGTGTATTTGTTCTTGCCTTGTTTCGTTAAGTGTCGGTGTATATGTTTATACGCATTGTTGGTTGAAATGAAATTGCTTTTATCTCCTTTTTAATGTTGTAGTGTTGTCGTAGTTGTGTCAAAGCCTCACGTGATGGTTAGTGAAAAGTTTGTTGTTGACTACGGTGATGTGTAGTCCCACCGGTAGTGACTAGTAGATGAGTACGGTGATGTGTAGTCCCACCGGAATCATGCTAGTTGTGGTGAACGGTGATATGTAGTCCCACCGGAAATGGTTGTGTGTGTGCATACCATGTTTTGTTTGTGCCTTTGGATTATCGTATTTCCCTTCTAAATGATTTTGTCTTTAAACTAAAGTATATGTTTTAGACTGCATTGTTGTTGTTGTGATTTTGAGCTCCGATCACTAAGCTTTTAAGCTTACGCTCTCTTTTCCAATAATGCAGATCGTTAGTGGCTTCGGAAGGCAAGCGGGGCAAGGGAGGAGTCTTAGAGTTCTTTGCTAGCTCAAAATATGGTTTTTATTGTTGTAACAATACTTAGGCAATGGGAATGATAGAATTTTGTGTTTGGGGAGTTGGTGTCCAAACTCCTTTGTAGTTTTTTTTATTGCTAACATGTTTTGAATGTTGATACCATGCTATGTTGAGGCTTGCTATGGCTTTTGGTTAATTGCTATGTGTTTTGAATTGTTGGTGTTTTTGGAACTAAAGTGTTTTTTTGAGCTTTTGGGTTTGAGATTCATATTTGCGTGTATGCACGTTTGAAGCTTTGTCTTTAGGGTGTTTTGCTTCTATATTGTTTGTTTAATATGTTTCCATGTGGTTCGTGATCTTTCGAGGGTAAGTTTGGGATGCCAAAATGCATTTTCGGGCCAATTTGTGCCCAGGTGTTTCGGAACGTCTGGTGTTGTTTCGGAACATCCAAGGTTTTGGGGCACCCGTATCGGAACGGGGGTGAATCCATTCCGGTATGTTTTTGTTGAGTGGATCAAAAGATTGATCAAATCAAAAAGGGGGGTGAATTGGGTTTTTAAAAGTTGTTGGAGTATATGGAATGGCTAAAAATGAAGAACAAGGAATTTTTGAGTGGTTCAAGTTCCAAATGAACCATACATCCACTACCTTAGCTACCACTAAGGATTTCCAACAATTCACTAATTTGTTCTTCCCCTTTTCAAGGCTTAGGAGGTAACCTTTACACAACCGGTCAAATTTTCTATCCAAATTTTGACCAAACCCTCACAAGAGTACAAAGAAGAATTAAAGGCAAGAAAGATATCTCTCAATACAAGATTGCCCTTTTGAGTACAAACACTCAACCCAAATTTGATCACAAGATTAGAATTGAACACTACTCAATTTGGGGTTTCACAAGAGATTGGAAAATAAGCACTTTGAGCTTGGATTTTTGCTTGGATGTTTATCTTTGATGCAATAGTTGTTGTTGGTCTTCAATTAGCTTCAATCTATACCTTCTCTATCAATTCTAGCCGTTTGGGTGGTTAGGGTATTGATTATAGCTGTTGGGACCCTCTCTTTCTACCATAAATGCACTTCTGCAGCTTACCATATCGGTACGCGTAGACCTGTATCGATATCTGTCTCAAAACAGAAAGAGCAGTTGCACAATTACAAGAGGGCGTATCGATACACGTGTAAGCGTATCGGTACGGGACAGGGAGCGTATCAGTACGGGTCAACCACCACTTTAAATTTTAGTTACCTAACAACTGACACCAATGGTCGAAAACATTAAAAGCTTTTCGAATTAAAAATTCCCTTAAATTCGTATCGGTACGGGTGTAACCGTATCGGTGCGTTATTCAAACTCCTTCAGTTTTTATAGAGGGGCATATCGATACAGATTCAATCTGTTTCAATATGTTGTTTCAATACGATGAGGGGCGTATCGAAACGCGTCTTTCCAGTGGCCAACTTTGTAAAAAAGGTATCGATACGCCTGGAAGCGTATCGATACGCCTGGACGTTTTTCAATACTTTGGCCTTGGAACACTTAGAAAATATTTGGAGTTTGAGTTTTTCAAATCAGATTAAAGTCTTGGTGATTTATAAATCATTTGAGGGACTTAAAAATCTATTTAAAGTTTTCAATTTAGTCCTTAACATAATTAGTTATATCAAAATCAAACATAGGTTTTACAATCTCCCCCTTTTTGATATAACAAAACTAAAACTTGAAATTTTTGACACTTTGAAAAACTTTGCAAAATAACTCCCCCTTAATATTAGCTAGGTAACCTTTAAGTTGAAAATCAAAATATTTTAAGTGTGAGCTTGTTCCCTCTCCCCTTTTTTATTAGATCAAAAAGTAGAGACATTGATAAACATAGGCAAAAGGCATATATAATAACCAATCAACATAATATTGATAATCATTAAGTTCAAAATAAAGATAACATCAATCATAAAATCCAAATAATAGAAAATCAAAGCATAGGTTTAAAAATGTGAAATTAATCCTAAAAACATAAATGAAAGTGCATAAATATCCTAAATGACATAAATGATATGCAAAGATAAACTACTATGCATCTCCATCGCCATCTTCATCATATTCATCATCCTCCTCATTTGCATCATCATTCCCCCTAGTTTGACGCCACTCGTCATGAAAAGCGGTAAGGGATATGTTCATCGAGTTGTGACCGCCTTCAAGGGAAGTGAGGCACGTCTCCACATTCTTCATTCGATCTTCAAGGCTTGTAAAGCGTGTGTCAATAGCCGTAAACCCTGAATTCATCACTTGATCTATTGAGGCAATTCCCGCACGCAAATCCGTGAATTGCTCGTTTAGAAAGGCCATAAGAGTATCCATGGAAGTTGGAGGAGGAGCTTGAGGAGCTTGAGCGGCTTGAGGATTAGCAATTTCTTCCGGAATGACATCACTAGGGAGCTCGGATAGACGAAGCCAACTACCATTAAAATAATGAAACTTTCCCCTTGCAAGAGATCTTTCAATGATAGGATCGGTGAAGGAAGATGGGTAGTCATGTGAACGATCTATCTCCTTTTGAGTGAAGAAATAACTCAAAGTCGTACCATATGTGAAAGAAGTGACGAGTGTAGTGCGGCGATGTTGCACGAGATAGACAATCTCCGCAAACATAATTCGAGCAAAATTTGGTTGTTGTCGTTGACGGAAGCATCGAATCCAAAAATCATCAACTTGGCAGATAGTGGAATACTTTCCTCCCGAGGGCCTAAACCACCAAGAAACCATCAAATGTAGGATCTGATCTTGAGCATTAAGAGCGATGACGGAACCACTTAGGACATGGCCAAGAGCATTCTCATCATCAAGACCTTCATCCTCTAACTTAAACACATCACAAAGGGATTTAACATCGATGGTGATCTTTTTACCCATTAAATAAGAATTAACAGTTGTAACCACATTCTCTCTATTGGCGACACACTTGGCATTAGCATAGAAAATCAATACTAAAGTGCGAAAGAAAAAACCGGGGATTTGAAGAAAATCCATAAATTTTCATTCTTGGAGCAAAGGTAAGTAATCAAATTTGAAACGCTCCGAATTAAGAAAATGAATGGAAATTACCCTCTCCGGACAGATTTTGTAGTTTTGAAATTGTCGGAAATAGTTGAGATCTCTGGTGGTCTTAAGGGATTGTTGATAGATAAGAGTGAGGTTCGGGCGAGTACCTCCGGCATTGGAACCTTCACCGGCTTCACTAATACGTGCTCTTTTTTTAGGTGTCATTGACTAGAGAAAAGATCAAAAATAGCGTATGCGTTAACTTTCTCATACAACCCATTGAAAATCAATAATCAAGGTTTTTGTTTAAAAAATTTAAAAACAAAACAAAGAGAAAAGGTTTTTTTTAAAAAAATTGTTTTTGAGAAAACAAAACAAGAATTTAGAACGAAAATCAAATAAAAAGAGAAATTTTTACCTTGATATTGATAGAGAGGAATGGGAGAAGAACTTTGCACCAAATTGATGAAAAGCTTGAAGAGCTTTGCTTGATTTTGAAAACCCTCAAGAGATTTTGAGTTGTGGTGTGAAAATATGAGGGATTGAGAGGCTATTTATAGAGTGAAAAACGGCTAGGGTTTTGAAAATTCAATTTTGGTAAAAGTAGAACTCTTTAAATGCCATTAAGAAGCTGTATGCGCAATCGTGTATCGATACGCCTGAGGGTGTATCGATATGGGGGTAAAGTCGTAAATCCTTGTGAAACGCCCGTTGAAGGTCCGTATCGAAATGGATGCAATCCGTATCGAAACTATTGTTGCTCATATCAAAACGGGTTTAACCGTATCGATACCCGTTTTAGGCAAAATGTAGTCTGGAAAGCTAATACAGTACTCGTATCGATACGCTTAAGACCGTATCGATACCTTATGCCCAGAAGTACATTTTAGGCTTTAAGAACAACCAAAGGTTCAATTTTAGCACCTCCTAAATGAATGCAATTGATGAATGAGCAGTTCTAAGCATATTCTAACAGAAGCATACTCCCCCTAGCTATAAGCATGGATATTTTCAAGAGCAACAACACATAAACATGCAATTTCACAAATTCAAGCAATTTTAACTTCAAAAAGAGTTCTAAAGGGTCAAGGAATGCTAGTTAGACCTAACTCTCTCCTAAGGGACCAAAAACGCTCTTCATCCAAAGGCTTTGTAAATATGTCTGCTAGTTGGTTTAAGGTGTCAACGTACTCTATAACAACATCTTCTTTCAGGACATGATCTCTAATGAAATGATGCATTATCTCTATATGTTTAGTTCTAGAGTGTTGGATGGGATTTTTAGTTAAGCATATGGCACTAGTGTTGTCACACTTAAGGGGTATGGTTTCAACTTTAATACCATAATCTAAGAGTTGTTGCTTCATCCAAAGGACTTGAGCACAACAACTCCCTAAGGATATGTACTCGGCTTCGGTGGTAGATAGAGCTACACTATTTTGTTTCTTAGAGAACCAAGATATGAGCATACTACCTAAGAATTGACATGTTCCCGAAGTACTCTTCCTATCGATTTTACACCCCCCATAATCTGCATCCGAATAAGCATGAAGGTTGAAGGTTGAGTCTCTAGGGTACCAAAGGCCTAGACAAGGAGTATCTCTAAGGTACTTAAAGATTCTCTTAACGGCTATAAGGTGAGACTCTCTAGGACTAGCTTGAAACCTAGCACCCAAGAAAACACTAAACAAAATATCCGGTCTACTTGCGGTAAGGTAAAGCAAAGATCCAATCATAGAACGATAAAGCTTAGAGTCAACAAACTTACCTCCTTCATCTTTGTCAAGCTTTGTAGATGAGCTCATAGGTGTGGCTTGAGGCTTTGCATTCTCCAAGACAAACTTGAGCATATCCTTGATGTACTTCGCTTGATTGATGAAGGTGTCATCCTTCCTTTGCTTGATTTGGAGTCCCAAAAAGAATGAGAGCTCCCCCATCATGCTCATCTCGAATTCATCTTGCATTAATTTAGCAAACACTTTGCAATGACACCCATTAGTAGATCCAAAAATAATATCATCAACATATATTTGTACTACTAAGATGTCATTTTTATACCTTTTTATGAAGAGTGTAGTGTCCACCTTACCTTTTTCAAAACCTTTTTCAATCAAAAAGTTTGAAAGTCTTTCATACCAAGCTCTAGGAGCTTGTTTTAAACCATAAAGTGCTTTAGTTAGTTTGAAAGCATGATTTGGAAATTTAGAATCTTCAAAACACGGTGGTTGTTCCACATACACTTCCTCATTTATAACACCATTTAAAAATGCGCTTTTAACATCCATTTGGAAAAGCTTGAAATCATGATAACATGCATTTGCAAGCAACATCCTAATAGCCTCCATTCTAGCTACGGGTGTATAGGTTTCATCAAAATCTATTCCCTCTTCTAGAGTGTAACCTTGAGCAACTAATCTAGCTTTATTTCTCACAATGTTACCACTCTCATCTAGTTTGTTCCTAAATACCCATTTATTTCCTATAGTAGATTGATTACGAGGCCTTTCAACTAATGTCCAAACATTACTTCTCTCAAATTGATTTAACTCTTCTTGCATAGCCATAATCCAAAAGTCATCTTTTAATGCTTCTTTAATGTTCTTAGGCTCTATGCATGTAGTAGTTACCCCCTTGGATGGATCACCCAAGATTTCACCACCTTTGACATAGTTGTACTCCCTTGGGTAGCTCACTTCCTTTTCCTCAAGAGCCAAGTCCTTAAAGGCTTCAAGAGGTGGATCTTATGTATACTCTTCTTTTGTTGGAATCTCATCCTCCTTTGAAGTTTGTCCTCCATCAAAGGCATCAAGGATTCCTACATCATCATCATCACAAGAATCCTTCCTCAGAAGGAGGTTATCATCGAATACAACATGAATAGGCTCTTCTACTACTAAAGTTCTCTTATTAAATACACGATAAGCTTTAGAGTTTAAGGAATAACCTAAGAAAATAGCTTCATCACTTTTAGCATCAAATTTACCTAAGTTATCTTTTCCATTGTTTAAAACAAAACACTTGCAACCAAATGGATGAAAATAGCTAATGTTAGGCTTTTTAGATTTTAAAATCTTATATGGTGTTTTCTTTAAAAGTGGCCTAATCATTACTCGGTTTACAATGTAGCAAGCGGTGTTTGTGGCTTCCGCCTAAAAATATTTAGGTAAATTGTTTTCACAAAGCATGGTTCTAGCCATTTCTTGTAAAGTTCTATTTTTCCTCTCAACTACCACATTTTGTTGAGGAGTTCGAGGAGCCGAAAAATTGTGGCTAATACCATTTTCATTTAAAAACTCTTCAAAACCAAGATTTTAAAATTCGGTTCCATGATCACTTCTAATATGAGAAATTTTAAGTTCAAGATCATTTTGAGTCAATTTTGAAAACGTGATGAATTTTTCTAAAGCCTCATCTTTAGTACTTAAAATAGAAGCCAAGTAAATCTAGAATAGTCATCAACAAGTACAAATGCATACGATTTACCACCCAAGATCATAGTTCTAATAGGCTCAAATAAATCTATGTGAATAAGTTGTAAACATCTACTTGTAGAAACATCATTAATGGATTTAAAGGATGATTTATATTGTTTACCCTTAGAGCATGCATCACAAATTTTGTCATTTGAGAACTTAATTTTGGGTAAACCTCTAACTAGATCTAGGGAAACTAATTTTTCTAAAACACTAATGCTAGCATGTCCTAGTTTCCTATGCCATAGCCATGCATCATTTTCATTTTGTGCAACAAAGCATGCATGTGATGTATGAATGTCATCTAGATGCACCATGTATATAGTACCTATGCGATGACCAATGAGCATAATATTGTTTGATTTAATGTCAACAATTTTGCACCCATTTTTATCAAATAAGACATTAAACCATTTGTCACATTAATTGACTTATGCTCAATAAATTATGTTTTAGACCATCAACATATAAAACATTTTCAATGAGAATAGTAGAGTGATTACCTATGGATCCAATACCTTTAATGTGGCATTTGGAGTTGTCACCAAATGTCACTACTCCTCCACTCTTTGGCTTTAAGTCCATGAATCGACTCTTGTCTCCGGTCATGTGCCTCGAGCATCTACTATCAAGGTACCATGAATTTTGACTTTGTGTTTTGGCCTTATAGCAATGCTCCCCCTACAAACAAAGATATTAAACTTTGGTTTTTGGTACCCAAATCATTTTGGGTCCACGAGTGTTAGCTCCCAAAAGCTTGGTTCCCTTGGGAATCCAAGGTGACATAGCAACAACATTATTAGATTTGACGAGTTCCTTAGGAACCCATACACTCCTAATCTTTTTAGTTCTATTATGTCTATGGAAACCACTTTGTTTGTAGTTATATGTCTTTCTTCTAGGTTGGTTGGTTTTAGATGATTCACCTTTTTCATGTTTCACATTACCAACATTTTGAAAGACTCTTTGAGCTTGTTAAGCTCATCTAACACCTTTTGGTGTTCACTATTGCATTGAGAAATAAGATTATTTAGGTCTACGTTTTCATCTTGAAAGAATTTAAGCTCATCTTGTAAACCTAAGATCTTTTTTTCAAATTTTAAGTTAGCTTGAGAAAGTGAGTCATTTTTAGCATTTAATTCGAAAATAATCTTTTTATTTCTAATGACCGACTCTTTGTACTTCTCAACTAACTCATCATATACCTCTTGTAACTCATCATAAGCATCATGCAATTCATCAAATGTAAAATCAAAAGATGATGAGTTAGAGGTTACCATGGAGGAATCCTTCTCAAGTGCCATGAGGCAAAGGTTGGCCACTTCGTGTTCGTCATCCTCGGATGACTCCTCGTCACTCCAAGTAGCAAGCTTGGCTTTGAGCTTCTTCTTCTTCTCAAATCCTTTCTTCTTGAGTTGAGGGCATTCCGAACGAATGTGACCGGGTTTTTTGCACTCAAAGCAAATGATTTGATCCCTCTTTTCTTCTTTGTTTTTGGTTTTGAAGTCCATTTTTCGTTGAATCTTCCTCCACGGTTGGACCTCATAAACCGTGAGAACCTTTTGGCTATCATAGCCAATTCTTCTAGGTCATCCTCCTCACTAGAAGTGCTCTCCTCGTGTAGTGAAGCTTTGAGAGCAACTCCTATCTTCTTCTTCTTTTCTACCTCTAGCTTCTCCACTTTTCTTTCTTCCTTTTTCTTTTCATCTTCCCTTCCTTGCTTCATTATCTCATGAGTTAGGAGGGAACCCACTAGCTCATCAAGCTTGTGTGTCTTCAAATTTTTGGCCTCAATGATGCTGGTTCTCTTCCCATCCCAAGACTCGGGAAGTGAGTAGAGTAGCTTTCGGACAAGTTTGTCTTCCGAGATTATCTCTCCAAAACCCTTAAGCCCGTTGACAATTGTTGAGAAGCGATCGAACATCTTGGACACAGTTTCGTTAGGCTCCATTTTGAAATTCTCATAGCTAAGATTGAGAATTCCAATCTTGCTCTCCTTCACATCGTTTGTTCCTTCATAAGTGGTCTCTAGTGTATCCCACACTTCCTTGACACTTTTAATGGAGGAAACTTTGGAGTAGATGTCGGGACCGAAAGAGCAAAACAACATGTGAAGAGCTTTATCATTGATTTGAATCTTCTTTCTCTCTTCTTCACTCATCTCAATTTTCTTCTTTATCACCAATCTTCCTTCTTCGTCTCTCTCCATTGGAACATAGGGACCATCTTGAATGGCATCCCAAACTAGATAATCGTTGGATTTGATGAAGAGACGCATTCGGTTCTTCCAAAATAGATAGTTATCACCGTTGAAGAAAGGCATTTTTGTGGTTGATTGAGACTCGTACATGCTTGACCCGGAGGTAGATGTCATGGCTTGATTTTTGGATGATCACACTCTTCCTAGGAACTCCTCTTGTGGTTGTTAATCCTTCAAAGAGGTAGGCTCTGATACCAATTGTTGGGTGGATCAAAGGATTGATCAAAGCCAAGAGGGTGAATTGGGTTTTTAAAAGTTGTTGGAGTAAATGGAATGGCTAAAAATGAAGAACAATGAATTTTAGAGTGGTTCAAGTTCCAAATGAACCATACATCCACTACCTTAGCTACCATTAAGGATTTCTAACAATTTACTAATTTGTTCTTCCCCTTTTCAAGGCTTAGGAGGTAACCTTTACACAACCGGTCAAATTTTCTACCCAAAATTTGACCAAATCCTCACAAGAGTACAAAGAAGAATTAAAGGCAAGAAAGATATCTCTCAATACAAGATTGCCTTTTTTAAGTACAAACACTCAACCCAAATTTGATCACAAGATCAAAATTGAACACTACTCAATTTGGGGTTTTACAAGAGATTGGAAAATAAGCACTTTGAGCTTGGATTTTTGCTTGGATGTTTATCTTTGATGCAATAGTTGTTGCTAGTCTTCAATTAGCTTCAATTTATACTTTCTCTATCAATTCTAGTTGTTTGGGTGGTTAGGGTATTGATTATAGCCGTTGGGACCCTCTCTTTCCACCATAAATGCACTTCTGCAGCTTACCGTATCGGTACGCGTGGACCTATATCGATATCTGTCTCAAAACAGAAAGAGATGTTGCACAATTACAAGAGGGTGTATCGATACGCGTGTAAGCGTATCGGTACAGGACATAGACTGTTTCGATACGGGTAAGACTGTATCGATACCTTTTCTCAACTTAGCTCACTAGAAGTTTCCGTATCGATACGTCTAAGAGCGTATCGGTACGGGTCAACCACCACTTTAAATTTTAGTTACCTAACAACTGACACCAACTGTCAAAAACATTAAAAGCTTTTCGAATTAAAAATTCCCTTAAATTCGTATCGGTACGGGTGTAACCGTATCGCTATACTATTCAAACTCCTTCAGTTTTTACAGAGGGGCGTATCGATACAAATTCAATATGTTTCGATACGTTGTTTCGATACGATGAGGGTGTATCGAAACGCGTCTTTCCAGTAGCCAACTTTGTAAAAAAGGTATCGATACTGCTGGAAGCGTATCGATACGCCTGGACGTTTTTCAATACTTTGGCCTTAGAACACTTAGAAAATATTTGGAGTTTGAGTTTTTCAAATCAGATTAAAGCCTTAGTGATTTATAAATCATTTGAGGGACTTAGAAATCTATTTCAAGTTTTCAATTTAGTCCTTAACATACTTAGTTATATCAAAATCAAACATAGATTTTACAGTTTTGCCACTAGATGCTCCCGTTTCGGAACCAAGGTGGGACATTTCAAAACGACCTAATGTTGCTTTTTGAATGAGAGCCCGCGTTTTGTAACGGGCAGTCTTGCTTCGAAACGCATGTAGTTAAAATGGTTAAAGGGCAGCTTTGAAGGTTTATAAATGTTACGTTTTAGTCCCTAATGCTTGTATGCTTCCTAAATGAGTTTATATGTATCCTTTGTGATGGTTTTGCCTCGTGTGCATGAAACTTGACTAATAACTACTTGGTAAGGTTAAGTTACCTTTATGCCCCAGCTCGGTTTGTATCCATATTCGCTTTTCCGTTGTTTGCCTTCACACATAGGTTTAAACGTGACTTTTAGACAAGATTAATAAAATGAAAAAATAGGGTTGCTAATCGGAGTGAGGCCTTCACGGGTTTCGCTTCGGTTTTCCCCGTGTAACTCGTTCGGTTCGGTTTGTTGGCTAGGTCGGGATGAGGGGGTTACTAATTGAGAAATTCTTAGCGTGGATAGCTAAGGTAGTAGACGTAGATCTTGGTTAGAAGGTCGAACCACTCTAAAATCGATCTTGTCAAATTGTCATTTCTTTTTCAGTTTTTGTTTTTTCAATTTCTAAAGAAACCTCTACAGCCTTCATCGGCGCTAATTTCAGTTGAAGACGTTGAGCCTTTCAATCTTATATAGCCTTGCTAGTTTAAAAGATAAAATATTTGATCTTTCTTATAACTTTATCTTAGCTTTGTCTATTGCAGAGGTCCATTATAAATATTACTTAAAAAATTTAGTGTTTTATCCCACTAGACCAATTGACTACTGGTTTCATCTCATGGTATTTAATGCCTATATTTAAATTATTAAACTGATAAATTAACTTGATTGACATGGTATTAATTCACATTAAATATGCAACATAATCCTAATGAGGGAATTTAGATGAATATTCTCTTTTAAAAAATATTTGGACAAATACATCTCTTTTAAAATCATTTGGAAAAAAATATTCCATTTCGATACACGTAAGGTAAACTCGCATTTGGCCAAAAGCGAGTTTTGAACTGCTTTTGGCTAAAAGCGAGTTTTAAACTGCTTTTGGCTAAAAGCGAGTTCTATATTAAGTGGGTAGATAAAAAATAAAAAATTTAATTTACTAATTTTTTACACAAAACTCGTGTTTGGCCAAACGCGAGTTCAAGTTACGTGTACCAAATGAAAGTACCTTTTTAAATGATTTTTTGAAGGGGTATTTGTCCAAATAATTTTCAAACAAAATATTAATGCAATTTCCCCTAATGGATAGGTATTTTAGTGGCAAGAAAAGGGTTAACGTGGACGCTGAAGGCTCCACCGGATACAGCTAACAAACAGATGAATTAATCATAGGAGAGAGAGAGGGGGGAGAGAAAGTAGAATGTTTTAAATTCTTGGTTAAATTTAAGGGTAAACTATATCATTGACCACCATACTTTGGTTAATGTATTAAAATGACCACCTTAAAAAATCGACTCAATTGACCATCCAAACTATTGAAATTGGATTAATGTGACTACCTGACGTTAATGGGCTAACGGAAGGTGATGTGGCAGTTAAAAATTAAAGATATAATTACATATTTGGTCTTTACTATTTACACATTCTTTCAATTTAGTCCTAATTTTAAACTAAAAAGCTCAAACCCTAAACACTAATTTTGTGCTTTAAAACACCAAATTCAATATATATCTCTTATTGGTTTCTACATTTATAAGCTAAAAAGCTCAAACCTTAAACACTAATTTCACATATATAACCCTAAACCTTAAACCCTAAATATAGAATAACCCTAAACCTTAAACCCTAAATATATAACCCTAAACCTTAAACCCGTCTGAATTTTGACATCTCTCTGTTTTTTTTCCTGAACTAATCAACAGGACCTTGTCTGTGCTGCATAATGTTGATGAGCAAACTGTTGGAAGTCTTAATGGGTGTAGGGTTGCTGAACAAATCCTTAAACTAGTTCCAAATGTTGACCCACACTTGTTCTATTTCATTTTCTCATTTTACACTCTTCTGATCCTTTGTATAATTATAGAACTTCCGCATGACGCTTAGATGTCTGAAGTTGTGGGCATTTATTCAAATGTAAGATTGGTATTTATTGATTTCTTTTTCATTGGCTTCTTTGCTTTTGTGTCATGTTTTAATTTTCTGTTTTTACTTGCTTGTAGGTTACGGGATTTGTAGGAGGTGTAAATTGGGCTCTTTTTAGAGTATATACTCAATGGAGGTGGCCAAACCCTGTGATGTTGTGCTCAATAGAAGAAGATGAACTTGGCTTTCCTGTCTGGGATTCTCGGAAGAACATTATTCTATATTTAGGGTTTAAGGGATAGGGTTATATATGTGAAATTAGTGTTTAGAGTTTGAGCTTTTTAACTTATAAATGTAGAAACCAATAAGAGATATATATTAAATTTGGTGTTTTAAAGCACAAAATTGTGTTTTAAGCCACTCCCTTTGCACCTAGATTGCCCATGTTCGATTCTCCTAGATACCATGTGTGGTTAAATTTATTTTTATCCTCTAAATAGGTGGTGACACGTGTCACCATCTGATTGGAGGAGGAAAATAATTTATTATATCAAATATAAATAATTAAATTCCTCAATTAAGGTGTTGACACGTGTCACCACCTAATTAATTTATTTTATTAGTTTAAAATTAGAACTAAATTGAAAAAATGTGTAAATAGTAAAGACTAAATGTGTAATTATACCTTTAATATTTTAACTGCCACGTCACTTTCCATTAGCCCATTAACGGCTGATGGTCACATTAATCCAATTTCAATAGTTTGGGTGGTCAATTGAGTCTATTTTTTTAAGGTGGTCATTTTAATACATTAACCAAAGTATGGTGGTCAATGGTATAGTTTACCCTAAATTTAAATACAACGGCCTATTTTTTTTTACCTATTTAAATACAACGGCCTATATTTTTTACCATAAAATGTTTTCTATCAGTATTTAAAATAGGGAAATTCTAAATGCACTAACAATAAAAAAATTCAGTTTTCACAAGATTTAGTGTTTAAAAATTTAATATATAATTTAAAGTATAAAAATTTAAGTGATTAGAATTTTAAGAATTGTGATTAAATTTTAAAATTTAGGATTAAAACTTAGAAGTTTAAAGTTGACTTAAGATAATAGGTTAAAGATTTAAATTTTAACAATAAATCCTAAATTCTAGACAAGCAGTTAACTAAACGGCTGTTGAGACCTTTTAACCTTCACATTGAATTAACAATCAAAAGCAGAAGAAGTCCTATATTTTTTTGCAGAAGAAGTCCTATTTCCGTTCCTATGATATAGAAATCAAATATTATTTCTATTTTTTTCTTCCTATTTTTTTATTTCCATTTATTTTACTAGAATAACTAGACAGTCAGTGCATAATATAATTACCTTTAAAATATATCATTTTCTAAGCTGAATATCTACAGTGTCGCATCATTTTTA
Source organism: Hibiscus tridactylites (assembly GCA_958450335.1). Lineage (NCBI taxonomy): Eukaryota > Viridiplantae > Streptophyta > Magnoliopsida > Malvales > Malvaceae > Hibiscus > Hibiscus tridactylites. Next base: position 30,632,950 of record OY288265.1, on the reverse strand, counting down.
ACGAGTAAAGTAAATGGCAGATAAAACATCCGAGGAAGATTGATATCCAACAGCAATCCCATGATTATGGTTGTTTTTTTCTCCATTAATCCCACAATATATATAAAAAAGAATAAATATGACATCATATTCTTACAAATCAGCAACCAAAATTACCCTCTAAAAACAATCTCCAGAACCCAAACAAAAATAATATAATATTCCCGAATCACAAGGGGCAAGGGTAAAGCAAAATTTTGTTCACCACAATCATCAAACCATAACACAAGTTAGCCATCTCATTAAATATGGCAATATCATAGACCCTAGAGGAGATCGGACTCCCGGTACCCGGAAACAACCAATGAGAGTAATTTCGCAAATAGTGTGAAAAAGATGGCTGAGAAAAGGACTGAAAAAGGAAACAACACAAACTAGAGGAGACTGGGCATCTTCTGCCAAAGAATTGCCAGACTCACTAGACTAACCAAAACCGCAATCTGATATAAAGTGGCAAACTCGGGGTTCCCTAAACCCGCGTTCTGCGGATGAAAGAGTAGTTCTTATACACAAAGCTCGATGGATTTGAACCTCTTGGGGTTTGATCACTTCAGGACTGTCATGGTTTCATAAAACCATTTCTAAATGAAAAGAGATCGACATACTCGTAGCAAGTCGAAGCCAAACTCATGATGGAGGAGATGCCTTCTCCATTTTCTCCTTTTCAATCTCGGCCCTCCTCTGTTCAGCATGCTGAGCAACGCCATTAGCAAGAGATTGATAATGGAAATCCAGTGTCTGCATGAGGTTCTGAAACTTCATAGGATCTGATGCTTGCAGAGCTAAGGAAAGAAAAAAATCCTAACTTCAAACAATGCCGAGGAAAAATCGAAAGAAGATGATGTATGAAACAAGATTATAAACATTTACCCTTGACAATATCTACAAAGAAAATAAAAGGGTCGACTTCATCGATTGGTGACTGCATCTCTTCATCATCACTAAAGTCATCATCAGAGTCATCGTCCTCCTCCTCATCATTATCACGGAAAGCTTTAGCCTATAGAGAAAACAAGGTCAGGTAGAATAAAATAAAGGATAGGAAAGTTCGTCATTCAAGCAGTCCATTCCAAGCAAGTCATCAGTACCAACTTTCCGGTCCAGTAGCTAGACATTTCCCCATGGGAATAATCTTTGGACTTGCAACTTTTTTACCCAGTTGTGATATTTATGATAGAACAAAGTATCAAGTTGTAAACTTCAAGGATCAAACCCATGTATACCTGGGCGGCTAATTTTTGAAGCCTGAGGCTATCAGCTTCATCTTCATCCTCTGCATCGTCTCCCATTTCCTTGTCAGAACCATCCTCATCATCATCAGTCCGGAAACCATCCATGTCATCGTCATCTTCAGCCTCTTCCTCCTTTGCAGCTTCTACTTGCACAAATAATGCATGGAATAAATAACAGAGAAAGATGAAAGGATAAAATCTCAAGAAGACAGCAACACCCCCCCCCCCCCCAAAAAAAAATACAAATACAAGAGAAAGAAATAGAAACCTGCAACTTGATCCTTATATGCAACCAGGAGATCAAGGGCAGCCTTGAATACACGGCCAAGAGCCTCCCCGGCTATCTGTTCACCAGGAAGTGCAAGAAGTGACGTAAGACCCAAGCAGCACACTTTCTTATCATGTTCCCTGTAGAAGCCAGATAACTTGTTAAGGATAGCCAGACAATACCCGAAGTGTGAACTTCATTGTAAAACTAATGATATATGCTTAAGGCTAGCACAGAGTGATACGGAAAATGATCAAAGCAAATACAAAACCACCTACCGCTTAAAATTAGCCCGTACACCACTCTTTCTGACTTGTTGCAACAACTGGAACCAAAGGTTGAACACTTCCGTTGTAACAGCGAACTTATTCAATATACTGAGTGTCAAAGCTGCATTGTAATAGACTGCATTGGCAATCTGTTTAAAGACAAGTGCTGTGTTAGGAAATCATAGACCAAAACCGTTTCCAGGAATACAAAAGTATTTCTAACAGAAGAAAAGCAACAGGCAAAATGCACAATATATATGACATGATGTTGCAAAAGAATACAATTATATCTTTGACACCTTACCACTTGCACAAGTAGACATTTCAACCGCGAATTCTCCGTTCGTTGCAATCGATCAAGTGTGATTCTTAAATACGGCTCAACCCAATGATCCACCTGCCCTCTACAGTTTTGAAGCACTACTTCAATCAGCTTTGGGGCTGGTTCAATATCATTGTCCTCTAAATTTTTATCTGCCATAATCTGCAAAAGAAAAGGTAAATGCCATTGGCGTTACAAAACCGAGGAGATTGACATATAGGTATGATAGAAAATTAGCAATCAGATAAAAGACAGACGAATATATACTTCATTCTCATTATCCCTTGAAAGTTCTCCATTTACAGACAACTTTTTATAACTAAAAATGAACTCACAGATGAAATCATATTCCAAAGACTTTGCTGGTAGTCCGGTTCCTTGCAAGTAAGAAAATGTGCAGTTCCCCTAGAAACATAGTTGTCCAAAGGAACCAAAATATCTGCATGAAAACAGCTACACTTAGAAACAACGGAAATATACATATGAAGGAAAACAATTAATGATAAATTGAAATTAAATGGCAAAAAATGAGTATGAAACAAATCTGGATGTCTCCATTGCAGTGAAAATCTGATCTTAAATTTAGAGATAATTGTCTTGGTAACTTTTCCAGTTAAAAAGCCATGAATTAATAAGGATTGTTTCATGTCAACATGTCAACTCATTATGATTTGTAAGAACGTTAACATACAGGTTAACAAATACAATAAATTTATTTGGAAATGTGGATCTTAGGCAAACATGCATAAAGCAGAAGTTTCAGACCAGTAATTTCTGAAAGCTTTTCAAGGAGCAAATAGTATTATTATGTAGCTTGTAATAATGTATTGTAGACCGTGATGAATTTAAGCTAATACTGATAAGAAAATAATGAAGGAACAAAAGCAAAAAGAAAGTCAAATCAAATCATACTTGGAAAGAAGTCTATTGCCCAATCAGCTAATGCTTCAATCATCAAAGGCCAGAGGCTCCACATATCCAAAGATATAGTTGGAGAAAAGAAGGTCATATATGAAACAATCTCCAAGACTTCTTCAAAAACCTCTGCAGAAGAATACAAAAAGAAGTTCAATGTAATGACCCTATAAAATGATATAGACCAAATACCATCTCATACAACTCAACTTTGGCATGTATGAAATGCAATAATCAATCCAATAAACTATTTGATGATGTATCTTATCAACTCACTTTTACATATTCTTCGGCACAATAAACCTTAGGTCCTTTTGAAAAAGTTATAACAATACTGATTACTGATAAAGGTTTAAAGGTATCTTTACAACAAAGCTAGGTTTACTTAGAGCATGCTTGTCAAAAACATTTTATAGTCGTTTTTTATTATCTTGCAAAAAGTTTAATGTATTAATGAACATATCCAATTATACAGAAACACATTCAAGATCTAACTACATTTGTCGTGGTTACTGACGCTCTGATGCAATTCTAAAACCAAGTTGCACTGGCTAGGGTCGCAAGTTCTTTTATCCAATATAAAATTTTAATAAGTTTTAAACATCACTAAAGAATTGGTGATATTGTGGGACTAAGTTAAGCATTACATGCCAATAGCGACAGAACAAAAACTTTCCTTTCTCTTCAACTTGTCCACACCCGAAATCCACAAAGTTAATAACTTGAAAATCCTATGAAAAAACAGCATCTAAACAATAGAAGCTTTAAATATCATATCTAAACTTAAGATTATTTAATCAACTAATATTATATTCTCAATCCAGTCTCATTAACATCATACTCATTTCTGGTTGCAACAGTATGCAACACTATTAAGAAAATAATAAAATAAAAAGAATCACTGCACATACCTTGTCCATCAGTTGTCAGCATTCTCTGCATAATTGGAAGCAAAGTTGGCTCAACCTGAACAAACAGGTGAGGAAGCCTGCTAACTGATTCGAGTATTGTGCTTATGGCACGCAAACAGCCAACTGCAGCCAGTGCACCAGGATCATCAGCTTCATCATCGGCTTCTGCAGTGTTCATACACCTCCAAAATGCAGCTGCCTGAAAGCAGAGACATCACGATAATTTCGGGCCTAGAAAATTAAAACATAGAAATCTAAAAGAGATGAAGGAAACATGCATTACCAAATTCTGACATAATCCAAGAGCATAAGGCGCCATCTCCTCCCCAAACTTGTCAACTATAGTCTCCAGGGTAAAAACAAGGTCCTCGTTCTCAACCTCATTCATAAGTTTAAAGATCTCTGGAAGATATGAAATTGCAAGCTATTCACCAAGTCGGTTGATAATGAAAGTAACCATGTATCATGTGAATGCTCAATAAAATCATATACGTGATCCGGAAGTTGGAAGAGAAGAAAAGACAACAGCAGTGTTCCCAAGAGTCAAGTTAAAGTTAAGACAACCATCAGATAATCAGAAGCAGCCAATAAGATATTACAAGTACTAAATACCACTTACCATCAAGTAGCTGAGGAAGAATAGGACGAATATCATTTAAATCTGCATATAAAACAACTTCATTTCAGTTACACAGTCAACACTCGAATTAATGACAGAAAAAGACCCGGGTACAGTAATCAGCTGACTACAAATGCAGACTTCACCCAAGTTTGCTCAATCCAAAAAATAAAGTTCAAAGCAAAAGTATCAGCTATCTACCTTTGCAAGCTTCAACAAATGATCTCAATGCAAAAACTGAATCAACACGAACAGGAAGTTCTGGATCACGCAACCCAGAAACAACACTATGAAGTGCTTGGAGGAAACTATTCTTGTCAGAGAAGTTTACATGGGCATATTGTCCTGCAACCCATGCCGCCTAATAACCAGATAAAAAAAAGGTATAAAACCAAGAAAATTCTCACAAATGAAAATGTGTGTATGAAACCTTGAAAAAGATCACTGAAAGAGGAAGATTAAAGAAGCCCCCGAGATAAAAACTGAAAACAAACCTTGGCCCTAAGATGACCAACAGGACTGCGGAACTCTGGGAAAACATGTTGCATTAACATATGCTCCAATTCAGATTTATAGGGTTCAGTTTGTTTCAGCTTATCACAAAGTGCTCCAACAGCAAGTAGAGCACCATCCTTCTGTCGGTAGGGCTTATATTCTGGCGGTGCTTCATCATATCTGGAACAAGAAAAGGAAGGCATGAATAAACCAACAAAACATAAAACAAGTCAACATCAACGAATCCCAATAATCACGTCTCTATAGGCTTCAAAAGTACAAGAATACCTCTTGAAAATTCCCACAATGAATTGAATAAACTTTGGAAGATTCTCTTTTCCACGCTTTCTTACTAACTCGCTGACAAAGTCCATGGAAGCAGTCCTCGGACTATATAAATCTTCAATAATATCTGGAGTGCAAAAATAGAATGTATGACCAATGTGGCCCATTCAAGGTTTTGCAACAAGCACACTAGGTTTAGGAGCTTACCATAGCCCTTCCTTACATACTCATGTGGATCTTCTTCCCAAAGCTTCTGATCATTGTCATTGAAGCACATGAGAGGGAAGACTATCTCAAAAAGAAGAACATCAAGCTGCGGTTGCAACAAAGTATACATGCTATTTTTTGATATGCTGCAAATAAATGAATGTTAATTTTGTCAAACTCCATTAGAAAAATTTCTAAACTGAAAACAAATTGCAATATGAAAACATACGCAATGCAGAATGCTAAGAAGCTAATTATATGATCAATTTTCTTGGGCAGTTTCTAAATTAAATACAATTTGCAATATAAAAATACAGGAGTTGCATAATGCTAAGACGCTAATTATAAGATCCTTGAGATTTTAATTGCTAAACTTGTTAAATTTATGGAGCTTAATTTTAATATTATATAGGTCTAGAGCTATACATAGTATTTTACAATTAATTAGGATTGAGCATCTTAGTGATGTTTTCCTTACACTATTAGTCTATTAGATTTGTTTTCAGGTGAAGTTGGTTTCTTTTTTTCATTTTATTAAGTTTCAGGTCAAGAAAAGCATGTTAACTTAGAGTCGAAGTTTAAGGGTCTATAAATTAATGAACTCTTCAATAAAGGGTATAGCCATACATTCAAATTTCAGCTTATAACCCCATGTGAGACTTGACTTTTCTTTCTTCTTGGTTATGTGATGTGATCAAGGAACCATACCATCATAAAAAAGGGGAAGTGAAGATGGGCTTGGTTTGTTTAAAAAAAGTTATACATTATACAGAAAGAAATTATTCTAATTGATACTGCAGCAAAAACTCATTGCTTTTATGTTAACATGATATAGGTAGCACGTCCGGGTAGTCATAAATCCACCATAAAGCAAAAGCACATTTCTCAATCAGCAACGGATAGAATTTAACAGGCAGCAATGGAAAGAAAACATTTAAAAAAACCCAATCTTTCAGAAATGCAGCTAACTTTTAGCCTCGAAAAAGTGGATGGGTCAGTTATCCCAAAGTAATTGCAGCTCTCAGTAAACATCTTAAACCGACTAAAGAAAATCAAAAGTACAAATTATTGACATGATTCATGCATAAACACAATGCAAACCTGTTGCTTAGATATTGAAGAATAAGGTTGGTAACTCTGTCAGGGAGATAGCCACCCAAACGAATAACACCCAATAAGTTTAAGTGGCATTCCAAAATTTTTCCCGCATAGTTCTTTTGAAACATCTGGGCAAAAGCCCTGTTTTCTGGATTCCTAAGCTTTAAATCTCCAAATCTATAAAATAGCCACCAAAATCACAAATTAGCTTGGTAACTCAAGGACTACAACAAATTACTCCAAACCATGTTCCAATTTTCAAGCTTACCTAGTATATAGCCTATTTAAAATATGAACAATCCATTTTTTCACCTTCCACCACCCCCATGATTTCCTGAGCTCAGGATCTACAGGTTGGCCTTCCAAAGGAACAGGCCTCTCCAAAACATTTAAGAAAAGCATCATCCAAGCATTGAAGGCATTAGGATCAAGTAACTGCTTAGGAATCTCCAGCTGAAAAGTAGAAACAGTATCCCAAAGATGGCATGTCAATCATAAAAACAAATGACATGAAAATAATTACAGTAGGCATAAAACACTGTACTACATCAACTCTGCCCAAAATATTATGCACATAATTTCTCCTAAAGAAATATGTATAACAATAAGATGCAACAAAACGGGTTATTTAGTATGCTAGTAACTTGATTGAGAACCTTTTAATATACAAACAAACAAGACAAAAAAAGCAGTCCTTGGCAATAGTGTTATATTATATAATATAATATAATATAACCCACTATAAAAACACATTGTTTAACAATAATAAATATATTTTTAAATAAATCATTCTTCAACAAAATATGCCAAAAAGGTCGTCTAGAAAGAAAAATAATAGAGAGAAATAGAAATAGGGGGAAAAGGGAATAAACAAAAGGGAAAAAATGTCAGAAAGTTTCCTTCGATGTCCGCTAATAGATCAGGTGATAAAAGCAATGAAGACAACAATAAAACTAATTTGATAACTTACATAGATAGATGACCAGAAAATTTTACAAATAAGCTTTATTAGATCTGCTACTTCCACTGCTGGTTTCTCAATCTGGACAAGTCTGTTGAATATATTGAGAAGGTGAGGAAATGTTTCCTCAACAATGTGGTGAACTGGAGTTCTCTCCTCCTCTGACTTGAACCTAGAATGATAAAGAAAATGATGAGATTTGTATTGGAAAATCAAAGAAAAATAACATAAGGATGCACTGAATTAAGATAAACAATGATTTACTATTCTAAATAAATCATCATAACACTTCCGAACAATGAATTAACATATTCTACTCGAGCATTAAGGTCCATGAATACTGTTAATTGAATTAAACAAATAATTTGCACCACCTTCAGAGAGAAATTTACATTATAAAAACATCAGAAGCACCAACTGAAAACAGAAATAGAGGATTTCTGCAACCAATAAGAGAAAAATGTGATATACACTTACTCATATTTTCTAGCAAGTATCTGCAACACAAACAAAGCCCCATAAACCTGCTGATCCTGTAGGTTATGCTTCACCCAATCCAGAAGCCGTGGCCACTGCTCCGGATAATCCGCATGGATAATGGTCTTGAGACACTCACCCAATTGCACCCTGCAATAAAACCAATGTGATGCACAAAGCAACTTATGCATGAAATCTACACATCTTTCAAATAAACAATAAACAATTCTAAACAAACAATAAAGAGGGACAACAAACAAGGATACCTCAACAAAGGAGGAACTTGAGCAACAAATACAAGAATATGATCACGAACAACATCTTTGTCGCTTTGCAGAATTTTCTGTGGCTCGTCTACATTCATTAAAAACAAAACAAAGCATATCCATATTCATAAACATAAATCTGAATATTCATTTTTTAAACAAAAAAAACGATTGATTGATTGAGAACTTATACTTGGATCAAGAGGAGCCCAATTCTTAGCAGTGAAGTTCTTGAACTGGATAGAAGCAACTTGACGAACCGCCATAGAACAATTATTATCAATGACGATCTGTAACAGTCTCACCAGATGTTGAGGCGTATACTGATACTGAAACCAAACCAGAAAAAAAATCAATCTTTTGATCTAATAATCAGACCCAATTAGAGCCGATTAATAACAATTCAAAATTCAATGAATAAAAAAAACCTTATTGAGGGTTTCTTCAGCAGCTTTGCGTTCAGCAGGATTGGGACTAAGAGCAGCTTGAAGAACAACAACGAGACTTGGAACATCCATTTTTTTAACACACAGTGATGAAAAAAAATTGGAAACTTGAAATTTAAACAAAAAATAGCTAAACCCTAGACGCTCAAATTCAGCTCAATGATATGAGATTCCAGGGTTTAGAGAATGAGAAGAAATTTGAGGAAATTTGTTTCTTTTAAAATGAGAGATGTTTGCAGAGGAAGACAGCTACAAACTTAGAGTGGAAAAGGGCTATTTAAACCCTAGGGTTTTAACTATAAAAGAAATAATAATGGAATAAATATCGATATATACAATAAATATTTTGATTTTTGTATTGTTATATATAAAATTTTATTTTTTCTGTTCAATTACACATTTGTATATAATTAGTAATTATTTCGTGCATAAGCGCTTGTGTATACAAAGTTTAGGGCTTATAGACTCCGATTAAGGTTTCAACAAAGTTTAGGGCTTATAGACTCCGATTAAGGTTTAGATTTTTAAGTGTAGTAATTTTAAATTTATAGGTTGTTGATAAAATTTTGAGTTTATGGTTAAAATTCTGGGTTTATAGGTTAAAACTTAAATCCCTAATCATATTACCCTAAAACATAAACTCTAACCCTAAACGTTAAATTCTAACCACAAATATTAAATTCTAACAATGAACCCTAAATTCTAAACATATACACTAAAAACCCTAAACTTTAAACCTTTATTTTTTTCTTGATTAAATGAATATATAACATTCTCACGCCTAGATTCGAACACATATAAGATGGGGCAAGATGAACATTTTTAGCTACTAGGTCAAAGCAAGATGGTTATCTTTAGCCACTAAATCAATTAGTGGATCTTCATAATTATTTTATTTTTATTTTTTTAAAGATAATTATTTTATTTAAATGTACACATTTAATTAATATAGTATATAATTTGAAATTTTACAGAGTCAACATTTTCAACACAGATTTTTCGCCGAAAACAATTTTTGAAAGATAATTTCATGAAAATAGATTATTTTTAGAAATATATATTTTCTAATGTTTGAATGATTGTATGTAAAATATTTTTAGTTACTTGACAAATTAAAAATGATCATTCGCTTCACAGATTATTAACAAAAAACTTTATAAATACGAAATACATATGTATCGTGTATATGTCAAGAAAACAAAACTAAATAAAATAAATAAATTTAATAATAATAATAATAATAATAATAATAATAATAATAATAATAATAATAATAATAATAACAAAATAAATAAATAAATCACACAAAGGGTGAATGAACTAAATAAAAATGATCTTTTTATCAAAGTTTTATAAATTATAAAATGACTGAAACTTCAATAATAAAGAATTTTTTTAATTTGGTGTATTTATCTATAAAAAATATTAAATATATTTGTATGAATATTAAAAAGTCATTTTGTAACATTTATTTTAAATGGTTACTATATAATAAAATAGGTATAAAAATTATATAATAAAATATCATCGCATGTAGTGGTTTATTAAATTTTTAATTAACATAAGTCAACCATTTCTAAAGCAAATAGCTAAAAATTTTCAGTTCACATCTTCCCCTCTCCCTAGATTGTGGTGGGTTCTAGACACATTACTCCATTAGAACCAAATTTTCTCTTCCCTCTTCCCTAAGTAATAATTGTTCAAAAAAAATCTTTAATTAGCATAAATATATACAATTTGTTATTTTAATATATAATGCATAATTATATATATATTAGAATTATCACATAGTATAAATTATGCCAATTTTAATTATTATTAGTATATAGTGCTTGATATAAATTTATTTTCAAGTATATAAACGGTTTATTAATTCATATAGATATGTATATAGATTCAACATATTAATACATTGTGCATTTGTATATAAAGTTTGAATATTAATTTAATTATTGTATAGTATGCAAATTCAACATATTAATATACAGCGCATTTATATGCAACAGTTTATTTTAATTTATTATGAATGTTTTTTAATGTTTTTATCATTATAGTTTTTACAATTAAAATATAGTTTTAATGTGTATCTTTAATCAAAAAAAATTTAATGTGTATCCAAAAGTATCATTAGACTTTAATTTATGTTATACGTTTAAATTTATAAGATATTCTTATCATTTTTATTATTATTTATAGATTAATGTGTATCCAAAAATATTGAGTTTAATTTAGTGATAATATTATCTTTAATTTAATGATAAAACGGTTTATATATTCAAAAAAAATATTGAATTCAATTTAATGAAAATTTTGAAATTATACACGATATATTTAAAAATAATATGTATCTAATTTAATGTTTTACCATTAAATTATTTTTAGTTTCAAATTGAAATCTATATATTATCATTTTAGTTATTATATGTCGATAAGCCATTAAACAAATATTATTGTGGAAATATTGTGCGCTATTTGCATTTTAATTTTTTATTGATTTATTTCGAAATTATGTATTTCAAAATGTTGATAAAAATTTAAAAACATTTATTTGAACACACCCTGAAATTATTAAAATGTTAAATTATTTATCTAATCATCCACTTCTATCGATCATAGAGAATACAAATCATTATCAAATTCTAATCATCCACTACACCAACTGTGACCTCATCTTTTAACCAAAAAAGAAAGAAATATAAATGAAAAAAATTAATTACACCACACGTCCTTAAATTATAACACTCATTTTAAACTGATCTCAAACTATAACCTTCATGTTATAAAATCTTATAAAAATTGTTAACAGTTAAATAAACGTTGAAGTGTGATGTAACATGAATGAGGATTTGAGAATGAAATTGAAATGTTTAAAAGTTTAGGGATCAATTTAGAATGAGGGTTTAGGGTTTGGGGTTTAAGGTTTAGGGTCATAGTTTGAGATGAAACTAGAATGATTAAAAGTTTTAGAAACTAATTTAGAATGGAGTCATTATTTGAGGATGAAATTGGAACATTTATAAGTTTAGGGATCAATTTAGAATAAGGGACCTTGGAGCAATTAACTCAGAAGAAAAAAAATATAACTTACACCGCAAGCTAAGTTATGCCATAATTCGGAGTATGCAAATAACTGAACAATAGTGAATATCGTACTATTGCTTTATACCCGGTTTGATGTGCTATGTATACACACAGATGTACAAGCTATATATTTTATTCTATCATTTTTTCTGCTAATGAGATTCTAATCTGTATCATGTTAATCATTTAACTAACTATATACCAAGATGAAATATCCTATATTCGATTTCATCCCGAAAAGTGCGAAAACGAGGCTAACACGGTCAAAATCATAATAAACCGAACCTTCAAATATGAACCGGAAGAAATGTAGTGGTGGGAACCTACTAAATGCACCATTCCAGTCCTTTCGTCGCGCACTTTTATGCTTGAAGAGCCTGGAAACAACAATAAAGAAGTTACGAAACGAGAACACGAATAGATCTCTATCGCAGATCGAATAGTTCGTTCTAGCTGGAATTGATATTTCACGGTTGAGAAACTTTGAAAACATTACATGTAGGAAATAGGTGACGGAGAATATAGGTAACTCAACTCAAGGAAACTAATCTTAGAAGAATATATATGGAAAATATCGGCATATGTCTAAAGAAAAACGCAAATTAACTAAAGAAAACATTGAAATGTAGTAATACTTGAGAATCGAACGCAATCGAGTACGAAAATGAAAGCAGGAACATATCTTATAACTCGAGATTTATACCTATTTTCAATACAAAACTTATTAAGCACACAAGAAAGGAAAAGTAACAAGATACTCACAATTGTATTCAGTCCATCCAATGGTCTGGTTTTCCAAATCGTACACAACGAGCTTGTTGGAAAGCACCAAATCTGTAAGCAACACAACAATATTGAGAGGAAAATTAAAATTACTCTGGTTTCAACAAATTTTGGTTGCAACTTAAGGTTCGCTAAAGAGTACATACTCGAGAGTTCCATCTAGCATTCACTTGGATTTGAAGACTAAAACCATTTTAATCCAAGTTATAACGATAACCGATTGTTCTTCTATATAATCATTACGGAAATAGTATACACAGAGAACCAATCATCCAGGACAACCTAAGAAAAAAATGTCTAAATACAACGACATGGTGAAAGGTATTTTAATGATAATTTACAAGAATAAGCAACGGAAAATTTTGTATCGGCAAGTTACTAATCAGAACATGCTCTAAAGTTACCAATCAGAACATGCTCTAAAGCAACTAAAAGTCCAGAGATTTAAACAGAAGAGAGGAAAGGTAAATGAAATTATATGACAATAGTACTATGAACTAGGAAGGATAGGTCTTCAATTCCGAAGTAATAAAAAGAACGATTATTAGAAGGCATACCTCCCAAGAGGGTCATATTCTTTCGATCCCTCGATTGCAATCCACTGTTTTGCCATCCAATGCACCACAATCCACTCTGCACAGAACCACTTTTGTAAATATCGATTTATTCAAACGCTACATGTTTATAACACTCGGAAGAACCTGTACAACACTTTAGATTTAATCAGACATCACAGACAATCCCAATATTTACATGCTGAGCCAAAGACCAGGCAAATGTGACACAATGGGCCCTTAAATAATAGAAAAAATAATGACAACTTAAGTTCCCTAAACTAAAATTAGACCAAGGAAGAGTAATGGCAAGTGTTCTTTAAAGACTTTTTCACACAACCATAAAGCATCGACCGAACCAAATGGAGATACAAATATTTACTTCACAAGAACTTATAGAGGTTGTCACCATTAGTAATATAAATGATTCTAAAAGTTTGTAGTTAAACATACTTACATAGGGGAAAAGGTACTCATGTGGATAAACCTTCAGAGTAACTGAATTTTCAAAATGGAACGTGACATTTGGAAATGCCTTATCGAGACTGCAAGAAAACAAATATATGCAAATAAAATTTTTGTTTGACAAACTATGAATTAATATCAAAATAGGTGTAGCGTATAAAAATCAATATAGCAATCATCTAGTCAAGTTAATCTAAGCCAATGGGAGCCGGAAACTATTGGGACAAAAGACTGTTTTCAGAACAATTGGGGAGAAAAAAAGAATCAAGCACTAAACTAGCGTCATCGAGAATGAAAACATGTATATTCATCACTAAACTAGCTACAATGACAAATTAAATGAATAGACATTCAGACATGTACTATCGGGATACAATTTCCTTGATCAGAAAAATATATTAGAAGCACCTAAAATGCAGGTTCAATGCTAGCAAAATTAAAGAAAACACAAACAAAAATCAAGGGAAAAAATCATTCTAATTGAACCACAAGGCAAAAGAGAATGAAAGGGGGAGGAATATGAGAAAAAGTTATCCCCCAAAAAAGATTAAGATGCCACAAAAATTTAGTAAAATAAAGAAATTTAAGATATATAAAAGAAAATATCCAAATTTAAGCATGATAAACATTTTCAAAGAAGCAATAAGAGGGGGGCATGCATAGGTGCTCAAAGTTCACACTCAAATTGCTATTTCCCACATTTCATACCTCTCAGAGTACTGAAAACATGTATATTCATCACGAACAGTTTGAAGCTTCAAACTAGGCTGCTGAGAAAGTATCTACCCAGAGATTTTCAAAAAAAACGAAGCACTTTAGCAGACTGAAGTGAAACTCACTGTAAGGCATAAACCAATTTTATACCACATACCTCATTGACTAATGGTTCATAAACCATTTCTGGGAGATATGCTAAGGTTGTTCCACTGTCTATTATTGTCCCTTTTTGGTCTGCTGAATCAAACATATCTGCTGTAAAATTTAGGAAATCATGACCAACTTGAATTGCCGTCATATTGACATTGTAATGTGGCCTGAAATTTCAAATGACAAGACTGGGTTCAATGTGCAGAATCACATACTCGCATATGCGAATAAGAAGATGAACTCAAAAAACTGACTATCAAGATTCAATAACTCATATACTCATGTGAATAAGAAGATGGACTCAAAAGATTGACCATCAAAACCATGAAAATGGGTTGATTAATAACGTATCATAGAGAAGCTATCTAGTCAGTACCCATGTGTTGCTGAGCTAAACAATGGCTTTAAGCCATAAAGGGATTTCTTAGCATGGAGACAAAAGAGGATGTAGTAAATGAAAACTTTCACGTGGCATTTGACAAGAAAGCATTTCCAGAATTTGATCACTTCAATTATGTTATGTACAATCCATTTATTCAATACCTGTTCGCTGAATATCTTCAACTTTTCTTAAACCATCTGTCTAATATTTTCTCTTGCCATTCACTCATTACATAAGAAACCAATACACCTCACCTAGATGCTACAAAATTTTCATCTTTGCTAACATACTAATCAAATTCTGTAATGACAAATTGGGTCCACATGGCCCTCTCGAACCTCCTATTATTATCATGAATGGATCAGCAAAAAGATAAGAATAATGATTTTTCATTTATCATTTGTCAGTGATTCTCCGTTACTATTAGAGCTTACCATGAACTATAACATCGGCTATATTAACCATGTTCAACATATATGACAATGATGCGAACTAAATCCTAGAAAAACTTCATTGAAAATTGAACAGATGGACTTCCACAGTATAAACACCAGAATATGAGTATGAAACTACTACCGATCATTTGTCATCAAATCATTTCAGGCAAGTTACCCTTAAGTCTTCAGCTAGCCCTTCCAAGATGGTACATTAGATAAAGATAATCTATGGGTCTTAAAAAAAAACCTACAGCACATTATCTCATTCAGTCGATTCATACAAATTATTCCCCCCGTGAACTTCTGAACTAAAGTAATTTTATAACACATTTAATAAACTAAACGAAACCAATGGAAGATAAAATATCAGTAAGAGGAAAGTTCGATGCTAAAAAACAAGCAATGATATTCACCAAAGATCTCACATACTGATTTGGTACCAGGGGAGTCATGTTAACTTTTGGCTGCACAACATGCCCAATAGCAAAGATTCCGCCTCCATTAACCCCATCTAAGCAGTGAGCAAACATATTTTCCACTATTCCAGATGCAGCGAGCTGGGAAATCATTGATGTATTAGCTTTTCCAAAACCAAGAATTCCATCAAGTGCCTCTTCATTAGATGAACCTAGATTGCCTGATTGTGTAGCACCACACCTATGCAAAGAGAACGCTAAAATAACCATGAACACCATCAAAAAGAAAAGAAAAGAAAAGAAAAGCAGAATCAAACAGCGAATATGCACATATTTTACAAACACAATGTGTAAGTTACATATGCAAAAGAAAACATTCACTAAGCACAGGCAATTTCAAGACAAATGCAATCTCATGACATAATTCCAAAGAACCCTGAAAGGGATATACAGTTCAAAGAAAATCTTACAAAACAAACTAATAATGAAAATATGTGGAGCATTGAAGAACTTGGATTCAATTTTCAAAAACTTTATCTACTTTTCAGGAATAGTTTGTAAATATTTAAACCGGTCCGCAAAGGAAAAAATAATAACTTCTGAAAGTACCCAATTCGGATTAGTCGGCAAATGGGTAGGATGCCGGTGGTTATACCCAAAAGAGAGAGATTTATTTGAACTGACGTCAGCTGTAGTTACATGCAAGTTAGAATATTTAGCAATGTAGTGCCTAGAAAGTTACAAGTTCAGAATTTAAAAGCTCAAACAGTACCACATACAACACAAGTATGAATTAGAGAAGAGTGGGAGTATGATTAACAACTCACCCAAATATAACACTTCCATTTGCAGATGAGGTCTCCAGATCGCCAGACACTCGATCATATAGCACAATATCATTTACGAAGTGTCCAGCAGTGGAACTCCCATCACCATATATCTCAATATATGGACAAGACATATTAGCTACACAATCGGCCAACGGACCTCCATTTATGGCATAACAAAAATCTTGATCACATGAAACCAACTTGCCAGTGGCAGAGTCCTCAATATTGTACAAAGTAAGATCTATCTGTAACAACAGCATATAAATAAAACACGCACAAAAAATCAAATATATAAAAGAAATTCAACATCAAAAGCAATTCATTGTTACTTTGTACTGTTACTTTTTTATGTTTGAATGCAAAAACAAATAACTAATCCAGAATATAATCAGTAAAAGCCATAGCCAAATAAAGCTATAGAATCCAGTGAGGCCTTGGCTTAATGACAAGGAAGAAGCCTTGAGAATCTAGAGGTCCCAGGTTCAAATCCAGATTTATCCTGGTGAGTTAGTTATTCAGTTCAATGCTTGAAAAAGCCATAGTTGCAAGTTGTAACTTCAAAAAAATAATAAATTGTTGAAGGATAAGACAAATATGTAATCGCACAATAAAGAAAAAACATTAGTAAAAAATCACGAACAGAGGAAGGGAAATTCACTAATGTGGAAAAAGATGAATACATTATTCAACTAAAGTAATTCTAAGTATACTGAATTCCCCATTTTTTTCTCCAAATTTATTTTTCACCAAGTTGGTCGCACCACAAACTTTTGGGTCGGAATAAAATGTAATTCGAGCCACAACCTCTAAAAAAACATCAAACAAAAAGAAAGATTAAAAAGGTATGACTTACACCAAGAGAGCTTCTTCTGGGGCATTCATTACATTGAATACAATTAACCCACATTATATCACTCCCTGTATCTACTTGCAGATAGTAATCCTTTGAAGGTGTACCTATCCCTATTCTAGCATAATAAAGCCTACAAAAAAAATCATAACTTTTGTTAAAAAAAACTCAAACTTCGTACAAACTCAGCAAATTGAATGATTAAAAGAAGAAAAAGGATGGAACAGTTACCCAAGACCGTCGGGTCGACCGGAACCGCCCAAGGGAAGATCAACCCCGGTGAGAATCCGCAGTTGACGAAGAGTGTCGTGAACTTTTAAGTCAACGATTGAGCGTTGACTGCCGGCGAATTTGTACTTGACGTGAATAACGCCGGAACTGAGAGCTCCGGTTATGGAAGAAGAAGCTACGAGAAAGCAAATTAGAGGAAGAAGAAGGGGCAAACAGTGAGAGCGAATCAAACGAAGAGTCATGGTTTGAAAATTACTAAACTTTTTCCTTTCGATTATTTGTTTAATTCAGAGCTCTTTATTGGCAGAAAAATGTAAAATTTGCCTTCAAAGCTGAAGGAAGAAAAACAAAATTGAAACTTTAAAAGTCCATTGTCAAGTGCACGAAGAGCTGAGACGATCTTGCCTTTGGTGGGACCCAAAATTGATTCACTATAATTTATAATCCAATCAATTTAAATTATTTAGTTAAATAATAAAAATATGAGTATTTATTTATATTTTTTTTATCTATTTATATAAAAAAACAATTTTGTATATTTTCTTATGTTATTAATATATTATTTATGTTGTAAAATATTAGTAACATATTTTTTGAATTGACTTGTGTAATT
Source organism: Hibiscus tridactylites (assembly GCA_958450335.1). Classification (NCBI taxonomy): domain Eukaryota; kingdom Viridiplantae; phylum Streptophyta; class Magnoliopsida; order Malvales; family Malvaceae; genus Hibiscus; species Hibiscus tridactylites. The sequence continues at coordinate 30,614,631 of OY288265.1, read as the reverse complement.
ATAAGATAATATATGTTTATTAATCTTAGCTCTTTAAATATGAGTAACATATTAATATAGGAATATATTAACTGTAAAATAATTTATAAAAATATAAAATATAAAGTGTTATTTGTATCACACATTCTCAAACTATAACATTAATTTTAATTTAAACCTTAAATTTTTAAATATTTTAATTTCATTTCAAACTATAATTCTCATTTTACCATTTATCCTGTTTCCTTCCGCATTTCATCAAGTGGTCTTCAAACTTTAAAATATTTTACATCAATCACACGACTCTATTCTAAATTGATGTTTTAAATTTTAAAATGTATTATAGTAATTTTTCAAATTCCATTTTGATCTTACTGTTAATATATTTTTAGTTAAAGTCTCAAGAATTGAACTTGTGACATAAATTTTCTTAAGACCCTCATAAATATATTGTTTTTTAACAAATAGAGTTAACGACACAGAAAATAATATTAATAGTTTGATTATTGATATAGGATGTTCTAGAGTTTAGGGATCAATTATCTCTATGCAATTAACTTTAAATATATTAACATGAGAATATATTAATATGAAAATTACAATTAACTAAACATATTAATTTAATAATTAAAAATTAAAATCCTTTTTGATGACGCAACATGTGTTATGTCAGCACTTGGAACATGTGTCATACGAGGACACATGAGATGTGCTATGTCTAGGGGTGTTCAAATTTGAGTATCCAAAAAATTGGGTACCCAAACTTTCGGGTATTAGGTTTTTCGGTCCGTGTCCCGACCTATAAATACCAGGTACCCGATAATCGGGTACCCGTTAAACCCGGGTACTCGTAAAATCGGGTATCGGGTATCCAGTTCTTATTTTTTTATATTTTTTATTTTAAAATTAAAAAAAAAAAAACTTTAAAAGTTTATAACATATGATCCAAACAAAAAATAATAATGATTTGAAGTTTATAACCATAAGAAAGACATTAAAAATATTATTCTCGATCGTGATTTTTTTTAATCTCATATTTTTTTAAAGAAACCTACTAATGCATAAATGCAATAGAGAAACTTTGTTGTTTGTTTCATATCGAATCTTACATATTCACAAATTAATATTTTTTTGTTGAAAAATTTAAAACATGAAAGCATATAATACAAATATATAATGAATTTTAGAGATTTAAATATGGTTCTAAAGTAAAAATATTAAGTAATCTAATAAAATAAAAAAAATAGGAACCGGGTACCCAAAAAATTCATATTTTTTGACCCAGGCCCGACCCGAGTAAAAAAATTTCCGGGTAAATACCCGATTATTTGTGTTCGGGTAGTCGAGTCGGGTAGTTCGGGTCGGGTAATTTTGAACACCCCTAGCTATGTCAACCACAAACGTTGGGCTAAAAAAAAGACTAAAAATAAAATGTTTAAAATTTTAAAAAAAATAACGACTAAAATTACTATTCAAACAAATATTAAGGTGAATTTTTGACATTATACCTAAGAAATAATGACCCTGATGGCAAGATATCAAGTTCTAAACATATACTAGCACTACTACAAAGTGGGGGGAAAAATTGGCTGCCCGCTTCACTTTAAGCAAATAAACCTTGAAATCCAGAATAGAATAAAATAAAAATTACTGTAGTTCTTAGTTTTCTTTAACCCGAAGCCAACTAATTAAGCATATGATACAATATTGTTCGGTAACAACGAGTCCTGGAACACATATCCGTCAAGAAAAAACGAGAAACGAAATCGAAAAACCATGGGAAGGGCTCATCTTGTACGCTTTCTGAAAGAATGACATCTCAGCTGGAACAACATGAAAAATTCCGGGTTTGCTTTGATGCATCGGTTTCGGTTTTAGTAAGGCTTACCCGATTGACGCTTAATTCAGCTTTATAAGTATCCGAGTTCAGTACCTTCCTGCTGACATTGTTGTAAATCTCTCGTATAACAAGCTCGAATGCCTCCTTGACATTCGTTGAATCTAAAGCAGATGTCTCCATGAAGAACAAATCTTCTTCTTCGGCTAGGGTTTTGCCTTCTTCGACACTCACATCTCGGATAGTTTCGAGGTCGCATTTGTTGCCAACCAACATCCTCGCTACCGTCGTATCGCAATGAGCTGCACAAAAGGTTTTAAGCGAGCATCCTCAGCATAAACACCATCAAGCATAAAAATAAGGCAAGAACAAATAATCGAATTTGAAAAATAATTATGAATGTTGTATCCACTTGGGCTTTATCGTGCATTTTATGAAATCCGAATCCCTTTCTTCTAAATCTAAGTTACCGAACCAACCTTATGAACATCTATATGAACTCAAAGAAATCGGAAATTCAAGTGGAATAAATCTATCCGAAAATGATGCATTATCTACCAACATGCAACACAAGGTATAAATTTGCAACATTCAAGTTAACAAAACTCCTGTATGAACAAATGCATCATCATAAATTATGATTGAGCAAAGAAATCGATAAAACGGAAAACTAACTCAAACCATAATGTTCAGCTTGGTATAGAAGCCGGTTCAATTTCAACTCGAGTAACAATTGAACTACTGAATTTGGTTCGGTAAATAATTAAATGCATTCTTTTTTACTCGGTTTCTATTGAATTTGGTTCTGTTTCGGTCCGGGTAATATTTAGTTATGTTTCTATTGAATTTGGTTCTTTTTCGGTCCGGGTAATATTTAGTTATGTTTCTATTGAATTTGATTCAGTTCAGATTGATAGAAACATAATAATACACATAAACCATACCTTTTTTTTCAAAACTGAACCATTATTCCCAGAAAACCAGTCCCTAGCCAACTTTCACTATTTATTTGGTTTAATTCTAACGAAGGTCCCTGTACTTACCGATTTGTGCAGATTCTCAAGATTGATCCTTCAAATTTTCGAATTGCTCATTTTCAGTCTTTCGGGCAACTTTTTCTGCTAACTACATTTAAAAATAAGGCATAACCACAAGTATAACCCTCAACCTTTACAATGGTTGTCAGTTAGACAAATTCCAAACAGAGTTAACCAAGAAAGTTATCCAAAAGACTCAAGTCAAAACGAGCAATAAAAAATCTGAATTGGAAGGATCGTACCATAATGGACATCTGGATTAGTCGACTAATAGGTCGGATACCATTTATTATACCAACTTGACCCTACATTACTGATTTCAGCATCAGATCCAATATTCTAAAGAAGGGACGGGAGCAGGACTTTATGTCATGGTAAAGGGCGAAAATATATTTTCACAGAAAATATATAAAAAAAAATTAAAATCATATACGAAATTCAAATTTTCAGGGGCGTGACTGCCCCTCCAGCTCCAGCCCCAGGCTCATCCCTGTTCTAAAGTATAAACGACAAGAATCAATGGAATCAACAAAATCAAAATAGAATCCTTGAAAACAGACCAAAAAGGCTACAATTTCCATGGATCTTTACATAAACTCATTTTTTGAGCTAAATTCACCAAATCAAACATCAAAATCCAATCCAACTTAAGATTATCATGAGCTGAAAAAACCATTAAATCCTCAAATTCCACAGCAAAAACCATAAGAATTCTTAAAATTCCATATTAATTCACACAAATTGCACACTAAAATCATAAACTAAGAAACGGGTAGTTTAAAAAAAGAAGCTTACTTTTGAGTTCGTCGAGCCAACGACTGACACTATCGAATGTAGTTCGACGGCTGATATCATAAACAATAAGAGCACCGACAGCGCCTCTGTAATAAGCCGAAGTGACGGCACGGAACCTTTCTTGACCGGCGGTGTCCCAAATCTGGGCTTTAACTTCTTTGCCGTCGATTCCCATGCTTTGGGTCTGGAACTCGACGCCAATGGTGGCTTTGGAGTGTGGGTTGAATTCGTTGCGAGCGTAGCGTGAAAGGAGATTGGATTTGCCGACGGCTGAGTCCCCGATTATGACTATCTTAAAAAGGTACTCTTCGCCGCCGTCTTCGTCGGAGTCCGACATGGGGTTATGGCTGCGGTTGATATTTTTTCCGGTGGGATTTTGTGGTTTTAAGACAAAGGAAATAAAGGGAAAGATAGAGACAGGAGAATGGGATTTGTGGAGGGTATTGTCTGAAGCCAAGCTGGCAGAGAAGTACTGCGCCGCATGAAATGGGTTTATTATTGATTTTCTTGGGATTTTGTTTATTTATTTTATTAATGATCATATATTTTTTTTTTTGCTTAAGTGTCAAATAAGCGAGAAATTTCTAAAATATTGTTGTGGTTTTTTTAATTTTAAAAATATAGTTACTATCAATATATTTCTCATAATATTGTATTTTACTGTTCAAATTAGAAATCAAACGAATTTTAATTTATTTTTAAACAATATTTTATCAAAAAATAATAAAAAAATTCACCCAAAGGCCAAAAAATTTGTATTCGACTTTAAACAGTGTTGTGTGCCACGAGGCATGTTGGGAGGGCAACACACATTGTTGGAAGGCGGACTGCCCTTCCTCGTCTTTGAACAGTAACAGACATATGGTCTCGCAGGGCTACAGATACAGGCGGGCAGGGGTGGCATGCATGCATCAACCATGCATGCCTCAGGAAGGTAAAAAAAAAATTTGTTATCTGATTGGATAAAATGGTAGGTGGGTTGGGTGGTTGAAAAATAAGGGTTGAAGGTTGAAATTTTGTGTGTAAAGTTTTAGAAAAAATATATTAAAGAAGAAGAAGAAGAGGAAGAAGAAGATTTAGGGGATATTTTGTAAGTATAAGATATGTACTTTATTTTAGAATTTTTTTTGTATGAATGCTTTTTTGTAGTTGCAAAATTTTATTATTTTTTTAGTAAATTTTTTGAATTTATGATATTTTAAATTTTTGTCTTAAATAGGTGGTTAAAGAGAAGAAATTTTTTGTCTTAAATAGTATGGCAAAATTTTAAGTTAATGGTTGAATTTAGGAGTTGACAATTAGTAAAAAATATTAATGTTTGTAGTAGTAGTGGAATTGAACTTTAAACTAATAAGTTGATTTAGTTATGTAATTTAAACGTATTAGAGTTAAGGGAAAATAGGACTTGAATGATCATAACAGTAAATAATTTGTAAAAATCTTAAAATTGAAGGGTTTTGAAGGTAAATTAGTTAATTAGTGACTAGTTTATAAAAATCTTAAAATTGATTGGTTATGAAGGCAAATTAGTTAATTAGTTTGTAAAAATCTTAAAATTGGTGGGTTTTGAAGGTAAATTAATAAATTAGTGAGTAATTTGTAAAAACCCTAAAATAATTAGCGATCAGTTTATAAAAAACTTAAAATTGAAGGGTGTAGGCAAATTAGTAAATTTGTGACTGTTAAGTTTTTTTTTAAATTGTATGTAGTAAAAAAATATGGATGTTTTTAGCATTTTAATTTAGTAGTGTAATTAAATTAAAATTTAAACAAAATTAATTTGTAATATTTTTAGTCTAGTTTTTTAATCTGGTAAAATACAACGAAATCTAAATTCTAACCCTAATAGATTTAATTAGAGGGAGAATTTAAATTTGTAGAATTTTAAAAAATTAAAAAACTAAAGTTAAGATATTATAAATTTGATTTGTAAACTTTAGTTGATTAATGTAGTAGATTTAGTCCTGGGTTGTAATATTCTTACTTGTCCTGTAGGATGGATGAGCAAGGTCCTCTATTGCGGTTACTGGATCAACACATTAGTAGTTTACCGGTTCATGAGATAGTATAAATTTATTAATAATTTATTTATTGGAAATTCAATTATGTTGATAGTATTTGATTTTTTTATTAATGTGTTAATTACAAGATTTTGAGGATACATTTAAGCGTCATCTGACCATGTCAAAATTTTTTCCAGGCGATCGAATCATTTAATGGTTGTAAAATTTTAAATTTTATTATACGACATTCCTTCGGGGTTACAAGTTGGTGCTCGGGTTGACTGACGCTCTGATTAAGCGTTGGAGGTCGAAAACCCATACGTTCCATTTGTCGTGTGGGGAATGCACGATCACACTTGAAGACATGATTATGCTTGTGACACCCGTGTCTTGGGCCTAAGAGTTAGCCGGGTTGTTGTTCGAGTCAAATAAAAATCAAATTAAAATAAACCAACTTTGAATAATGACCTAATTGAATCTAAATAAGGAGGGAGGGACCAAGGTTGTGATTTACCCATATTTTAAATAAAGCAAGACAACTTTTATGGAAAAGTTGTCATCTTTCTCCTCATTTACCCCTTTCCTAATTTCAAAACCCTCTCCCCCATTTCAAACTCTCCTAAAACCCTAATTACTATTCCATTGATTTTGCCACTTGATTTCAACTCCAAATTAAAAGGCAATTATATTTTCTTAACCTCCTCTCTATTCTCTACTTATCTATTATTTTAGATTTCAAAAATAGTGAGTTTTGAGAATTAGGGTTCATATGGAAATTTGGGGTTTTGATGGGGGTTTTTCAATTTATTTTGAGGAATTGTTTTGGGGTTATGTTTAATCATAATGAAATATACAACATATCTTAATTTGGTAGATTTTGGATGAATTTTCGTAGTGGGTCCTTAGGGCGAATTTTAAAGTATGAAAAATTAGGTTTTTGAGAGGTTTAGTGTTGGAATTGAAGGGCTGATGGTCTACCTATGTTAGGAGGGTGATTTGGGATGTTTTGGAAGTCATTTGGGTATTTGGAAATGGGTATTTCAGCCAATGGTTGTTGGAGTCCGAAAATTGGGTTTTTGAGATGTTATGTGGTTTAGAAATTTTAGGAAATTGGGTTGTGATTTGCAAAGTAGATTGATGGATGAATTAGCATTGGGTTGAGAAGTAATGTACATGTTTTGTTTGATTAGAATCAAGTTTGGGCATCGGTGAAGCATCGGAAGTGAATTCGGAAAGTTGAAGGTTGTTGCTTGCTTGGTCGTGAGCTCGGGAGCTTAGGTGAGTGGTTAATTGTTTTAAACGATTTTAAATTGGTTGGTTCGAGTATATGGACTAGGTTGGGCTTGGTAGATCCACCTAGAGTTAGGATTAGGGTGGTAGCCTAATCCTAAACTTGATCTAGAGCCTTTGGTTGAACTCATTATATGGTTGTGTATGTCTCGTATGGATTGTGGTATGAATGTCTATGTATATTGCTTTATACATGTGAAATGAGATTGGACTTATGATGCTTGAGACATGCATGATGATGGTTGTTGGTGAGTACGTGCTAAGCACAATGTTAATGAAATGAGTAATGTGAAGTGAGTAAATATTGTCACTAGTAAACTTGGATACAAATGATCGATCATTAGGATGTTAGTGTGTACACATGAGTCTAAAGTCGCGCATGGCCTTGGTGGCGTTGAGTCACCAAGGAGGAGTACGGGTTCGCCCGGAATTGTATTTAAATGTAGTCGGTGATGAGTGGAATCCCATCGACGGGGCGTGAGGATGAGTGAAATCCCCTCCGCGAGACCGGTGATGAGTGAAATCCCACCGTGAGGTAATGTGGTTGTTGGACGTGAGTTTCCAACATGTCTATCCGCGTATTCGGGTCTTAACTAGGTGCCAATGTTCTTTGATGTGTATATCAATGTGTTGAGGTTTATGGTTCTTATTGGGATACTTGTTTGTGATTACATGTATCTTGGAAATTGAGCTTATGATCATGGCATTAATATTGTCTATTGCTCATGCATTTTATCTTGTGGACCTTTGGTATGATTGTGATTTACCTTGGCTAGATCGTGCTCGGACCCTGCAATGTTGAGGTTTGTTTTTAGAGCTTACCCTCACTAAGCATCATTGCTTACGCTCTCTTTGTTCAAAATTGCAGATCCTTAGTTCGTGGGTTGCTCGGGCAAGTGGAGGGCCTCCAAGTGTGGTTTTTGGACTTGAGTTCATCAAGTATGGATTTTAATGTTAGACTTGTAATAGTTTGAGCAATGGGACATGTATGGTTTTGTTGGATTATTGTTGGTTGCTAGGAGCATGTATAGACTCCTTAGTATCTTGCTTTTGCATGGTTGTGTTGCCATGATGAATGTTAACTCATGCCTAATTGCTTATTTTGAATGCTTGCTAAATGCCTTGGAGGTCATCCTTATGATTGATTGAGGCTTGAATGAATGTTTGTTGAGGGTGGTTGTCTTAGTGTTTGACATGTCTAAATCTTGTTAAAGCACGATAGTATTGTTGGTATGTCTTGGGTTTAATTGGTTTGGTGTTATGATGTGTTTTGGTGATGTTTTGGGGCACCTTTGTGCCTCAAAACAGCAAAATCGAGTCTGCAGACAGGGGGTGTTTCGGAACGGGTCCCCCTGTTCCGGAACGGTCCCTTTGTAAATGGCATGCCGTTTCGAAACGGATGAGGGTCGTTTCGGAACATTTTGGCTACTGGAATTTTGAGAAATTGGCGAGATGAAGTCGTTCCGAAACGGGCCTTTGATGTTTCGAAACGGTCAAATCTCGTTGACCACGAGATTTTGACCGTCAAGGTCGTTCCGATACGAGTCTTCCCTGTTTCGGAACGGTCACCTTATGGTTGACCCAGGCCCGTTGACTAGGTCAAGGCGTTTCGGAACACCCTAAGGGCGTTTCGAAACGGCCTGCTGTAATGGAGTAAAATGGGTTGTTTATGTCTTGTTTGGCCGGAGAATGTTTCATTGTTTGTATCTTCCGTTGTTGTGCTTCACATAGGAATTAAATATGCATCTAGATAAGACTAAAGTTAAAAGAAAATTTTGGGTCGTTAACCGAGGGGAAATCTTAACGGGTTTCGCTTCGGTTTTCCCCGTGTGGCCCACTCGGACCGGTCATCCAACCAGATCGGGACGAGGGGGTTACACTTGTTGGTATCAGAGCCTAAGGTTACCGAGACCTTGGGCAGGTAAGTGAGGTAAGTTCAAGTTTTTAAATTGAAATGCACGGTGTTTGCTTGTTTTGCAAGAATGATTGCTTGTGTGACAAGTATGTTGGTTGTTTTTATTTTAAAGCATGTGTGTGTGGGTCCCATTGCTACTATTACATTGGAAAAATGATTTCTAAATGAGGGATCGTACTTGAACACTTGGAAGCCTTGCCTTGCTAACCCAACTTGTATGTGTTGTTGTTGTGGTTGTAGTTAATATCTGTGAGAGCGATGTCTAGACCGAGAGGTAGACCGAGGTTGGTTCGTTAGAAACCACGAGTTGCGGCTCCTGTTGAGCCGGTTGTTGGTGCGAGGGCTCACATAGAAGGACCGGTGGCCGCGGGAGCTGGCGCTCCTCCACCACCTCCACCACCACCACCTCCTCCACCCGGAGTTGGGGGCGAGGATGGAGCCGGAGGAAATGGACCACAAGGTGGCCAAGGTCCAGCCGGAATTGACATGACTCCGCTTGTGCAAGCAATAGCGGGAGCATTCCAGGCCGCAGTTGCGGGAGCTCAGGCTGCAGCTCAGCCTAGGTGTGACGATGCTAGTTTACCTTTGGAGAGGCTCCGTAGCTTAGGGGCCGAGGAGTTTAGAGGATCTACTCCGGAGAGGTCGGAGTTATGGTTGGAGAAGACAGTTCGCATCTTGGCTCAGATGGGTTGTGCGGGCGCACGTAGGTTGGGTTGTGTGATCTCATTGCTTCAGGGTGATGCCTACACCTGGTGGGTCACCATTACTACTGGGGTTCCAGAGACAGAGATTGATTGGGAGTTCTTTGAGTCCGCTTTCAGGAAGAGGTACTTGGGACCGAGGTACCTAGATGATAAGAAGAGAGAGTTCATGGCTCTCACTCAGGGAGATGCTTCTGTGACTGATTATGAGATTCGTTTCGTTCGTCTGAGTCAGTATGCTCCGGAGTTAGTACCTACTGAGAGGGCTCGATGTGATCGTTTCAGATACGAACTTCATGAGGAAGTTAAGAGGTATACCTTAGCTTCTGATTATTCGGACTTTGATGTCTTGGTTGCTAGGGCCAAGGACATTGAGCACAGCTTGGGGCTGGCCAAGCGTTCTGGGGGATCTAGTTCTGGTAAGAGGCACAACAACTTTGATGGTAGAGATGCCAAGAGGCACCGAGGTGGCGGACATCAGTTTGACCATAGACGTGGCGGTGGCCACCATGGTAGGGGCCATCAGGGCCATAGAGGAGGAGGGCGTTTGCCCGAGTGTGCACAGTGTGGGAGACAGCACGCTGGTGAGTGCTGGGGTAACTTCCATGCTTGTTGGAACTGTGGTTCGAGGGACCACTTTAGGAGGGACTGTCCGCGTCAGGTAGCTCAGGCACCGAACATTGCTCAGGCTCCTGCGAGAGGTAATGATTTTCAGAGAGGCCGTGGGCGCGGCCGTGGCTACTTCCAGCCCAGAGCTGATGCACCTAGGGTAGATGCTCAGAGGAACCTTGCTCACGTTGTGGCTGTGCAGCCAGAGGCGGGAGGACCAGCGAGGGTCAATTTCAGAGAGGGGCCGGGAACGACACCGATGTGATAGCAGGTAATTTTGAGTTACAGTCTATGTCTTTGCTTTCTTTGGTTGATTCGGGTTCTACGCATTCCTACATTCTGAGTGAGCATGCACAGAAGTTAGATATTCCTGTTGAGATCTTAGATGTAGGTATGCATGTTACTAGTTCTTTTGGTGAGACAGTTGTGGTTAGACGTATGTATAGGAGGTGTCCACTGAAGATTCAGGGTCATGTGTTCTCAGTTGATATGATGGAACTTTCCTTCTATGGTTTTGATATTATTTTGGGTATGGATTGGTTGGTTGAGCATCGGGCTAGTGTGGATTTCGAGACAAAGAGAATTTCTTTGAAGCTTTCTGATGACTACGAGGTAGTAGTAGTAGGCGAGAACATTAAGTTCTTGTCTAATGTGGTGTCAGCTTTAGAGGCTCATAGGTTGATGGACTCTGGATGTGGGGCTTATTTAGCTTATGTTATGAATCCGGATATGAGCGAAGCTAGACCGAAAGATATCATAACAGTGTGTGACTTTCCAGATGTGTTTCCTGAAGAGTTGTCGGGTTTGCCTCCTGACAGAGATGTTGAGTTTGTGATTGAGACAGTTTCAGGGTCTAATCCAGTTTCGATAGCTCCGTATCGCATGGCTCCGAAAGAGTTGAAAGAATTGAAGAGTCAGTTGCAAGAATTATTAGACCGTGGTTTCATTAGGCCTAGTAGTTCCCCGTGGGGTGCCCCAGTGTTGTTTGTGAAAAAGAAGGATGGTAGCATGCGCATGTGTATTGACTATAGACAGCTGAATCAGTTGACCATGAAGAACAAGTATCCGTTGCCTCGTATAGATGATTTGTTTGATCAGTTGAGAGGTGCTTCAGTATTTTCGAAGATAGATTTGAGATCTGGATACTATCGGTTGAAGGTGAAAGAGTGTGATGTTCCGAAGACAGCTTTTAGGACTAGATATGGTCACTATGAGTTTCTTGTGATGCCATTTGGGCTCACGAATGCACCAGCAGCATTCATGGACATGATGAACAGAATTTTTAGAGACTATCTAGACCGGTTTGTGGTTGTCTTCATTGATGATATACTTGTGTACTCGAAGACAGAAGAAGAGCATGATGAGCACTTGAGATTTGTTTTACAGAGATTGTTGAGCAACCAGTTGTATGCGAAGCTCAGTAAGTGTGAGTTCTGGATTCGAGAGGTTGTATTTCTTGGCCATGTTGTTTCGGCCGAAGGTATCCGAGTTGATCCGTCGAAGATAGAGGCTATTGTGGAGTGGAAACAACCTAAGTCCGTGACCGAGATTAGGAGTTTCCTAGGATTAGCCGGTTACTATAGGAGATTTGTTGATGGCTTCTCTAGAGTAGCTGCTCCCTTGACTAAGTTGTTGCAAAAGGGAGTCAAGTTTGAATGGTCAGATGCAAGACAAAAGGCCTTTGAGAAATTGAAAGAAGTTTTGACAAATGCTCCCGTGTTAGTGCAGCCTGTTTCAGGTAAGGAGTTTGTGATTTACAGTGATGCTTCCTACATAGGCTTAGGATGTGTTTTGATGCAAGATAGGGGAGTTGTTGCTTATGCTTCAAGACAGTTGAAGATTCATGAGAAGAACTATCCTACTCATGACATAGAGCTAGCCGCAGTTGTATTTGCATTGAAAATTTGGCGTCACTATTTGTATGGTGAGAAGTGTATAGTTTACACCGATCACAAGAGCTTGAAGTACTTGATGACCCAGAAAGAGTTAAACTTGAGACAGAGGAGATGGCTAGAGTTATTAAAGGATTATGATTTGACCATTGAGTACCATCCGGGTAAAGCAAACGTAGTAGCCGATGCTTTGAGTAGAAAAGTGGCCGTTGAGCTGAGAGCTATGTTTGCTAGATTGAGTGTGTCCGATGATGGTGGTTTGATCACCGAGTTTCAAGTGAAGCCTTCTTTGATTCAGTTGATTAGAGAGAAGCAGTTGCAAGATGCGAGCCTAGTTCCTCATGTTCAGGACATAGCCGGAGGAAGACCGACTGAGTATAGTTTCAGTGGTGAGAGCTTGTTGTGCTTTAGGGATAGAATTGTGGTACCGGAAGATGTTGAGCTGAGACGTCAGATTTTGAGTGAGGCACATTCGAGTCCCTTTTCTATGCATCCGGGTAGTACCAAGATGTACCGAGATCTGAAGAATGATTACTACTGGGTTGGTTTGAAGAGAGATGTAGCTGAGTATGTGAGCCGTTGCATGGTTTGTCAGAGAGTGAAGGTAGAACATCAGGTTCCTTCAAGTTTGCTACAGCCTTTGAAGATTCCGGAATGGAAATGGGAGAGGATCACCATGGATTTTGTATCGGGGTTGCCCTTGTCTCCTTTGAAGAAGAACTCCGTTTGGGTGATTGTTGATAGGTTCACTAAGTGTGCTCACTTCTTAGCAGTGAACACTACGGATTCCTTAGACAAGTTGGCAAACTTGTACATTCGTGAGATTGTGAGGCTTCATGGAGTTCCGAAGTCTATAGTTTCCGATAGGGATCCTAGATTTACTTCGAGGTTCTGGAGTTGTTTGCATAGTGCTTTGGGTAGTCGTCTGCATTTCAGCACATCTTATTATCCGCAGTCCGATGGGCAGTCAGAGCGAGTGATACAGATTCTAGAGGATATGCTTCGTTGTTGTGTGATTGATTTTCAGGGTTCTTGGGAGAAGCACTTACCGTTGGTTGAGTTTGCTTACAACAACAGTTATCAGTCTAGTATCCAGATGACACCTTATGAGGCTTTGTATGGTAGACGGTGTAGGACTCCGATTTGTTGGGCTGAGACAGGACAGAGGTTGTTACCTATGCCAGACTTGCTTAAGGGAACCACAGAAAAAGTGAAGTTGATTTGTGACCGTTTGAAAGCAGCTTCCGATCGTCAGAAGTCTTATGCAGATTTGAAGAGGAAGGAGATTGAGTACTCAGTGGGTGAGAAAGTGTTTCTGAAAGTATCTCCGTGGAAGAAGGTAATGAGATTTGGCCGAAAGGGCAAGCTGAGCCCGAGATTCATAGGTCCATATGAGATAGTTGAGCGGATTGGGCCTGTAGCTTATCGTTTGAGGTTACCTTCTGAGTTAGAAAAGATCCATGATGTCTTTCATGTATCTATGCTTAGGAGATATAGATCGGATCCTTCGCATGTGATGCCCGTTGAGGAGATAGAGTTGAATCCGGATTTGTCTTATAATGAAGAACCCGTTGAGATACTTGCTTCTGATAGCAAGGTATTGCGTGGCAAGACCATAGAGTTGGTCAAGGTGTTGTGGAGGCATAGAGGTGTGGAAGAGGCTACGTGGGAGAGGAAAGCGGATATGGTTGAGCAGTTTCCGTATCTGTTTCCACCAGGTAATTTCGGGGACGAAATTCCTTAAGAGGGAGAGAGTTGTGACACCCGTGTCTTGGGCCTAGGAGTTAGCCGGGTTGTTGTTCGAGTCAAATAAAAATCAAATTAAAATAAACCAACTTTGAATCATGACCTAATTGAATCTAAATAAGGAGGGAGGGACCAAGGTTGTGATTTACCCATATTTTAAATAAAGCAAGACAACTTTTATGGAAAAGTTGTCATCTTTCTCCTCATTTACCCCTTTCCTAATTTCAAAACCCTCTCCCCCATTTCAAACTCTCCTAAAACCCTAATTACTATTCCATTGATTTTGCCACTTGATTTCAACTCCAAATTAAAAGGTAATTATATTTTCTTAACCTCCCCTCTATTCTCTACTTATCTATTGTTTTAGATTTCAAAAATAGTGAGTTTTGGGAATTAGGGTTCATATGGAAATTTGGGGTTTTGATGGGGTTTTTCAATTTATTTTGAGGAATTGTTTTGGGGTTATGTTTAATCATAATGAAATATACAACATATCTTAATTTGGTAGATTTTGGATGAATTTTCGTAGTGGGTCCTTAGGGCGAATTTTAAAGTATGAAAAATTGGGTTTTTGAGAGGTTTAGTGTTGGAATTGAAGGGCTGATGGTCTACCTATGTTAGAAGGGTGATTTGGGATGTTTTGGAAGTCATTTGGGTGTTTGGAAATGGGTATTTCAGCCAATGGTTGTTGGAGTCCGAAAATTGGGTTTTTGAGATGTTATGTGGTTTGGAAATTTTAGGAAATTGGGTTGTGATTTGCAAAGTAGATTGATGGATGAATTAGCATTGGGTTGAGAAGTAATGTACGTGTTTTGTTTGATTAGAATCAAGTTTGGGCATCGGTGAAGCATCGGAAGTGAATCCGAAAAGTTGAAGGTTGTTGCTTGCTTGGTCGTGAGCTCGGGAGCTTAGGTGAGTGGTTAATTGTTTTAAACGATTTTAAATTGGTTGGTTCGAGTATATGGACTAGGTTGGGCTTGGTAGACCCACCTAGAGTTAGGATTAGGGTGGTAGCCTAATCCTAAACTTGATCTAGAGCCTTTGGTTGAACTCATTATATGGTTGTGTATGTCTCGTATGGATTGTGGTATGAATGTCTATGTATATTGCTTTATACATGTGAAATGAGATTGGACTTATGATGCTTGAGACATGCATGATGATGGTTGTTGGTGAGTACGTGCTAAGCACAAGGTTAATGAAATGAGTAATGTGAAGTGATTAAATATTGACACTAGTAAACTTGGATACAAATGATCGATCATTAGGATGTTAGTGTGTACACATGAGTCTAAAATCGCGCGTGGCCTTGGTGGCGTTGAGTCACCAAGGAGGAGTACGGGTTCGCTCGGAATTGTATTTAAATGTAGTCGGTGATGAGTGGAATCCCATCGACGGGGCGTGAGGATGAGTGAAATCCCCTCCGCGAGACCGGTGATGAGTGAAATCCCACCGTGAGGTAATGTGGTTGTTGGACGTGAGTTTCCAACATGTCTATCCGCGTATTCGGGTCTTAACTAGGTGCCAATGTTCTTTGATGTGTATATCAATGTGTTGAGGTTTATGGTTCTTATTGGGATACTTGTTTGTGATTACATGTATCTTGGAAATTGAGCTTATGATCATGGCATTAATATTGTCTATTGCTCATGCATTTTATCTTGTGGACCTTTGGTATGATTGTGATTTACCTTGGCTAGATCGTGCTCGGACCCTGCAATGTTGAGGTTTGTTTTTAGAGATTACCCTCACTAAGCATCATTGTTTACGCTCTCTTTGTTCAACATTGTAGATCCTTAGTTCGTGGGTTGCTCGGGCAAGTGGAGGGCCTCCAAGTGTGGTTTTTGGACTTGAGTTCATCAAGTATGGATTTTAATGTTAGACTTGTAATAGTTTGAGCAATGGGATATGTATGGTTTTGTTGGATTGTTGTTGGTTGCTAGGAGCATGTATAGACTCCTTAGTATCTTGCTTTTGCATGGTTGTGTTGCCATGATGAATGTTAACTCATGCCTAATTGCTTATTTTGAATGCTTGCTAAATGCCTTGGAGGTCATCCTTATGATTGATTGAGGCTTGAATGAATGTTTGTTGAGGGTGGTTGTCTTAGTGTTTGACATGTCTAAATCTTATTAAAGCATGATAGTATTGTTGGTATGTCTTGGGTTTAATTGGTTTGGTGTTATGATGTGTTTTGGTGATGTTTTGGGGCACCTTTGTGCCTCAAAACAGCAAAATCGAGTCTGCAAACAGGGGGTGTTTCGGAACGGGTCCCCCTATTCCGGAACGGTCCCTTTGTAAATGGCATGCCGTTTCGAAACGGATGAGGGTCGTTTCGGAACATTTTGGCTACTGGAATTTTGAGAAATTGGCGAGATGAAGCCGTTCCGAAACGGGCCTTTGATGTTTCGAAACGGTCAAATCTCGTTGGCCACGAGATTTTGACCGTCAAGGTCGTTCCGATACGGGTCTTCCCTGTTTCGAAACGGTCACCTGATGGTTGACCCAGGCCCGTTGACTAGGTCAAGGCGTTTCGGAACACCCTAAGGGCGTTTCGAAACGGCCTGCTGTAATGGAGTAAAATGGGCTGTTTATGTCTTGTTTGGCCGGAGAATGTTTCATTGTTTGTATCTTCCGCTGTTGTGCTTCACATAGGAATTAAATATGCATCTAGATAAGACTAAAGTTAAAAGAAAATTTTGGGTCGTTAACCGAGGGGAAATCTTAACGGGTTTCGCTTCGGTTTTCCCCGTGTGGCGCACTCGGACCGGTCATCCAACCAGACCGGGACGAGGGGGTTACAATGCTTATTGGGGTCCCGTTAAATGGGGAACCATTGATCGGGGAACCGCTGATCGATCAGGGGGAAGCTACACCTGAAGCAATTTGCTTGGGAAGGTGCCAGATAAATCAAATTTGAGAAGATATCGTGTGAAAATGAGTTGGTTGGGACGTGAATTTAAACTCGGTGCATATAATTATGTTGCTGAGATTTATAATGCCAGATGCGCTTATATTCTGCAACTCATTGGAGGTATAATAATGCCGGATAAATCTGACAATTTTGTTCATACATGGTATCTACGCTTTTTGAGGTATCCATGGGAAGCTGCTAAATATAGTTGGGATCAGCCATATTAGCGTTCTTGTACCTTGAGTTGTGCAAGGACGCTAAAATAGATAATGATCATAGTGTTCAGGGTATTGGTGGATGTTTGTTGTTGTTGCAAGTGTGAGCTTGGCAGCAACTTCCGTTCTGGACACCATTTACTTGAACACCGATACATTTTTTTTTGTCGCTAGGTAATTATCTTTATTTTGAGTTTAATTTTAAAATTAATTTTATTTATTACTAAAGAATTATTTGTGATTTGTATGCAGATGGTGCGAGGAAAAAGCGTACACGAGATTGGCGAACAACAACTTGAAAGTATTTAGAGTGTAGATTGATTTGTATTATCAGGAGCATGTATCTGGTTAACTGTATTGTTTAAAATTTAGTTAGATAGATATTTACAGTTTATTGTTTACATTATAGTTATATGTCTTATTATAATAATCCTTATACTGTAGTTTATTTGGATACCGTACAACGATGATTGCATTTGTGTAGCGGATGAGCTGATGAAGTCTTCTAACTAGTGGTCTAGTGTTACACCCTTGATCCACTTTGCGGTTGTCGAGTTCTACTTTGCCGACAGGGTGCCGAGGCAATTTGGCTTCCACCAGCCCGTTCCGTATCCCCACACTAAGCGTGACTATTTGCACGATTTGATGGACGCGGTAGGGCAGAAATAAATAAGGAAGTCACACACGTCGGCTATATTAATGTGTGGAACAACAGAGCTTCAACGATACCGTTTCACGCTCCAATCGAAGAGGATAATTTTGATTTTGAGAGGTCAAAGTACATGATCTATTTTCTTAGTAATAGAATGTCGTACTTAACTTCGGTCAATGAACGAGAAGAATGTCGAAAATATAAGAAAAATACGATAGTAATGGTAAATCCACTAAAAGTGCAGCAGCGTGCGCATCTCAAAATCTCGTTTTGAGTGAAAACCCCGAAGGTTAGCCAACCAATTAGTAACATTAAGAAGTGGGCTCGCCAGTTATATGGGAAAATAAACCGGCTCCAACATATGTACACTCAGAAGTGGGCCCGAGCTCCTCAGATACTCATGGGTTTGATGATGATGTTTTATACAGACCTGAATTTATTCCTCCACAGTCACCTCGGTACTCGAACTTTGAACAGAGCATGTATTTTCAGGAAATACAAAATTTCTTGAATTCACCAGAGATTATGGGAGGGCAGAGCAGTTACGTGGACATGTTCACAACACTGCCTCCTATGCCCTCAGTGACTGGGGAGGTGAGCTACACTGAAAAGGCTGCTGAAGAGGAGGACGCTGAAGAGGATCCCGAGGCAGAACAGAGGCCACAACTAGAAGGATCCCGAAGCACACTTATTTTTTGATCATATTCGCTCATTGTCAGAAATTACGTAAGAGGATGCAGAAGAAAAAAATAATTTTATGTATTTTGTGTAATACATGATAGAAATTCTGTAAATATTGACCATCTATTGGAGATCGAAGCATTGATCAACATAACTGTATGGGTCAACCCCACATGCATACATGCTGCAACTGCATGAGCACATGTATGTCGCCACGCCTAGAACTCGCCATAGTCACACCACCTATGTTTGAAATTGACTCGAATTACATTTGAGTGGGGTACTTCGTTGTTGCGTCTCGAACCAACAACATCGAAAGTAAAAAATATCACCATTGATGAACTGATTTGAGATGTGGGTCACTTTCAAGACAAGCGAATCCTCCCAAAGAAGCAAAATTCCACCGTTGAACCCATGAGCTTCCACATGAAAAGAATTCGAAAAACCCAGTTTAGCAATAACTTTATCAGTTGTCCTTCCACTCAAACAAGGTTCAAATAACGCCACCATTAAAGGCTTATTTTCACGAACAAAATTTCGAAAATGTCGTCGAAACGACAAACTACCTGTACCCTAACAATTCCACAACATTAAATTAGTCATCATAAAACAAATGACAAATGTAAAGAACCTCAGTGTTCGACAGTCGGAGTATGCTCTTCTCGTAATTCTTTTGCAAGCACAGACATGCCGCTATCAACACCTCCAAGTCATGACTTTGTTGTGCAATAACATATCCTGTATTAGGCACTAAATTTTGCTTTGATAATTGATTGGAGAGGGGCTCAACCCAATCGGCAACAACATGGTGTGACATGGTTTTAAATTCACCAGCCCGCTTCACTTTCAACCCTTTCTTACTGGTTTTGCGTGATGTCTTATCTGAGATACTCATTTTTGATTTTGTTGCTAATGGATTCCTCAATGACAATAGCTTTGTGATTACCTGCAATCTTACTACCTACAGTACCATAGAAACAACTGTAATTTCTTGAGTTCCACTTTTCGCAGCCTTAGACTTTTTTATCGGGGTTAGAAGCCATGTACGCAGCATTGCGTTAGATACTCTTAACCAGGCCAGAAGTACCTGCTGTACTGTTGAAGTTACTTTATTAGCCGCATCTTGAACTTCGCTCACCCGACCCCGCAATCCGCAACAGCCGTAGCAGCTTCCTTATGCGGTTCTTTCACTTTAGCCGTAGCCGCAATCCGCATCTTCAACTTTATTCACTTTAGCCTTTAATGTATTATTACGCCTTTTTTTGGCCTTTGAACTTTTATTTTGTATTAAATCGTTTCAAATGTGATAAGACAATAACGTTATGTTTTTTCATTATTGAACTGTTGATATAAGTTATTTTTTCATGTCATCGAAAAATTCAAGAAAATATAAAAAAAATAGTAATAGAAAAATGCTATCAACATTTAAGTAGAACAAATTAACTGTTTTTTGAGTCTATCTTTTTGATTATGTAGTAAAAATTCACAATTTAAAATCATTATTATTGTTTCCTCACATTTTTAGTTAATTTGACAAAAAAGGAAGGAAAAAATTTAAAATTAAAATAAATAAAGCGATAAAATTGGGAAATAAAGATCATTTTGTCGAAGATCTACATATAACAAAATGAATATGAATAGTATTATTTTTAATTATATAATATATTTACTTAATTCAATATAATTTAAAGTTGAATCGAATTTATTTTATATTCGTCTATTAAATTTAAACATTTTTTTATTAAATAGAGAGTTTTTACATTCTCAATAACAAATGTCAAGACTTAAACTCACACTAAAATGAAACAACATTAACATTTTGACTACTCGATCAATTAACAAATCTCTAAATTCAACTGTTTAAATTGCTTAACTGGGTCGAAAATCATTAATAAACCAAACAATATGTAAGATTAGAGTCACCGTGCAAGAGTGTATGATCTGGGCCAAAATCTTTTATTGGGTCGAAAGCATATTCATAACCAACCTTATTATTTTATTATTGTTTTGGGCTATAGATTAAAATGATCATACTTTGGGTACATAATTTTTGGGATATTATATGTACATAGATGCTCTCAAGTATTTAGTTGGATTGAGACAAAAAAAAATTGGTTGTTAAATTACTTTGGACGACGACGGACATAGTTGTAGATGTCCATTTTTGTCCGTGCCTAAACCAATACCCTAATAGCCGAATTAATTTAAAACCAAAATCCAAAAATTAAAAACTAAATCATTTTATTATTATTTTCTTAACCCAATTACAACCCAAGGCCCATTACAACAACTCAAAACCCATTTTAAAATCCATATCCAGATATCCAAACTCACGAGGCCCATGTCCAATAATTCAATCTAACCTAAATCTAAACCTAACACTAATTAAAAACCCTAGCCGCCAGCCACCTTTATAGCTGTCGTCGTCGTCGTCGTTCGACGTCAAGCCGTTCGCCCGTCACCCATAAACTGTCTCCGTCGATGTCGAACCTCAATCCAAATCCTAAATTAAACCTTAAATATCCTAATTAAACCTTATCTAAATTCCCAAACTAAATCCTAAAAGAACCACTAAACAAAATAACCTAATCCAACATATCACATTCTCTTTTTGCTGCCATTTGAGCCGCCCTCTGTCACCACCGCCCTAGCATTCATATTAAACCCTTATCCTTATCTGATGCAGCCACCGCCCAGAAAAAACCTCCATGAGCCACCTCATGTCCCATGCTTTTCACCTCACCCAAATCGAAACCCCTATAAAAGGGGTCAATCTGTAAAACCTGAGTTTGTAACAGTACAAACTAAGAAGAAAGAATTATAAGGGGGGAGAAATCAAATAGAGCAGAGGGAGACAGCAGAATAGAAATTTGGGAAGAAGACAAAGACAATTTTCATTCATTCGATACTGAGCAAAGCAAACAGATTGAGAATATAACCCTAGCATCTCAACGACATCGTTTCAAAGCAATACATTAAGGGGAAATAAAACAGAACTAAAAACATGCTTAAACAAAATAGACAAACTAAGTAACGCTGGCTGTGAAACGACGTAGTTTCACTTAGGTTTGTTACAATACTTCCCCTCGAAATAATCCTTGTCCTCAAGGATTAAATGAAAAGACAACCAGCCAAAGGTCATCGGAGAAACATTCTTGAGCAACATCGAATCATCCTTGCTTTTCTTTAAATAGTTTGACCAGACATTTTCCATTGCTCTTTTCCTCACAGCCACAATGAATAAACCGATAGTAATGCTTCCATTTAAATTCACAGGATAGATTGAACTCCCACGATGTAATGACAACTTAAGAATTAATTGCGCCTCCTCTTCAATCTCATTAACAATGGCTGTCACTTTCAAATGATAAGTTTTTTCTCCTTCATCCCTAGCTACAAGTCTTTGTAAATTCAGACTTTGTTGCTGAGCTTCAACACCAGTAAATGTCGCAGCAACTTCTTTACCCAGAATTGCCTTATTTGTTTTAAATTCTTGCATCCTTGCTTTAACGGCATACAATTTTGCAACATTTTCATGAAGTATCTCATAAAATTGACCCAACCTTTCTTCATTTTCCCTACCTTGTTTTCTCTTACTAAACCAACAACTTGAAACGGCATTGGCATCACACAGTCAGGAAACATCTCCAGCAAAACAGAGATAAGTTTCCGAGCTTGATCCTTCTTATTGGCCTGAAGAAGTAGAACCCGATTTGCATTATTGTTTCCTGTTTCGGTGAAAGCTTCAAGACAACATTCCCTCTGGTAGCTCGACATTGAATTAATTCAGAAACCAACGATTTACCTCTTGTAATAATACCACTATCAACGGATCTTTTACCCTTATGTTGAACTTCAACTACTTTCTGTTTAACTGCAACATTTTTTTGACTTGAGTAAATAAAGTCACCATCTTTCTGTACAACACACTTATCTTTTATTACTCCATTATAACTATGTTGCAGCTTCTCATGTTTTGCATTCATTTCTATCAACTCGGCTTCAATTTCTCCAAACTTCACCTCTAAATGATCTAAATCAACATCCTCTCTTATCACATGTTTGACTAAGGTAGATAAATCAACCTTCATCATCTGTTCCTCGAAAAAACATAGCTTGTAGGTCATTTCCCCACCTCTCTTGATCAGTGTAGCATATATTCGTTGACATGAACTTTTCTCATAATTAAAAGACTCACCGTAGTATTGCAGAAGATGCTCTAAATCATTATCCACATCCCTGGAGTAACATTGTTGTGTTCTAATTTCCCCAACAACAACCAGGTCCACAACTTTCAATTGACTCGAGTTTGCAGCAAAGGACAATTGTATTATTTTTTCCCCTATGTTTGGCTGGACATAAGAAGTTTTATAATAGAATTTGATATCATTTGTTCCAGTGTCAAATCTATCATCATTCATAAGTGTTGC
Source organism: Hibiscus tridactylites (assembly GCA_958450335.1). Lineage (NCBI taxonomy): Eukaryota > Viridiplantae > Streptophyta > Magnoliopsida > Malvales > Malvaceae > Hibiscus > Hibiscus tridactylites. The sequence goes on along the minus strand of OY288265.1, from coordinate 30,591,935 downwards.
TAAGTATCCAAGAACAATCAATACACCACATTTTCCAGCCTTAAAAAGAGAGCTTCCAGCACAAACAACTGATCTTTAGGAGTCCATGGATTACTTATTTTCAAGTTTGCAGGAAATATCCCAGTAACTTGTTTGATCTCTATGTCACCAGGCCTATCTATATTGTTAAAGAACACTAGTACACACATTTGGTAAGTCAAAACATTCGATTCAAGCTTTGGCCCCTTCCCAAAAGTTGTCTTTACATATGTTCCCATGTTAGTTTGCCAAGTCAACCTCCCACTTATATAGGTTCCAAGATAATATGATCGAAATTTCTCACCAAGGGTTAACATTTCAGCAGACAGGTTATCTCTTGCATACGACTCAACCTTACAATGCCTTATCACAAAGTTATTAACATCTTTGTTGCAGAACTTACATTGATGAATTATAATAGACCCTAGATCACTAATTATAGCTCAAGACACATGCTTTCTAGACTCAAATTCACTAAAGAAGGCATTTAAAATATCATGGCAAGAACTCATTGTAGTGTCACTTCCCCCGGATCAAAAGAAAGTATTAACATACTAGGACTGTACTCACTGACCCATTCATAATTAAACATATTTAAAAACTCATTCTAACAATTACCTAGATCAAGTGGACATTCAACAACCAAACGAACAAATTCCCTACTAGCATTGGTTCGCGACACCCTCTCATCAAACATACTAATTTCACAGGGACCTATCCCCTTCATTGCCATAAGTGAAATCAACCATATATATTGAATCGGCGACTGTTCTAGAAAACCACTATTCAAAATATCACACCCCTTGTCACATGGAACTTCCAGCAACCCACTAGTTGAATCATCAAAATCATCCGACTCCAAGTCTGTTATCACAGGCAATTCGTCGAACACATTGGCTTCATTAGAGCCTATCAACAATGGTTCATGTTCTATCTCAACGAACTCTGTCAACACTACACATTGAACCAGTATTGGTTCCAACAGACTGTCATGGCACTCCACCTCCGTTGAAATTTCAGTTGTCGAGACTTGTTTCAGCTCACAGTCCGTCAACACAACATCATCATGAAGCTGAATATCTATTTGACAGCAACCGTCATAAATGTTACAGTCTTGAAGAGAACACATGGCTGCGATAGCCCCATAACCTTGATATTTGATTAAAAATTGAACGTCAAACGAGTTCTGAAATGAAGTAATCTTTTCTACGAACCTATACGGTGATAAAATCTGATGTAGAGCTTATTGAGTAATTGGAAAAATCGTCTAGTGGATTGTAACAAGGAGCGTTCGATTCGCGAAATATAGGCCGAAGACAGATTTCAGTCCCTCACGGAACTCAGCTAAAAATTGATCGTTAATCATAGCCAAGATCGATAGCTCTGATGCCTTTGTAACAGTCAAACTAAGAAGAAAAAATTATAAGGGGGAGAAATCAAATAGAGCAGAGGGAGACAGCAGAATAGAAATTTGGGGAGAAGACAAAGACAATTTTCATTCATTCGATACTGAGCAAAGCAAACGGATTGGGAATATAACCCTAGCATCTCAACGACATCGTTTTAAGGCAATACATTAAGGGGAAATAAAACAGAACTACAAACGTGCTTAAACAAAATAGACAAACTAAGTAACGCTGGCTGTGAAATGACGTAGTTTCACTTAGGTTCGTTACAGAGTTTTTAGAGACCATAGGAGTGATTAGAAACAGAAAAATAAGGATTTCGAACTAAAAAAACAAAGATCGAAGCAAAAACCAAGTGAAAAAAAACAAAATAGAAAAGGTAAAAACTTAAAAACCTTTCGGTTTCTTAATAGATCCAAGTTATTAGAGGAGGATTTGAGAAAAATTAACCTTAGGACTGCGTTTAGAACCCAAAACTGAGCCTTAATCACCCTTCCATGAACTCCGGCCATCGTTCGTGGTGGTTCTCCGTTGCTGGTGAATGATGGTCCACGACAGCCGTTGGGTGATGACTAGTCAACGACAGAGGCTAAGGGGGAGATAATTTGAGAGAGGGCTGAGATTTTTTTTGTAATTACAGGCGAACATATGACTTTTTAGTTCAAATGGCTATTTATATGCCATACAAAATGACGTCGTTTTGGACGTCGCTCTCCAGCCATAAAACGACATTGTTTCATATTGCACATGACACGATGACCCAACCCGAAAGAGGATCCACGCACTTCTAAAATAAATGGGAAAATTGTGGTTCTAGTCTCTCCGCATTTGTATCCTTCATTTTTCTACCTTTTAAATTATGTTTCCTTGTAATTTCATCCTATTTCTTTGTTTTTTAAGTTTCTGTTCTTTACAATTCAGTCACTTTGTTTTTATTGTTATTATTATTACTTCTTATTAATGCTATTATTATTACTTAATATTTATACACACATATATGTACATGTATATATTCTGAATTTGTTTGTTTTAATCAAAATTTAAATGAAAAAAATAATTTTCTTTATTAGGGATTCTCGTGAAAAACGTGTCTTGAACTTAAAGGGGTGCCACTTTCTCGTTAATCTCTAATATAAAATTTTCTTTTTTAATCCTAAATTATAATATTTAAAATGATATTCCTCTAGTCGGGGGTCTCACGAAAATTATGCCTTAAACTTAAAGGGGCGTAAGTTTCTCGTTAGTCCCGTATAAAGGAGTATTATTTTAGATTCATTTTACAATCAATTTCATGCATTCAGGGATCACAATTTCTAAATTAAATTCGAATTCATAATTTTCATCGTTAAAACCATCTGTAATCGACTAGGTACCAATTTTGGGCGTTGTAGGGGTGCTCACCCTTCCCTACACATAACAGACTCCCGAACTTGTTTTTCTGGTTTTCGCAGACCAAAACTCGTTGTTTTAATAAAATGAATTTTTTTATTATAATAACCGAGTTTTTAGGTGATCCAATCTCACCTAAATTAAAAGATTGGTGGCGACTCCCATTTAAGCCGATAAAATAATTTTTGTAATAAAATGCGTGGGGCTCGTTGTTACAGCTTGACGACTCCGCTGGGGACTATTTTTAGAGAGTCAAACCACAAGTCGATTACCTTTTGTTTTAATGGATGGAAATTATGGCTTTGATTTAATTTAATTTTGTGATCCACGCTTTTTTATTTCTGGTTTTCTTACAACTGTTTTTATTAGATCTGCTAAGTTTTCATATCATGAGCTCTGCACTCGAGCTCCGTCCCTTTTAAGCAGGAGCGAGAAGCTACTCCTTCCTGAGGTACCCCCTCTGTGCAATATAGTAGATCGCTTCCGGGATACATTTGTACATTTGTCTTCGTGAGGTTTTCATCTCCGTGCAGACCTAGGGAAATGTCTCATCCTGAATCGATGTCCTAGCAATAGTTTAGGTACAGTTACTTTAGAATCGGAACCACATATAGTGAACCGTAAGAGCCTACCTTGTTAGAGACATACTGAACCTCTGCCCGTTTAGAGGGTTACCCGATAAGTGCATTATAGAGAGAGATGGGGGGTTAATTTCTTTTAATTATGCTCTTTAATTTCAGTTTTGTTTATTTATTTATTTTCTTTTCGTAATATAGTATGCTAGATAGCATGCCTATATTTATGCAAAACAAGTATGTAGATAGAAATCATGTTTGAGTAGGACCCACCCTTTTTTAGAAAATATTTGGGTAGAAAAGTATGAACGGGTAGGTTGTATAGATTTACTTTTAAGTAATTAACATTTATATTTTCAGTTTGATTATTCCATGAGTACTAACCAATTTTTGTTGTTGTTGTTATCTATGTTTTTTTCTTTGCACTGCATATTCACGACATAAATAAAAGGTGCTGATTTATAGAAAATCTTCAATCTAGAAGACTTTCATAATGGATAAAGGTCACGTGATCAGATAAAAAGTAATGCAGATATGAGCCAGCGCCTTGAAGTTATACCAGAAGAAACGAGAGTTTGTTCTTTCGGAGGTTACATGTCAAACATACATGCCAAAACTCACGCCGATACCAAGACGAATGAAATAGAAGAGCTGAAAAGGAAAATGGCTGAGATGATGAGTATGATGGCCACCGTGGCAAAGGGCAAAGAGTCTAATATGCAAAGAGAGAAAGATAAACTTAATGGAATCCATGATTCTACTCTTGAACACGTGAATCTAGTATGCCCAAGGGATTGTGTACTTTCATGATTGACATCAATAAAACACTCGGAGATGCAAAGGTGTCAACATTAAATAGAGTGAAGACGAATCAAAGAAAGGCCCGAGAAAGTGAATCTAGAAAGAAGACCATATTTTAAGATTCCAATAAAGTATATAGATTTGCTTCCAATACTGATCAAGGAAAGACTCATGACTCCAGTTCAGTAAAAGCCGAAGCAGCCCCTTTATCCTAAAGGTTACAGCGTCAATGCCATTTGTAACTATCATATAAGAGGCACGAGTCATACTACTGAAAATTGCGGAGCCCTGAAGAATAAAGTTAGAGGCCTAATTAAAGAAGGGCTACTGAGTTTTGAAGAAGGAAAACCCAAAATTTCTAAAAGCCCAAGCAATATTGGAGCACTAGAATATACAGAGTGGAGTTAGTATCCATCACTCATAATCCAATGCAAAGGATAGAGTTCGAATCACAATGTCCAGTCTTTGAAATCTTCTTCGACTAGTGGCAGAAGTTGAGAACCAATGATCCTTTCGATCCCATACCCATTTCGTATGGAAAATTATATCTGTAGTTACTAGAGGCACGATTGGTGGCCCTGTATCCTGTCATGCCTTTACAACGTCCGTAACCCAAATGGTACGACGTTAAAGCTCATTCTGAGTATCATGCTGGAATTAAGGGGCATTCTATTGAAAATTGCATTGCCTTTAAGAGTCGAGTTCAGAACCTCCTAGAGTGTAAGATGTAGAAGTTTGAAAATTAGCATCAGCATGATTCGACTAATATTTACCCATATGGGGAGAAACCAAAAGAGTTCGAAGAAAATACAAAGAATCATTTAGAACAAGGCACCCATGTTAACACATTGAGGAAAGAAAGATACGTTCTGAACAATGAACTAAAAAGTTTGCAAGGCAACTACCAAGAGCTTTTCTTAGCATTCAAAGGTGTTGGTTTGAGAGATACTCAAGATCAATGGAAGAAAAGTGCCATCCAATTAAAAAACAATGCTAAATATTGGAAAAGAAATTCCAAGGCCAGTGAAAATCGAGCTAAGACCTTATCTCTCGATCTACATGCAATGGAAGATCAATGCATTGCTCTCAGGGATGAGTTGAGGAGTAGTCACGCCAAGTACGAGGCTTTGAACATATGTATGCGTCTGCGTGAGAATGCCGTTGCTGAGTTGAAAGATAGTCAAGCTGGAGTTGAAATGCTAAAGAAGCAATCAGGTAAGTGTAACAATGTTCTACTGATGTGTAAGGATCTTGTGGATGATCTTAAGAAATCCTTACAAGAAAATAATGAGAAGTGGTCTTGTCAACTTCAAGAGATGAAGAATGAGATAAAAGAAAAAGACAACCACATGAAGGATGTCATTACCGAGGCACGAAAAGTGGTGAACTTGGCTGATGTAGCAACTGAACTAAGTCAGAATAACAACATGTTCTCGGGTCAGGACGAGAAGCTGGCTTGGCGTTTGAAAAATATAAATAAGCTAGGTGCTAGGGCTCGATACTATCTGTAACTTTGATACATGATGTAACGAGACCTTTACTTAATGAAAGTTCTCTAACGATGGTTACTCTTTGAATCAATACCTTTTTTCACACATGTTTACATCTAACATTGCATCTTTATTACATTTTAGTAGCATATCAATTACATATTTAGCAAAATTGCATTCACATTCATAAACGGAACATGAATCATTTACGGGTTCGATGGTAGTAATCCTAGATTTGGTTGGAAATTCAACAAGTTTGCTACCAACATGGATGATGAGATGAAAATGACCGACCAACCTCAAGAAGGGATACAAGCACAGTTGTTCAAGATGAAGCAAGATACAAAATGCCAAACATTAAAGTCCTTATAAGAAAGGATAGACCATGTAACTCAAGCATCAACTGCAAAAGGAATTAGTGAAGTGAAGGGTACTATCGAGCAGTATCTATCGATACCACCCCGCCAAGCTGGTACATTGTTTCCAACAAATTACTTTGGGGGCATCCAAATTGAATCCAAGGAAGAGCTATTACTGGTGTTAAGGGGATCAAAAGACTAGGATGAATGATTCCGGGAGTGGTCGAGTTCCTTATCATAGGTGCTCAGTTCGCTAAGACATCCACACAATTTAAATTTCTTTTCGAATAATATAGAGAACCAACATTTTGCTTAAACCCGAAGGTAATTCGATCTTTTGTAGGGGCATGTATCTGCTTGTGTTGTTCTTCTAAATTCATTTGTCAAATATTTTATAAAACATGATTTTTACACCATTCCATTTAATTCATTGTAAGTTAGTTTTGGTTCTTCCATGCATATATCTATTTTTCAGATTCTCGTATAACGACATTGATTTCAATCTAACGGTTGATCCGAGCAATATTGTGTCTAGAGGAAATCGAAAGATGTGAAGATGAGGATGATGTGACCTATCTTCCAATCTACCCAGGTCAACAGAAGGACTACTGAGTGTGCTAGGGATTGATGGAAAGGTCCCAAACACAAATTTTGAGCAAATGTTTCCTCTAAAGCATTGTTGTCTAATGTTTTTGAATATCATGTTAACTCTAACATCTTTCCAACTGAAGACTACCCTTCCTCGACGATATCTGTATAAGAGACGATATTTGTCATTTCCCAACCAAAGATCACAGCCATGCCGTGGCAAGAGATGTGAAAGGCTTGTTTAAGTGGGAGATGAATAATTCTGATCATGTCAAAAAGACAACGTCCATCAAGAGGCATGAAACGAGAGTATGCACATCAGATGTAAAAATTAATTCATTCTTGGAGAGCATATCGAAACGAATCGAGAGTCTTGAATTCAGAACTGAGAATAAAAAGGCATTAAAAATAAAAGCCAAGACAAAAGAGGCCGCTTTAGAAAGAAAAAGAAAAAGAAATAGGAAAGTGAATGTGCCAAATCAAAAATTAAGCCTTGAAAGGATAAGCAAATGCAGAATCTTTCAGCCAAAAGAATCCCTACCTAAAAAGGGATTTGGAAGACTACTCGTATGCAAAACCAGAGCTTGCACCAATGTTCGTCCATAGTACCAATTTGCTTGAGCCACAAATTTCCAAAAATAGAAGAGTGGAAATGAACTCCAGGGTCAAAATCCAAAAATAGGCAGTCTAGAGTGATCCAGAAGATGAAAAAATAATGCATCTAAGCATGTTCAGATCAAGTTTTGCAACAATATCATTTTCTTCATAATCGTGAGCCCTGGTCTACTTTATATGCCTCTAAATTCCATACATGAATATATGAGTTGGAGGAGTTCGTCTTCAAATTACATCCCACTTACGAAGTTATCCTTTCTTCAAAGATGTTGAAAGTTCTTATGCTTGATTGAGATCAGAAAAGAGGGAAGATATAATGAGTGAGTTCGTGAGTCAAAGAGAGCCACCCAAACTAGTTAGAAATTAAGCATATGAGAAATAACCTTCTCGAAAGCCTAATAGCATGGAAGGCACTTCACATCTTTAGACATCGTCACAACATTCGAGTTCCTCTAGACACAAGCTACACTTGGAAAAATCACCGACAAGTAGTTCAAAGAAATTCATGCCCTTTATATCTAGGGTACATAATTATTGTTTTATTTTCAAATGTTTGTCATTTTGTAAAAAATATTATTTTTGAAAGAATAAATAATCATTCATATAATTCATACAAGCATTATGCATTGAAAGAAAAACAAGCATATTGATATTTTAAAGAAACAAAAGATTGCTTCGCATTACTTTGTAAAAAGATTTAAATACCGGGATTCATAAGCATATGCACCCTAACATATGACCTTGTGATCAAATAAAGACATTGAGAGATTGATTATGCGATAAATATTCAAATTGGCCTTTCACCCAAAGATGGTGGAAATATTTTCCGACATGCAATTGAGTGCATGAATTGACAACAATACTCATAAATAAGAGCAGTCAACAATCCAGATAAGTGTTCAATAGGCAAAATGGAACCATGGAGAATGATCCATCATTGTTGAAATCGAAGAAGAGGGTAGCTGAACCCAAACGTAAAAGGGGTATTCCCGTGGATAAGCGGCTCGAGAGAAATGAGACATTACCCGAACAAAATATGGGGCAAGTAGTTTTCTTTCAATCTGACCAGACTTGAAAAAAGGAAGGCTTAGTGACTTAAGCATAGTTCGAGCATTCAATGATGCCGATTTAAGGACGGATAAATGATGCTCAAGCCGATCTTAAAATTAAAAATAATTCTCGAATGTCATTTTGCATTCATGCTAGAATCATTCATGCATTCATTAGACATACTTAAGCTAGGATAATTTGACTCATACTAATCATAGCATCATGAATATGTTTACAAAACAAGTTTAACATATTCTATCTCTCCAACAAGTGGTAGAACAAATCAACTCGACAACAAATTCATCGCCCTAAGGATGCAATAGAACATATCATCTAGTTTACTTACTCTAAAGAATCAAACTAAACGAATGATTAGAGATTTCTATGTGTTGCGTGTAAAATAGTCTATCGCAATGGTAGTGCAAGTATACACGACGCAAGTAGTAAAGTGATACGAAGTATCGGATATCGTCTCCACAGGGATTGGGCTAATAGCTTCACCTTAATTCACTGCACGAAAGTAAAGAAAAATATTTGAGAAGTTGTCACGAAAATAATAAAGTAAAATTAAATAAAAGAGTAGAAATATCAAGATAGAGAGAATGGGCTGGTATTGAATTGCTCAGTAGTGCAAGTATTGCAGAGTTTAGGAAATCCAGTTCTGTCGTCGCGCCCGTCACGGTAGCACCTGTTGCGGCAGCAGTCCGTTGATTGTCGCGGCAACAAACACTCAACTTAGTACTCCAAGTTTGGCAAGAATCCCAGATGTGCCTTGGCCTATCCCTAGGTCCAAGTTTGTCGATAATCACGTCTTTGATGATACCTCCCGGCGTGAATCGAAGGATGAACACTGATGTGTATGAATTCTTCTTTAGCCACTTAACCTCGTCCTATCCCTAGGCCCGAGATAGTTCAACTATAAACTAGAGAACTTGCTCTTATTTCTTTCGTATACTTAACTCTCCCGATGCTAAGTAAATAGATAACCTCACAATGCTCTCCCGATGCTCTTGCAAGATATTAATAACCAAAATAAGAGAACTTGAAGTTTATTTTATTGAACTGAAAATTCCTAAAACAAAACAACCCTTGCAACTACTTTACAAATCAACCTGTGGCCCTAGGGGAAATTTAGAACATGATGGGGGAAGGAAAACGACTAGAGATTGGGAAGGAGGCTAGGGTAATCGGTTATTTCCTCTAGGTTAAAATATATGCCCTTATATAAGCTTTGGACTCAAGTTAGCAAGAATACAACTTTAAATAAAAGTATGATTCTAATAAAGACTAAATCTTCAAGGAATCTACTTTCCAGCCGTCATATTCTTGCTTGGGATTTTCTCTCCTTGAACTTTGGGCTTGACATTCCTTTTGATCTGGGGCTTGGAAAAATATGAGGTTTTCATACGACAGACGGGCTAAATTTTCTCTATCTGTCGAGGTCCACTTTGCTTCTTCTCCTCAAAATTGCTGTCGTCCTCTACTGTCACGGCAGCAACCATGGCAGCATCGTCCTCTTTGTCTGCTTGTCCAGTTCAGCTCTTCTACTTCTCTGCCCAGCGCCTACCCTCTCCGTCTGCTATGACAGCAACCTGCAAAAACAACCATTTTTAGTAGAAACTGTGCCTTTTAATATATTTGTGATGATTTGCTGTAAACTAACCTAAATGCAATGAATAATGCTTGAATGCAGAAGAAATATGGGTTAAAAAGGGTGTAAATAATAGAACTTTTACACACTCAACACACCCCAAACTCAAGTTTTTGCTTGCCCTCAAGCAACTAAGACCTAAAAGAAAAATGAAATATTTTTGTTTTGGCTTTCAAACAGTGAACTTTCCCTTACCCGTTGTTCGTTCCCTGTGATGGCAGCAACCTGTCGGATAATTTAGGATCTGTCCGAAATCTCACTATAGTTCTCGTGCAGTGTGTGCATGCTTGTGAACAGTTATATGCCAAGACTCTCTTAGTTTCACTAGAATATTCAACTCTTAACTCGAATTTTTTTATGCCAAAGTTTATCTTTTTGAAGGCACATTTTCATGATTCTTTGTTTTTTTTTGTTTTGACTTGATTTCTCTATTTTTCAAGCTAAAGTTTTACTAGAGCCAGTTTTAGGCACCTCTAGTTAACTTCCTAGAGCCAGTTTCAGGCACCTCTAGGGCTGTTGAGTTTCTTTTGCTAAACTTCTTTCCTAGAGCCAATGTTAGGCACCTCTAGGGGCTATTCAAGTGCTAAGCTTCCTATTCTAGTTTGGCTAAAAGAAGTCTAAGCAGTATAACAGTCACAATGGTGTTTAAGTGTTCAGAACTATAGAAAGGCTCTAAACTTCTCCTAAAACTATCCTAAAGTCACTGCCACGACAGAGCTGTCACGACAGGTAAGTTCAGTTCACAGTTTTCAGCCAAAATTTTCAAGATTTTCATATTTTTTAAGAGAAAAATAACTAAGTAAAAGACACAAAATTTAACTATGATGTACTCCATTAATATAGAGGGTTGCCACCCCCAAACTCGAGGGTTGCATTGCCCTCAATGCAAATGACAAAATAAAAATGAAAACATATGAAGGCAATACATCACAAAATATATATGGCAGGCAACAATAAGAAGATAAGAAACTTAAATTTTAATCACTGTCTTCACTGCTGCTGCTAAGGCGGATCTGGCGGCGGGTTCTGGTTCGCGGGGCGGGCTGGGGTGGTTGCTGAACAACCTGAATATTAGAGCTGCTGCCGTTGCTGTCACTGCTGCTGCTGGCCTTTGGCAGAGTCTTCTTATCTGCCATTCTTTTCTGCCTCTTTACCAGTGTAAATTCCTTCGACAGGTTCCTCTGAATAGAGGGTTCATCGTCACTGTCTGCCCAAACAGAGGAGGAAGAGAACCCAGCAACAAAGGCCGCAAGGTCATCCGATGGCACTGGTCGCTTTGTTCCTCGAGTAGATGGTTTGGCATGAGTGCTGTCGGCTGCTGTCGGGGCAGGTGATGGTATGGAGGCGGCAGATGGTGTTTGTGGGGTAGCAGCATGTGTAGGTGTGTGGACAGGGGTGGTGACAGTGAAGTAATGGGCAGGGAAAGTGGGGAAAACAACATCAGGGAAATTTAAAGTATTTTGAATAAAATTTACCGTAGAGGCGGTGAAGTCCCTGATGAATGTCATGAGGCCCAACTGTCTTTCCTCCATCTTTTGAATGACAGCTAGGATCTGATTGGTGGAGTTTGTCGGAGCAGCTGCTGCGGCGGCAGGTGCAGGATTTGGCTGCTCTGATGATTCAGCTGTGGCGGCAGCAGGGTTGAATGATGATAGAGGGGTGGCCACGGTCAGCTCCATGAGGTTGAGGATATTCTTTTCCGTCCAACCCCGTCCTTTCACTATTAAATCGGTATCGGCTTCCGGCACATTATGGCAGCGGCAGAGTGATGTGATGAGGTAGGGGAGGAAAAGGAGGCCCGTCGGTCGATGTGCACTTTCCAAAATACTCTCTCTAATATAACTACCCACATTAATGGGCCGCTCATTTAAAATAGAGTGTATTAAGGCTAACCTTTGCTGGTCAATGGTTGTATGGTGTGACGACGGCATAATCCTCTTTTTGATGAAGGCATTCCATAGTTTTGCCTCCGACAGCAGCTGCCCCCTCTTCACCTTGTGTGGATTTTTCCGGCTGGTATTCCATTCGGTCCCCTTTTCCGTCAGTTCTGCCATGACAGCGTCATAGGCAGCATCATCCAAGCTGTCGAGGAACTGCTGGTGTGCATCATCATTGGGGCCTATGTAGAGGCCATATAAGGAGTTGATGTGCTCGGCTGTAAACGATACCTCTTTCCCTCTAACACTCACTGCTGTCGCCGTTTTGCTGCTGATGGCAGCATAAAATTCTCTCACCAGCGTCTCGTTCATCTCCTCTGGTTGCTTCGCAAATGTTTGCCATAATAGAGCTCTAATCTTCCTGGCTATGAAAGGATTGAGGCCCAGATTCTTTGCCTTTGGAGTATAAATGAAGCCTCATTCTTCCCACAGATCTTTGGTCGCAAAAGACTGTGGGGGAGTTGCTGCTGGTGAGGAAGTAGAGGCAGCATTGCGGCGGGTTTTTTTGGAAGACATGTTAGTGCAAGGGTTGTGAAAAGTAAATGAAAGCAAATGAAAACTAAAGATGAATAGCAAGTAAGAAAGGCAAAAGTGAGTGAAAATGAAAATGAAACGGGGTTTTATAGAAGAGGAATTACTGCCCGTTGAAGTTGTAACGGCATGCGCGAATAACGGGGCGGCTGTTGAGCTTTAGCGTGTCTGACGCGTCTGACACACGTTTCCGCGTCTGTTGTGCGTCTGTCACATGTTTCCGCGTCTGTCGTGACAGCATGGTGACAGCCTGTCTTTTCCGCGTCTGTCATGGCAGCCGTAACGACAGGCTTCAATATTGGGCTTTGTTGGGCTGATGGATGGGTGGTGGGCTGAGTTCACTTCTCCTGTTCTTCTTGGCTCCTTTATTTCCTAAAAACAATAAACATAAAAAACATTATTCGAATAAAATAAACCTTATTTTCTAATAAATAATAAAAATAAATAAAAATAAAATTTAGGTTAAATTAGGGATGCCAGGTGGGGCATCTTCTAAGGTAACCACTTCCTGCATTCCTGGGGCTTCAGTCCCCTGATAATGCTTGAGGCGCTGTCCGTTGACTTTGAATTGGTGCCTGTCTTTTAATGATCGGATTGTGATGGCCCCATGGGGAAAAACTTGTACGACTTGGAATGGGCCAGACCATCTAGATTTTAGTTTCCCTTGAAAAAGTTTCAGTCTAGAATTGAACAACAATACAAGCTGCCCTGGGCAGAACTGTCGTGGCAGCAACTTCCTGTCATGCCACTTCTTAGTTTTCTCCTTGTAGATTCTTGCATTGTCGTAGGCCATTGTCCGTATTTCTTCAATTTCGTTCAAATCTAATAGCCTTTTCTGTCCTGCCCTGTCCAAATCCATATTTACTGCCTTGATTGCCCAGTATGCTCTGTGCTCTATCTGACATGCAGATGACATGTTTTCCCATAAATCAATCGGTATGGAGACATGCCCAATGGAGTCTTAAAAGCTATCCTATATGCCCATAATGCATCATTGAGGAGTAAAGACCAATCTTTCCTAGTTGGCTTAACCATCTTCTCAAGAATGTTCTTAACTTCCCTATTAGATATTTCAGCTTGTCCATTGGTCTGTGGGTGATATGCTGTCGCGATCCGATGCTTGACACCATATTTCTTCAAGGCGGCAGCAATAACCCTATTGTCGAAATGTCTCCCTTCATCACTGATAATCGCCTTAGGGATGCCAAACCTAGAAAAAATGTTTTTGTGTAAAAATCTTTGGACTGCCTTGGCATCATTCTTTTGAGTGGCGATAGCTTCAACCCACTTAGAGACATAATCCACTGCTAGGAGGATGTATAGATTCCCACATGAAGATGGAAAAGGTCCCATAAAATCAATCCCCCAAACGTCGAAGATTTCGACTTCTAGAATGTTCTGCAGCGGCATCTCGTTTCTCCTTGAGATGTTTCCTGTCCTTTGGCACCTGTCACAGTTCTTGTAGAAGATTTGAGCATCTTTATACAGTGACGGCCAATAAAACCCTGACTGCAGCACCTTGGCAGTAGTTTTGTTACCTCCTAAGTGACCTCCATACTGTGAAGCATGGCAGTGATGAAGAATGTCTTCTTTCTCTTCTTGTGGTACACACCTCCTTATAACCTGATCTGCACAAATTTTAAAAAGAAGAGGTTCGTCCCAATAATAATTCTTAACATCATTTTGGAACCTCTTCCTGGCTTGATAATTAAGATTAGAAGGAATTATTCCGCTAACTATAAAATTAACGAAATCAGCATACCAGGGGAGTTCAGAAGACTTACCTGCTTCCATGGCTGTCGCGGCAGTGATTGCAGCAGCAAAGAGCTGCTCGTCTGGGAAGGTCTCCAGTATGTTTGTCTCATCTGTTGGTAGACTCTGTCCCTTCTCCAACCTTGACAAGTGATCTGCCACCTGATTTTTTGTCCTTTTTTTGTCCTTGATTTTAAGGTCGAATTCTTGCAGTAGCAGGATCCACCGTATCAATCTGGGCTTTGCATCTTTTTTCGCGAACAAGTACTTCAGGGCAGAATGGTCTGTGTGCACTATTACCTTTGTCCCAAGTATGTAAGAACGAAACTTGTCAATGGAGAATACCACAACTAATAACTCCTTTTCTGTGGTGGTGTAGTTTACTTGGGCATCATTCAGTGTCTTGCTGGCATAATATATGACATGAAATAATTTGTCTCTCCGCTGCCCAAGTGCTGCACCGACAGCATAGTCACTAGCATCACACATGATCTCAAATGGCTGTGTCCAGTCCGGTGGCTGTACTATTGGGGCTGTTACCAGTTTTTCCTTTAGAACCTTGAATGCTTCAGTACATTCATCATTAAAGTCAAAGGGTCAGTTCTGCTCCAAAAGATGGCATAGGGGCTTGGTGATTTTTGAGAAATTTGCAATGAATCTCCGATAAAAACCAGCATGTCCCAAGAAACTTCTAATACCCTTGATTGTGGTCGGTGGCGGCAGCTTTTCAATCACTTCAATCTTGGCCCTGTTGACTTCTATGCCACGGAAGCTAATCTTATAGCCAAGGACTATCCCTTCATTTACCATAAAGTGGCATTTTTCCCAATTTAAGACCAGGTTTGCTTTTTCACATCTTTCAATTACCTTTTGTAGATTGCCTAGGCATCTCTCAAAATCATCTCCAAAGACTGAAAAATCATCCATAAATTTTTCAAGGAAGTCTTCCACCATATCGGAGAATATGGCCATCATGCACCTTTGAAAGGTGGCGGGTGCATTGCATAGTCCAAAAGGCATCCTCCTAAAAGTATACGTTCCGTAGGGGCATGTGAAGGTCGTCTTTTCTTGATCTTCCGGTGCGATAGCTATTTGATTATAACCTGAATAACCATCAAGAAAACAATAGTAAGGTTTACCCGCTAATCTATCAAGCATTTGATCAATAAAGGGTAAAGGAAAGTGGTCCTTTCGGGTAGCTTTGTTAAGCTTCCAATAGTCCATACAAACCCGCCAACCGGTCACAGTCCTGGTTGGGATTAACTCATTGTTTTCATTGGTCACCACTATCATTCCTCCTTTCTTTGGAACGCATTGCACCGGGCTCACCCATTTGCTGTCGGAGATGGCGTAAATAATACCAGCATCTAACCATTTGATTATCTCTTTACGCACCACCTCTTTCATCGCATGGTTTAGCCGCCTTTGGGTATCTATAGTCGGCTTATGATCTTCCTCTAAAAGGATTTTATGCATGCATAACGCCGGACTAATGCCTTGAATATCGGCTATCGTCCATCCAATTGCCTTTTTGTGCTGCCGCAGCATCCCTATTAGCTGCCGTTCCTATTCCTGCGGCAGCTTAGAAGAGATGATTACGGGCAACATATCATTTGAACCAAGAAAAGCATATTTTAGCTGCCCTGGCAGGGGCTTCAGTTCTAAGGCAGGTGGCTCAACAGTAGATGGCTTTTGGATTGCATGGTTATCCGAAGTATAATTTAAAGGTTCGAATAACTTACCTGGATGATCGCCTATCCAGTTTACCTCCTCCTGATCTTCAGTATCAGATGTATCAGATTCAGAGGAGTTGCTATCGTTGGTGCTGTCGTGACAGTCCTGTAGGTGGCTGCCGCGGCAGTGACCAATTTTAGTGTCGTGACAGCCCGACCTGATGCAGGGTTGATCAAAGGCAACTTCAGTGATAGCCTTGCATTCCTCGTCTGCATCAGCATGCTTCATAGCTTGGAGAACATTCAACTTAATCTCTTGGTCGTTCACTCTCATGGTGAGTTCTCCTTTCTCCACATCAATTAATGATCTTCCCGTGGCTAAGAAGGGTCGCCCAAGGATGATTGGTGCATTTTCGTCTGCCTCACAATCTAAAACAAGAAAGCCAGCAGGAAAAATAAATTTATCCACTCTTTCCAGAATATCTTCGATTTTTCCTTCCGGATGAACATAAGAGCGGTCTGCCAGCTGCAGAATTACTGTCGTGGGCCGCGCCTTTCCAATGCCTAATTTCTGAAAAACAGATTTTGGCATTAAATTAATACTAGCACCAAGATCACAAAGTGCCTTACCCACATATTTATCTCCGATTACACATGGTATGATGAAGCTCCCCGGATCCTTCTTTTTCTAGGGTGGCTGCCGATGAAGAATACTCATGCAACCTTCTGTCATCTTAACCGTTTCAAATTCCCCAAGTTTAGATTTCTTCGACATAACATCCTTGAGAAATTTGGCATAACCGGGCATCTCCCTAACGGCATCTAACAGCGGAATATTAATATGAACCTGCTTAAAAATATCATAAATATTTTTGAGCTGAGATTCTTGCTTAGCTTGCTGTATCCGTTGAGGAAAAGGAGGTGGGGGACGATAATCAGCAATACGTCCTTCCCACTGCATACAAATCTGAGGAGGTTTGGGTTCATCGTTTTTCTCCTCTGTCGCTTCTGCGGTCGTGACAGGCTTATCGGCAGCAGTCTGTTTGTTACCTGTCGGGGCAGCTTCCTCAGCAGGTCTGTCCAAGACTGGTTCCTTTACTGTTTCAGCTTCTTTTTCCGGCCCTGGTAATTTCTTCCCACTCATAGTAGTAATGGCTTTACACTGCTCATGTGTGGGTTGCCTAGCATTTTCAGTATTACTAGGGAATCCTCCAGTCTGCCTTGGCTTAATACGTTGGGAAACCTGACCCATTTGTGTCTCCAAAGATTTTAGAGTAGCTTCATGATTCGTCATCCGCATCTCTGTTTTATCCATGAATGTCTCTGTTTTCTTGACAAACTGATTCATATTCTCAATATAAGTACTTGTCTGAGACATAAAAGTGGCCAGAGTCTGTTCCAGTATACTGCTCGTGGCAGCTGGTGGCTGCTGTTGCTGCTGCAGCGGCAGTTGCTATCGCGTCAGCAATCTAGGTCCTCCCTGATTCTGATTGTGTGCTTGAGGATTTAGGGCATTATTAGGATTACTCCAAGAAAACTTGGGATCCTTTCTCCAGTTGGGATTATAGTTGTTGGAATTGTAATTCGGCTTGTAGTTTCCAACATACTTCCCTTCTTCTAACTGTATAGGACACTCATCCGAACTATGATTTCCCTCACAGACTTCACATACCTCCTCAACAGCAAATCCATGTTGTGTATCATCATTCAATAGCCTTTTCATTGCTTTAGTAAGGAATGCTACATGTGATTTCATCGTGCTGTCGGCCTCATAATCCTTGACAGCTAGTACCCATTTACCCCCTCTTCTTGCTGTCAGAAACTGCTCCTCATTCTTAGCTAGATTTTTCAATACTTGCATTGCCTCGTCCGGATCTTTATCCAATAATAGTCCGTTTGCTGCTGAATCAATTCGAATACGAGTTTGTAAGTTGGCAGCATTATAAAACTTAGTTACCTGATTCCAGACGGGGAATCCATGCATTGGGTAGTTCCGTAGAAGAGTAGTAAATCTGTCCCAGGCCTCGTGCATTGGCTTGTCATCTTCCTGTTGAAAAGTAGCAATTTCATTACGTAATCGCTCAGATAAATGCGAAGGATTAAAACGAGATAAAAATTCACGAGATAAATCTGCCCAAGTTCTAATTGAACCCGGCGTAAGTTTATTCCACCAAGTTTTTGCTCTGTCCCTCAATGAATGGGGAAATAACCGAAGCCTCAGTATCTCCGGATTAACTCCTGGCAGTCTAAACGAACCACAGATCTCCTGGAACATTTTTAGATGTTCCCTAGCATCCTCTGTAACAGCACCACTGAATTGACCGACATTGTTGATCATACTAAACATGACAGGTTTCAGCTCGAAGTTGTCAACATCAATATCCGGCAGCGTGGTTTCCAGTTCTACATGATCATTCAACATGTAGTCACGACAGGACCGTCATCCGGCAGCGGCAGCAGGGTTGCCGGCAGGCGGTATAATATCGCCGACAGACGGGTCGTTTCCATTGTGGGCCATCTTCTCTAGCTGTTCCTCAAGGTACTCGTTCCTGGCTAGTAAGTGACGAAGTTGTTTCTTGAGATTGAATGAACGTTCGATTTCCGGATCTAATTGATACTCAGGATCTTTACCTCGATTCGATCTGCGCATAAACAAGTAACCTTGTGAAAAGCAAGAGTTGAATGCACCAAAGAAAAACAGAAAAATAAAAATAAAAACGAAAACGAAAAGTGCAGTAAAAGAAAAGGTAGAGTTATGTTGCCAATCCTCGGCAACGGCGCCAAAAACTTGTTGCGTGTAAAATAGTCTATCACAATGGTAGTGCAAGTATACACGACGCAAGTAGTAAAGTGATACGAAGTATCGGATATCGTCTCCACATGGATTGGGCTAATAGCTTCACCTTAATTCACTGCACGAAAGTAAAGAAAAATATTTGAGAAGTTATCACGAAAATAATAAAGTAAATTTAAATAAAAGAGTAGAAATATCAAGATAGAGAGAATGGGCTGGTATTGAATTGCTCAGTAGTGCAGGTATTGCAAAGTTTAGGAAATCCAGTTCTGTCGTCGCGCCCGTCGCGGCAGCACCTGTCACGGCAGCAGTCCGTTGATTGTCGCGGCAGCAAACACTCAACTTAGTACTCCAAGTTTGGCAAGAATCCCAGATGTGCCTTGGCCTATCCCTAGGTCCAAGTCTGTCGATGATCACGTCTTTGATGATACCTCCCGGCGTGAATCGAAGGATGAACACCGATGTGTATGAATTCTTCTTTAGTCACTTAACCTCGTCCTATCCCTAGGCCCGAGATAGTTCAACTATAAACTAGAGAACTTGCTCTTATTTCTTTCGTATACTTAACTATCCCGATGCTAAGTAAATAGATAACCTCACAATGCTCTCCCGATGCTCTTGCAAGATATTAATAACCAAAATAAGAGAATTTGAAGTTTATTTTATTGAACTGAAAATTCCTAAAACAAAACAACCCTTGCAACTACTTTACAAATCAACCCGTGGCCCTAGGGGAAATTTAGAACATGATGGGGGAAGGAAAACGACTAGAGTTTGGGAAGGAGGCTAGGGTAATCGGTTATTTCCTCTAGGTTAAAATATATGCCCTTATATAAGCTTTGGGCTCAAGTTAGCAAGAATACAACTTTAAATAAAAGTATGATTCTAATAAAGACTAAATCTTCAAGGAATATACTTTCCAGCCGTCATCTTCTTGCTTGGGATTTTCTCTCCTTGAACTTTGGGCTTGACATTCTTTTTGATCTGGGGCTTGGAAAAATATGAGGTTTTCACACGACATACGGGCTGAATTTTCTCTATCTGTCGAGGTCCACTTTGCTTCTTCTCCTCAAAATTGATGTCGTCCTCTGCTTTCACGGCAGCAACCATGGCAGCATCGTCCTCTTTGACTGCTTGTCCAGTTCAGCTCTTCTGCTTCTCTGCCCAGCGCCTGCCCTCTCCATCTGCTACGGCAGCAACCTGCAAAAACATCCATTTTTAGTAGAAACTGTGCCTTTTAATATATTTGTGATCATTTGTTGTAAACTAACCTAAATACAATGAACAATGCTTGAATGCAGCAGAAATATGGGTTAAAAAGGGTGTAAATAATAGAACTTTTACACAGTCAACACTATGACCTTTCAGAATAAAAGACAAGAAGATCAAAGCCCAGGAGGGTCGTGACTCCCCACCATGATGTAGCAGGTCCTACATTTTCCAGATCTTGCTTTGCCATTGATGATGCAACGAGTCATATTTTCTAGGTCTAGTTTCGCCCGTTGATGGTGCAACTAGACCATATATTTTCTTCGGATCTTCTCTTTGGACTTATAATTAGTCAACAAAAAAATAAAAAAATATACAAAAACAAAAAAATACAAAAAATACAAAAACAAAAAAATCAAAAGAAAAATAAAAATTCCAAAAAAACCGTTAAGTTGATCAATAAAATAGAAAATGGCCAAGAGAGGGTGAATTGGCTTTTTAAAATTGAAGAGAGCAAATTGAAAAAATGTAAAATTGAAGACAAGGCAATTTATAGTGGTTCAAGCTCAGAACAAGCTCTACACCCACTACCTTAGCTCCCACTAAGGATTTTCAACCAATTTCACTAGAAATTCGTTCGCTTTTCTCGGATTAGGAGGAAACCTTACAACCGGTTAATCTTTCTACCCAAAGATTAACCAAGACTCTCAAAATACAAAGAAGATTGACAATCTGAAAATGCTTTTCACAAGGTTGATAGATTGTCCAATTACACTTAAACACTCCCCAAACTTGAAATAAGATAATACAATGAAAAATTACACAAGTGGGTTTACAAGGGTTTGACTCTAATAGCTCAAAGGTTTGGATTTTTACTTGGATTGTTGCAATTTTGTTCAATTGTTGTTGTTGTTGCTTTAGAGGCTTGTTTATATACCCTTGCATTGATTTCTAGCCGTTCTGGTGGTTGAGATCATCAATAGAGCTACCACGCTTCATTTTCCCTGCAATAAATGCACTTCTGCAACTTACCGTATCGATACTCGAACAATCGTATCAATACTTGTCTCAAAACAGAAAGAGTCGTTGTGCACATTTAAGAGGGCGCATCGATACACGTATGGGAGTATAGGTATGGGTATAGTGTAAAAATAGGGGTGTATCGATACTCTAAGACCGTAACGATACAATTTTTTCTCACTAGAATCCTGAGGAAAACTTTCACAAAAAGTGTATCGATACGATATATGGGCGTATCGATACGGTCCAACGACCGTTCGAAATTTTGCTGAAATCATAATTGACAAGCAACAATCAAAAAATTTAAATGCAAAGATTTATCGAATCAGATTAAACCGTATCGATACAGGGATAACCATATTGGTACGCTATGCCTTAAAGTTAAGCCGATATAAAATGTCGTATCAATACGAGTATAACCGTATCGGTATGCTTTTGTCGATTAAAATTCTAGAACCTTAAAATCGTATCGATACGAATATAGCGTATTGATACACCTTAACGTACAAGTAGGTTTTAGGCTATAAGACTTAGAAAAATTTGTTTCAACAATTTATTTGACTTAGAAACATTATTGGTTCAAGTTTGCTTGTCAATTTGTGAGACTTTGAAATACTTAAAAGTTTATTTACTTTTACAAAAAGGTCCTTAGACACTTTGCTATATCAAAATCAAATTAGGTTTTACAATCTCACACTTTTTGATATAACAGAACCAAAGTAAACTTTTAAGTATTTTGAAAACTTTGAAAAGTTTACTCCCCCTTAATTTAAGATTGATTTTCAAAAGTTTATAAAAATTTATGTTTTTACACTTCTCCCCATTTTTTCTAGATCAAAATCAATGCAAAAATTCAAAGACATAGACAAGATATAACAATAAAGCACAAGGTAAAGCATAATTAAGCAACATAATATCATTAAAGTTTAAATTAAAATCCAAAGCAATAAAACTTCAAAATAACTTCAAACTTAAATCCAAACTTAATCCTAAAAACAAAATCAAAGCATAGGGTTCCTAAAGACAAAGGTGCATAATAAAAGATAAATCCTAAATGACATGATATGTAATAAGATGCTCAAAGAATACTCGTCCTTATCGTCTTCGTCCTCGTCCTTTTCATCTTCATCATCACGGTTGGCTTGAGATTTCTGAGTATGATTGAGCCAAGCACCATGAAAGGCGATAAGAGAGACATCCATAGAAGTTTGTTGTTGCTCAAGGGCCTTGACTCGATCCTCCAGCGATGTAAAACGAGTATCAATGGACGTAAATCCCGCATCCATATTATTCCCTAAAGATGTGAATTGCTCATTGAGATACGCCATGAGTCTATCCATGGAAGATTGAGCTTGTTGGACTTGTGGAGCGACCAAAGGAGGTTGATCTTCTTGAGGAGGAGGGTGATTAACACGAACCCACTCATGATCAATGTACTCAAAGTGAGCACGAGTAAGGGAATGTTCATCGATCGACTTACCAAGAGGCTCGGCGACATCTTGAGAACAATCGATCTCCAAGGAATGGAACACAAACTCAATGTCATGCCATAGAAGAAAGACTTGACTTGATCGGTGTGACGGTGTTGAACAAGATAAACCAAGTTGACAAACATAATTTGGTAAAGGTTTGGGCGCTTACTCACGGAAACAACGAAGCCAAAATGCATCAACTTGGCGAATGGTAGAGAATTTCCCACAGGAAGGACAAATCCACCAATAGATGATTAGATGGAGGATATGGTCATAGACATCAAGGATAGCTACGGTGCCAAGTTGAGAATGCCCCAAGGAGTGTTCATCATCAATTCCTAAATTTTCAAACCCAAAAACATTGCATAAAACACTTTGGTCAATTCGAAATTTCTTTCCCATAAGGTAGGACTCAATAGCAATAACACTTTCTCTTGCTTGATCAAGAATACATTGGGCATTTGCGAAGAAAATCAAAACAAGATTTCGATATAAAATCGGGGGTACACTTAGAAAAGACATGAATTCCCATTGTTGTAACAACCCAAAATTTTTGAACTAAAAACGTTCGGAGTTTATAAAAGGGATTGGAACAACTCTTTCATTCCAGATTGAAAAAGCTTGGTATTGTTTATAATGGGTCATAGCCGAAAGGGATTGAAAAGTATTTTGAATAATAAAACCAAGGTTCGATAGTAATACCCTCATTTTACGAATTGGGATTGAATGAACTAGAAGACAATTCTTTCATTGGTCTCTTTTTCAGCCCCATAATAATTTGAAAACATCAAAACCATTCGAAAACAATGTATGCAATTATCATCACATTCGATCCAATAATCATTCCAATAATTCAAGGTATTGTGAAAAACATTATATTTTATATGTTAAAAATATATACAAGTATAAATATTAATTTTGGTAAAAATAATTTTGAAAAACATTATACAAAAATATACAGTATATGTATACATTCGAATAAAAATATTCAGATTTTTAATTTTTTTGTTGCAAAAACTTCAAAACTCATACTATAAAAATACTATGTATACAAAAACCAGTTGAAAAAAATAATAAAGATTAAACAAAAATTAAAAAGAAAGAAAAGAAATTTTATACCTTGAGTAATGGATTTAGATGAATGAAGGATGATGAATGCACCAAATTTATAGCAAAGCTTAGCCTTGATGTGTTGATGAAAAACCCTCAAAGAATTTTGAGTTTGGTGTGAAAAATCAAGGGTTTGAGAAGGTTTTTATAGAAGAAAATTGGCTAGGGTTTTGATAGAAAAAGGGTTTGAGTTTTAATTAAAGCAAAACACCCATTTAATGCCCCATTTAAACTCTAGCGGCTTACAATATCGATACGCTTACGTGGTGTATCGGTCTACCGTATCGGTATGGTTTTTATACCATATCGGTACATTTTTTATACCGTATCGATACACGTAACCTTATCGATATAGTTAAGATTGTATCGACGCCCAATTGGCTACCCGTATCGATATGCTATTACCCGTATCGATGCCATTTTACCAGAAATGCATTTTTGAGCTGACTTGAGTTCAAAAATTGGATTTTAAACGATTCTAAATGCATGTGTATGATGAATAAGCAAAATTTATGGACTAAAACAAACACATACTCCCCCTAGCAACAAACATAGATGTATCAAGAGGCGAAATTGCATATACAAGATCATCATTCAAATTCAAGCAAAATTTTGACACTTAAGGGCTCTAAAAGGTCAAGATAGACTAGTTAGACCTAACTCTCTCCTAAGATTCCAAAAACGCTCTTTGTCTAATGGCTTTGTAAAGATATCCGCTAGTTGGTTTGAGGTATCAACATACTCTAGAACAACATCATTCTTTAAGACATGGTCTCTAATGAAATGATGTCTTATCTCTATGTGCTTGGTTCTAGAATGTTGGACGGGATTCTTAGTGAGACATATGACATTAGTGTTGTCACACTTAAGGGGTATGGTACCTACATCAATTACATAGTCTAGAAGTTGTTGCTTCATCCAAAGGACTTGAGCACAACAACTTTCGGTTGATATATATTCTGCTTTGGTGGTAGATAAAGATACATTATTCTGTTTCTTAGAGAACCAAGATATGAGCATACTACCTAGGAATTGGCAAGGGCTAGAGGTACTTTTTCTATCTATCTTACAATCCCCATAATCCGCATCGGAATAAGCATGTAGGTTAAAGGAAGAGTCTCTAAGATACCAAAGGCCTGAACAAGGTGTGTCTCTAAGGCATTTAAAGATTCTCTTAATGGCTACAATGTGTGATTCTCTAGGGTTAGCTTGAAATCTAGCACACAAGAAAACACTAAACATGATATCAGGTCTACTTGCGGTAAGGTAAAGCAAAGAGCCAATCATAGAACAATAAAAGCTTAGAATCAACACACATACCTCTTTCATCTTTGTCAAGCTTAATTGATGAGCTCATTAGAGTGGCTTGAGGCTTCACATTCTCCAAGCCAAACTTCTTGAGCATATCCTTGATGTACTTAGCTTGATTGATGAAGATTCCATCCTTCCTTTGCTTGATTTGAAGCCCCAAGAAGAATGAGAGCTCCCCCATCATGCTCATCTCAAACTCACCTTGCATTAACTTAGAACATTCTTGGCAATAAAACTCATTAGTAGAACCAAAGATAATATCATCAACATAAATTTGTACTACTAAGATTTCATTGCCATTTCTTTTAATGAGAAGTCTAGTGTCCACCTTGCCTTTTTCAACAAAATTTTTTGAAAGCCTTTCATACCAAGCTCTAGGAGCTTGTTTCAAACCATATAAAGCTTTAGTTAGTTTAAAAACATGGTTTGGATAAATTGGATCTTCAAAACTGGGTGGTTGTTAAACATACACTTCTTCATTAATAAAACCATTTAAAAATGCACTTTTAACATCCATTTGAAAAAGCTTGAATTCATGATAACATACAAATGCAAGAAGCATCCTAATTGCTTCCATTCTAGCTACGGGTGTAGATGTTTCATCAAAATCGATTCCCTCTTCTAGAGTGTATCTTAGAGCTACAGGTCTAACCTTATTCCTCACTATGTTACCATTCTCATATAGTTTGTTTCTAAAGACCTATTTAGTTCCTATAGTAGACTTATTTCTAGGTCTATCAACTAATGTCCAAACTTTACTCATCTCAAATTGATTAAGTTCTTCTTGCATGGACAATATCAAAAAATCATCTTTTAATGCTCCTTTGATATTTTTAGGATCAATGAATGAAATGAATGCAACATTATTAAGCAATATAAGAGAGGATCTAGTGGTTACCTGTAACCCCCTTAGCCCGGTCTAGACAGTTGACCCGAACCGATGTAATTACACGGGGAAAACCGAAGCCAACTCGTTAAAGCCTGTCAAACAAATATTTTAATTTTGATATAACTAAAAACCTAAGGACTAAATTGAAAATGTCAAAACGAATTTTAAGTCCTCAAAATATCCCTATATAATTTTAAGATTATGCCCAAGTTAAAAACAAGCTTTTCAAATATTTTTCTAAGTGTTTCAAGTCAAAACAATGAATTTTAAGCTCCTGTTTCGAAACAGCCCTCAGGCGTTTCGAAACGTTTTCATCACTGTCGACCACCGTTCCGAAACGTGTATCGAAACACTAGACCCCATTCCGAAACGGTATCACTCGTTTCAAAACTGTTCTTCATATTTGATTTAAAAAGAGTACAACGGTTCAAATATTTGCTGATTTTATAAAGATAAAAAGGGTGTTTCGAAACGGATCAAGGCCGTTCCGAAACGACCCTTGACAGTAGCCAATCCGTTTCGAAACGGATCCATATCGTTTCGAAACAGGTCTTAAGTTGAATTTGAAAATATGACCGTTATAGTGTTTTTAACTGAATTTCTGAAAATCGTTAAGGCGTTTCGAAACGGGCTAAGACCGTTCCGAAACGACCCTTGACAGTGGCAAAAGTGTTTCGAAACGGCCCTAAGGCATTCCGAAATGGGCTCTTAAATGCACCCCAACGACTCTTTCTATTTTAGTCCGTTCCGAAACAGGTACCCCGCGTTTCGAAACGGGTTGGTGCAGACTGCATTTATGGTGGTAAGAGAGGGTTCCAACGGCTCCATTTATGTTCCCAACCAACCAAACGGCTAGAAATCAATGA
This sequence comes from Hibiscus tridactylites, assembly GCA_958450335.1. Lineage (NCBI taxonomy): Eukaryota > Viridiplantae > Streptophyta > Magnoliopsida > Malvales > Malvaceae > Hibiscus > Hibiscus tridactylites. The sequence goes on along the minus strand of OY288265.1, from coordinate 30,565,429 downwards.
GAAGGTATAAAAGAGACATCCAAAAGCATCAGCAACAACTATTGATCCTAAAGCAAACATCCAAACATCAAATTCAAACAATTGTGCAAAAATCCCACTTTGTGTAAAAATCCCAATTGTAATCTTCATTCATATTTTGTTCAATTGGGTTGAGTGCTTGTATTGGGGCTATCATTTGTATTGAGAGATACCTTATTAGCCTTCAAATTTCTTTGTTCACTTGTGTGAGGGTTGGGTTGATTTTTGGGTAGAAAAATCAACCGAAATTGTAAAGGGTTGCCTCCTTGTCCTAGAAAAGGGGAAGATCAATTTAGTGGAATTGTTGCAAATCCTTAGTGAGGCTAAGGTAGTGGATGTAGAGTTCATTTGGAACTTGAACCACTCTAAATCCCTTGTCAATTATTTTCAATTTGCAATTTCCACCTCAAAACCTTTAAATTTCCAATTCACCCCCTCTTGGTAAATATCGATCTTTCGATCCACTCAACAATTGGTATCAGAGCTTAACTCTTTGAGGATTAACAACCACAAGAGGAGATCCTTGGAAGAGTGTGATCATCAAAATATCAAGAGATGGCTTCAACCTCCGGTTCCGGCATGTACGAGTCACAATCGACCACAAAGCCTCCCTTCTTCAATGGTGACAACTATTCTTTTTGGAAGAATAAAATGCGTCTATTCATTAAGTCTAGTGACTATCTTGTGTGGGATGTCATTGAGGATGAGCCATACATTCCATTGAAGCAAGACGGTGAAGGCAAGATGGTGTTGAAGAAGAAAGCCGAAATGAGTGAAGAGGAGAGGAAAAAGATTCAAGTCAATGATAAAGCTCTCCACATGCTATTTTGTGCTTTCAGTCCGGACATCTACTCAAAGGTCTCATCAATTGAAAGTGCCAAGGAAGTGTGGGACACTCTTGAGACCACCTATGAAGGCACCAATGATGTTAAAGAAACTAAGATTGGAATTCTCAATCTTAGTTATGAAAATTTCAAGATGGACCCCGATGAGACGGTGTAAAAGATGTTTGATCGATTCTCCACGATTGTCAATGGTGTAAAGGGCTTTGGAGAGATCATACCGGAAGACAAGCTTGTCCGGAAGCTACTCTATTCACTTCCCGAGTATTAGGATGGGAAGAGAACCGCTATCATCGAAGCAAAGAATTTGAAGACTTTGAAGCTTGATGAGCTTGTGGGTTCTCTCCTTACTCATGAGATCATGAAGCAAGGAAGGGAAGATGAGAAAAAGAAAGAAGAGAAAAGAGTAGAGAAGCTTGAAGTTGAGAAGAAGAAGAAGATATGAATAGCTCTCAAGGCTAAAGCTTCACAACATGATGAGAGCTCATCTTGTGAGGAGGATGAACTTGAAGAATTGGCTATGATAGCCAAACGATTCTCACGCTTTATGAGGTCCAACCGGGGAAGAAAAATCCAAAGGAAGATGGACTTCAAAAGCAAGAACAAGGAAGATGGAAAGGATCCAATCATTTGCTTTGAGTGCAAACAACCTGGCCACATACGTTCGGAGTGCCCTCAACTCAAGAAGAAGGGCTTTGAGAAGAGGAAAAAGCTCAAAGCCAAACTTGCTACTTGGAGTGATGAGGAGTCATCGGAGGATGACGAACAAGAAGTGGCTAACCTTTGCCTCATGGCACTTGAGGAAGATTCCTCCATGGTAACCTCTAACTCATCTACTTTAGATTTTTCATATGAAGAATTAAATGATGCATATGATGAGTTACAAGAGGTATATGATGAATTAGTTGAGAAGTATAAGGAGTCGGTCATTAGGAATAAAAAGATTATTCAAGAACTAAATGAGAAAAATGACTCACTTACTCAAGCTAATTCTAAATTTGAGAAAAAGATTTTAGGGTTAAAAGATGAACTTAAATTTTTCCAAGATGAAAATGTTGATCTTAATAATCTTTTGTCTCAATGTAATTGTGAACACCAAAAGGTGTTGGGTGAGCTAAATGAGCTCAAGAAGTCTTTAAAAAATGTTGGTAGTGCTAAACATGAAGTAGGAGAATCATCTAGAACACACCAACCTAAGAAAAAGACTAACTACTACAAACAAGGTAGCTATCCTAGACATAGTAGAACTAAAAGAATTAGAAGTGTATGGGTTCCTAAGAAACTTGTTAAATCTAATAATATTATTGCTATGTCATCTTGGATTCCTAAGGGAACCAAGGTTTTGGGAGCTAACACTCATGGACCCAAAATGATTTGGGTACCAAAAACCAAAGTTTAATATCTTTGTTTGTAGGGGGAGCATTGCTACAAGGCCAAGGCACAAAGTCAAAACTCATGGTACCTTGATAGTGGATGCTCGAGACACATGACCGGAGACAAGAGTCGATTCATGGATCTAAAGCCAAAAAGTGGAGGAGTAGTAACATTTGGTGACAACTCCAAAGGCCACATTAAAGGTATTGGCTCCATAGGTAATCACTCTACCATTCTCATTGAAAATGTCTTATATGTCGATGGTCTTAAACACAATTTATTGAGCATAAGTCAATTGTGTGATAAAGGATTTAATGTTTTATTTGATAAAAATGGATGCAAAATTGTAGACATTAAATCTAATAATATTATGCTCATAGGTCATCGCATAGGAAACATATACATGGTGCATTTAGATGACATACATACATCTCATGCATGCTTAGTTGCTCAAAATGAAAATGATGCATGGTTGTGGCATAGGAAGCTAGGACATGCTAGCATAAGTGTTTTAGAAAAACTAGTCTCTCTAAATCTAGTTAGAGGTTTACCCAAAATAAAGTTCTCAAATGATAAAATTTGTGATGCATGCTCAAAGGGTAAACAACATAGGTCTTCCTTTAAATCCATTAATGATGTTTCTACTAGTAGATGCTTACAATTAATTCACATGGATTTATTTGGGCCAATTAGGACTATGAGCTTGGGTGGTAAGTCTTATGCTTTTGTGCTAGTTGATGATTTTTCTAGATTTACTTGGGTTCTCTTTTTAAGTACTAAAGATGAGGCTTTGGAAAAATTTATCACATTTTCAAAACTAACCCAAAATGATCTTGAACTTAGAATTTCACATATTAGAAGTGATCATGGAACCGAGTTTCAAAATTTAGGGTTTGAAGATTTTTTAAATGAGAATGATATTAGTCATAATTTTTCGGCTCCTCGAACTCCTCAACAAAATGGGGTAGTTGAGAGGAAAAATAGAACTTTACAAGAAATGGCTAGAACTATGCTTTGTGAAAACAATTTACCTAAATATTTTTGGGCGGAAGCCACAAACACCGCTTGTTATATTGTAAATCGAGTAATGATTAGGCCAATTTTAAAGAAAACACCTTATGAGATTTTAAAATCCAAAAAGTCTAACATTAGCTATTTCCACCCTTTTGGGTGCAAGTGTTTTGTTTTGAATAATGGAAAAGACAACTTAGGTAAATTTGATGCAAAAAGTGATGAAGCCATTTTTATAGGTTACTCTTTAACCTCTAAAGCCTATCGAGTATTTAACAAAAGAACTTTAGTAGTAGAAGAATCTATTCATGTTGTATTCGATGATAACCTCCTTCCTAGGAAGGATTCTTGTGATGATGATGATGTAGGGATCATAAATGCCTTTGATGGAGGTCAAACTTCAAAGGAGGATGAGATTCCAACAAAGGAAGAGGACTCATAAGATCCACCTCTTGAAGCCTTGAAGGACTTGGCCATTGAGGAAAAGGAAGTGAGCTACCCAAGGGAGTTGAACTATGTCAAAGATGGTGAAATCTTGGGTGATCCATCCAAGGGGGTAACCACTCGTTCTTCTCTTAGATTAATGAACCATGTTGCATTTATCTCATGCATAGAGCCTAAAAACTTAAAAGAAGCATTGAAAGATGACTTTTGGATTATGGCTATGCAAGAAGAGTTAAATCAATTTGAGAGAAGTAATGTATGGACATTAGTTGATAGGCCTAGTAATCAATCTACAATAGGAACTAAATGGGTCTTTAGGAATAAACTAGATGAGAGTGGTAACATTGTGAGAAATAAAGCTAGACTTGTAGCACAAGGTTACACTCAAGAAGAGGGAATAGATTTTGATGAAACCTATGCACCCGTAGCTAGAATGGAAGCCATTAGGATGTTGCTTGCATATGCATGTTATCATAATTTCAAGCTTTTTCAAATGGATGTTAAAAGCGCATTTTTAAATGGTTTTATAAATGAAGAAGTGTATGTGGAACAACCACCGGGTTTTGAAGATTCAAAATTTCCAAATCATGTTTTCAAACTTACCAAAGCTCTTTATGGTTTAAAACAAGCTCCTAGAGCTTGGTATGAAAGGCTTTCAAATTTTTTGATTGAAAAAGGATTTGAAAAAGGTAAGGTGGACACTACACTCTTTATAAAAATGTATAAAAATGACATCTTAGTAGTTCAAATCTATGTTGATGATATTATTTTTGGTTCTACTAATGAATGTCATTGTCAAGAGTTTGCTAAGTTAATGCAAGGTGAATTTGAGATGAGCATGATGGGGGAGCTCTCATTCTTTTTGGGACTCCAAATCAAGCAAAAGAAGGATGGCACCTTCATCAACCAAGCAAAATACATAAAGGATATGCTCAAGAAGTTTGGCTTGGAGAATGCAAAGCCTCAAGCCACTCCTATGAGCTCATCTACAAAGCTTGACAAAGATGAAGGAGGTAAGTGTGTTGACTCTAAGCTTTATCGTTCTATGATTGGATCTTTGCTTTACCTTACCGCAAGTAGACCAGATATCTTGTTTAATGTTTGCTTGTGTGCTAGGTTTCAAGCTAGTCCTAGAGAGTCTCACCTTATAGCCGTTAAGAGAATCTTTAGATACCTTAGAGACACTCCTTGTTTAGGCCTTTGGTATCCTAGAGACTCTACCTTCAACCTTCATGCTTACTCGGATGCGGATTATGGGGGTTGCAAAATTGATAGGAAAAGTACTTCGGGAACTTGCCAATTCTTAGGTAGTATGCTCATATCTTGGTTCTCTAAGAAACAAAATAGTGTAGCCTTATCTACCACCGAAGCCGAGTACATATCCTTAGGGAGTTGTTGTGCTCAAGTCCTTTGGATGAAGCAACAACTCTTAGATTATGGAATTAAAGTTGAAACCATACCCCTAAAATGTGACAACACTAGTGCAATATGTTTAACTAAAAATCCCATCCAACACTTTAGAACCAAACACATAGAAATAAGACATCATTTCATTAGAGATCATGTCCTTAAGGAAGATGTGGTTATAGAGTACGTAGACACCTTGAATCAATTAGCGGACATATTTACAAAACCCTTAGACAAAGAGCGTTTTTGGTCCCTTAGGAGAGAGTTAGGTCTAGCTAGCCTATCTTGACCTTTTAGGACCTCTTTTGTGCTTAAATATGCTTGATCTTGTGAAATGCCATGTTTATGTGTTTAAACTTCTAATTTCATCCATGCTTATAGTTAGGGGGAGTATGTTTATGATTGAATATGTTTTGCCTGCTCATTCATGACATTTATGCATGTTAAGCCTCTTAAAACTTCATTTTTCTGCACTTTTAGAGCCTCATCTGCACTTCCAGGCCCAGGTGTATCGAAACGGGTGACCCTGTTTCGATACGGATACCTTAAATCCAGTTCTGAGAGAAGGGCGTTTCGAAACGCCTCAAAAGCGTTCCGAAACGTTTTTGCTACTGCCAAGGGGTGTATCGAAACGTGTTCCGATACGGGTCAAAAGGGTTTCGATACAGTCAACACCGTATTGAAACGGTCAGTCTATGGTCTCAAAACGGTCAAAACCCTAGCCGCCCCGTTTCGTAACGGTCTTGACCGTTCCGAAACAGCATCGCGAATTGCTTTATTTAGGGCTTTTAATGATAAAGTTCACCTTTTTATCAAACTCTTAAAACCCTAAACCGCCTCCCTCTCTATAAATACCCTCTCAAACTCTTTGATTTTCACAAAATTGTGAGGGGTTTTACTCTAAAACTCAAGTCTAAGCAAGTTTCATCAACATTGTGCAAGGATTTTTATCAAATCATCCAAAATCCCAAACTAAGGTAATTTTTCTTTTTTTCTTTTTCTTTCAATTTATGTTCGAATCTTAGGTTAGAAAATTTTATTTTTGTATAAATTATATGTTTTTCTTTGTGGGTTTCCATAACTTGTAAAATTTTTTCCAAATCTCAAAATTTTTGATTCGAATATAAAATTTTTCAGTCGTATTTTTCTTTACCATTTTTTTTATTTTAATTTTGTTTTCAAAAACCTAAGTGGGATTTATTATTGGATTGATTTTAAATATCAATGCATACACTTAATTTTAAAATTCACTTGCTTAATGTTTTTAGATGGCAGATCAAGCTAACAAAAAGCGCAAGGCCGTTCAAACCGGTGATTCGAGCGTTCGTCCGAATCTTCCTCTGCTTTTTCAGAAAAACCTCAAATCTTCGGAGATGCGTGCTCGATTCTCTTTTGTCAAGGATTTCGAAATTCACAAAGAACGTGTCATTGATCTTGATTTCCTCAATTCCGAGCGATTCCTATTCCGTTATCTCGGCCGTTTGAGTGAGTGGAATCTCATCTACTTCTTGAGCATTCCGGATATTCGCTACAAACACATGGTACTCATTTTTTACTCTAATGCTCGTTTTATTTATGATGAGACCAAAACCAAGATTATAGGAATTGAATCATCCTTATTGGGCAAAAAGTTTGTTGTTAATGTTGCTATTTTGGAGTCTACTTTTAAACTTAAGGATGAGGGTATTGAGGATGAACGTCACTTTGGCACTTTCACCGGTAAGACACTTACTTTGGATGTGCACGATCGCGTTCTTCACTTGATGGTTTCTTGGTTCATTCGACCTTCCGGAGGTAAATACTCTCACATTCGTCAAACTGATCATTTTTGGCTAGAGTGTTTCCGTAAGGGTGAGCGCCCAAATGTGCCTAAGATAATTTTTGCCGAGATAGTCAATAATATCAAGCTTATTGACACAAATGAGTTGAAGTCTTTTACATATGGCATAGTCTTGAGCTACATCTTTCATGATCTTGGCATCGATTGTTCCTACGACTCTCTGGAACCTCGCAAGACCAAGATTGGTGAGTCATCCCTTCGCAAGTCCGGGTTTACTTATGCGAATGATGTTTGGGAAAGAATTGATAGAGAAGCCGTTCCTCCTCCCGTTGCTCCTCCACCGCAAGTTCAAATTGCAAACAATGAAGCCCTCACGGCTCTCCTTACCGAGCGGTTCAATGCTTTGGACAATCGGTTCAATGCTTTAGACACTCGCATTGCTTCGGGTTTTGAATCTATGGACACTCGTTTGAAGAATGTCGAGGATCGTCTTCATACTCTTGAGACTTCTCATTCCATCTTGGATCTATCCTTCTCTACGCTCTATGGGCAATGGACGAAGTTTCACCGTTCTCAAGCCAAGAGCGATGATGATACTTCGGATGATGATGACGAGGCCTAGGATCTTCATATCATATCATATCATATTATCTATGCATTTTAGGATTAAGATTGCATCTTTATGTTTTCTCATGTTTTAGGAACCTATGCTATTGGCTTTTTATTTGGGATTTTATGTTGAACTTAATGTTGGTTTATGTTTTGGATATTTTGATTATGAATTAATATTATGGTTGCTTATTATTGCTTATTGGTACTAATCCTTTATCTTCTCTATGAGCTTTCATTGTTCTTTTTGATCTAACAAAAAGGGGGAGAAGAAATTTAAGAGCCACACTAAAATTCGTTTTAAATTTTAAAAGGTTTTTTAAAGGTTTACAACTTGGATTTCAAATCAAAAATTTCTTTTAACTTTAAAAACCTATCTTAAATTAAGGGGGAGTTAGAATATTTTTCAAAACTTTCAAATTTCTCAAAAATTCTAACTTTGGTTTTGTTATATCAAAAAGGGGGAGATTGTGAAACAAATATTTTAATTTTTATATAACTAAAAACCTAAGGACTAAATTGAAAATGTCAAAACGAATTTTAAGTCCTCAAAATATCCCTATATAATTTTAAGATTATGCCCAAGTTAAAAACAAGCTTTTCAAATATTTTTCTAAGTGTTTCAAGTCAAAACAGTGAATTTTAAGCTCCTGTTTCGAAACGGCCCTCAGGCGTTTCGAAACGTTTTCATCATTGTCGACCACCGTTCCGAAACGTGTATCGAAACACTAGACCCCGTTCCGAAACGGTATCACTCATTTCGAAACTGTTCTTCATATTTGATTTAAAAAGAGTACAACGGTTCAAATATTTGCTGATTTTATAAAGATAAAAAGGGTGTTTCGAAACGGATCAAGGTCGTTCCAAAACGACCCTTGACAGTAGCAAATCCGTTTTGAAATGGATCCATATCGTTTCGAAACAGGTCTTAAGTTGAATTTGAAAATATGACCGTTATAGTGTTTTTAACTGAATTTCTAAAAATCGTTAAGGCGTTTCGAAACGGGCTAAGACCGTTCCGAAACGACCCTTGACAGTGGCAAAAGTGTTTCGAAACGGCCCTAAGGCGTTTCGAAACGGGCTCTTAAATGCACCCCAACGGCTCTTTCTATTTTAGTCTGTTCCGAAACAGGTACCCCGCGTTTCGAAACGGGTACCCCGCGTTTCGAAACGGGTTGGTGCAGACTGCATTTATGGTGGTAAGAGAAGGTTCCAACGACTCCATTTATGTTCCCAACCACCCAAACGAATAGAAATCAATGAGAAGGTATAAAAGAGATATCCAAAAGCATCAGCAACAACTATTGATCCTAAAGCAAACATCCAAACATCAAATTCAAGCAATTGTGCAAAAATCCCACTTTGTGTAAAAATCCCAATTGTAATCTTCATTCATACTTTGTTCAATTGGGTTGAGTGCTTGTATTGGGGCTATCATTTGTATTGAGAGATACCTTATTAGCCTTCAAATTTCTTTGTTCACTTGTGTGAGGGTTGGGTTGATTTTTGGGTAGAAAAATCAATCGAAATTGTAAAGGGTTGCCTCCTTGTCCTAGAAAAGGGGAAGATCAATTTAGTGGAATTGTTGCAAATCCTTAGTAAGGCTAAGGTAGTGGATGTAGAGTTCATTTGGAACTTGAACCACTCTAAATCCCTTGCCAATTATTTTCAATTTGCAATTTCCACCTCAAAACCTTTAAATTTCCAATTCATCCCCCCTCTTGGTAAATATCGATCTTTCGATCCACTCAACAAAGCCGACTTCGATTGAAGACCCTCTTTTTCTTTTTATCTTTTCTAAATGCAACTTAAGTCCTATGTGATCACCAAAGGGGATAGGAAGAAACAACACATCGATCGGATTTCGTTTAGGGGTTTAATTGCACAAACTAGACATTTAGGAACCAAAATGTAATTTCTGCAAATTACAAGGACTTCTATGATTTTAAGGTTACCTCTATTCAATTAGTCATATTTCATGATTCTCTATAAATTTTCATCACAATCTGACTAACCAATCACATCCAATTGCATTCATGAAGTTCAGGGACTAAAATGAAACGTTTCAAAACATCCTCAGCTGTGGATTAACCAACTTAACGACCCGCGTATCGATACGCCTAAGGAGGGTATCGATACACCCTCGATGGTCAAACTTCCCAAGCTTGCGTCACCAGACCGTATCGATACAATGAGGTACCATATCGGTACGCCCTCGTCCAATGACTAAAGAGGGTATCGATACGACCCCGTGTACCGGTACGCCCTCACAAAACAAGCATGACGCATCGATATGCCCTGAGGTGTACCGATACGCTACAGTCTACAAATGCCCAAAACGCAGATTTTGAGCCCCAACGACCCATCCAAACCATTTCAACATATAGTTAAACATGCTTGCACATAAATATGCATCAACACTCAAAGGTACAAGCTAAGGAAAGACGTCTAACATCATCATCATCAAAATTGACTTCTAAAGCATGCTCCCTAAGAGTCAAAAAACACCAAAAGACCATAAGCATCCCAAAAGGCAAGGTAAATTATCAAAACCAATATAATGGCCTTTTACAAACCAAATAAACCATATAACACTTGCAACTACACAAGGGAGTCCAAAACACATCTCCCAAAGAAAAACATTAAATCCCATTGCCAAATATCATTACTAAAGTAAATGTAAAACATCACCATACTTGAGCTTAACTATTCATTTGATCCTTTTAAGCCTCCTTGCTGCCCAAAATGTCTCAATTATCTACATTGTTGGTAAAATAGAGCGTAAGCACGATAGCTTAGTGAGGCATGCTCTAAAAACACCAACACAACAATGCAAGCTTTTAAAATCTCTTTCTTGAAATCCATCTAAAAAACCATGCTCTTTCTATCTCATGCTTGAAACCCATTTCAAAGCAAATCACCATTTGAAAATCACATGTACCATTTGAAAATCACATGTACCATCTATCTATCTATCTCATGCATTCAGCCAATGCAAATCTCATGGCAAAGCCACACATATGCTTGATATTCAAAAGCATTTCATAAATCTCAAAATCTCATATGCATTTCAAATAGCATAAAAATCATTTCAACATTGGTACATGTGAATCAAATACATTCCCATATATTGGCATTTCATATTTTATCTTTACTCGGATATGCGGATTAGCTTGACATAGAGCCAAGTCCTACCCCGGTGGAATCTCACATCACCGGACTCTCATGGCGGTATATCTCTTCGCCACAAAGCGTGGGTGTTTCAGCAAGACCTACCATGATGGTATCTCTCATCATCAGATTCTCACTTTGGATCGGGATGGCACTACCCCCATTGCCCGACTCCAAAGAGCATGTACGAATTTTAGTTTATAGTGCAATTTACATCCTATTGGTCAACCAATTATATCCGATAATCTTCTCATCATTTATGTCAAAATATTACATTAAAATCATCATCTCACCTACTGTTTTGATGCAACATTTCTAAAATCAATCTCATCCCATTTCAAAACCACAATTCATGCATAGCATTTAATCAAAATTGCAAAACTCTTTGCAATGCCATTCTATCTCATGGGATCAATATGAAACATCATTTCATGTCATAAATCATGCATAAAATAGTAGGATTTTGTCTATCTCAAATCGAGAGCATGTTAAAAGCATTTAGGGGAATCAACCACTTTTCGAGAGCAGATCTAAACATACTTACTTCTGGACTTAGGATTGTGTTTCAAACCAATCCTACATCCCCAAACCTTGTTTCCTTGTCCCTCAAGGACTTCTAAAACCATTTGCACTCACCTATAACGTTTCACTTGCTTGCTGAAATGATTTCTAAGCTTCTGGCACTTCCGGATCAACACCAAACGCGTCCGAAGATGTCTCCTCTGTTCATTACACATAAGAGCAGAGGATTAATGCATCATCATGCATTAAAATCACCAGCCACTCAGTCTAACTCACTACTCTACTCAAAACTAGCCTTTCGGCTATCCGAAATAACCGAAATCACCTCCCAACTTTCTCAAATCAAAGCCCAGCCAAGATTTATCAATTCTAACCTTTTCTAAACTTCAATCTACATCAAAAATCAACATAAACACAACCTTATACCTCCAGCAATAGCAGATCACCAAAAACCACAAATCTAGCCTCTCAAACTTAGGAACCCAAACCTATTCGGGATTTATTTGTTAAAACCTCATTCTCAACATCAAATATCATCCAAATTATGTTAGAAATCAACCTCAAAACAGAGCTTAACATAGAAATATGAAAATCACCAAGATCTCATCAAGAATCTTGAATTTAACAACTATTTCATGTTTATAACATTAAAACAACTCAAAAACTATCAACAAAGGATTGATAACTTGGGAATTTCAGTAAAGAACTTATCAGTAGAGGAGAAGGACAAAGCTTACCTCTAATGATTTATCTCTCTTCAATTTGGGCAAGTTTCCTTGAAATCCAAAGCAAAAATCAAAAGGATTTGTTGAAACAAAGATAAGAAATCTTTTTGAAGATAAAATCTCAGCAAACAAAATGAAAATCAGAGGTTCTTTGATGAGAGAAAAGTGTTTGGCTGATTGGAAGTTGAGAGAAAATGAAAAGAGAAAACTATCGTGAAATTAGTAATGAAAAGTCAACTTAAATTTTCCTTTTTAATTCTCTTTTATTCTTTAGTTAAATCATTATTAAAAGCTCCCAAATTAAAGAGAAATCTGATAAAAACAAATGGTAAAATTAGCTCCTTAAAGATTCAAATTTTCAATCCTTTACAAAACAGTCACTAGTCAACTTTTGCAAAAACTGCTTTTTGGTCACTATACCAAAATGTAATATTTCCAAATCTCCTTTTGTAAAATTGTTTTCACCATAATCATTTATATAATAAATGAGGATTTTTAGATATTTTTCCATATTTTTAAAACATCCCGAACTAGGTGTTCCATAAACCAACCTCAAGGGTTCGAACCGTTCCCGACCGGCCCGATTCAACATCTAAAACATCTAGGCCCAAAACCAGGGCATTACAACTCTCCCCCACTTAAGAAATTTCGTTCTCAAAATTTATCTGGTTGAAAAAGGTAAGGAAATTGCTTCTTCATGTCATCCTTCCTTTCCCACGTGGCTTCCTCAACGCCACGATGTCTCCACAAGACTTTGATCAGCTCGATGGTCTTACCCCGGAGAACCTTACTATCCATATCCATAATCTCAACAGGCTCCTCATCATACGTCAAGTTTGGATTCAGCTCAACCTCTTCTACAAGCATAACATGCAACATATCCGATCTATACCTCTGAAGCATGGATACGTGGAACACATTATGTATCTTTTCTAACTCTGAAGGCAGTCTCAGCTTGTAAGCAACAGGACTCACACGTTCTATCACCTCATATGGTCCAATGAACCTCGGACTCAATTTTCCCTTCCAGCCAAATCTCATCACCTTCTTCCAAGGTGAAACTTTCAGAAACACACGTTCGCCAACTGCGAACTCTATCTCCTTACGCTTCAAATCTGCATAAGACTTTTGCCGGTCCGATGCTGCCTTCAAACGATCACAAATGAGCTTCACCTTCTCGGTGGTTCCTTTCAACAAAGCTGGCATCGAAATCAACTTCTGTCCCGTTTCAGCCCAACAAAGGGGAGTTCTACACTTTCTCCCGTATAAGGCCACATACGGTGCAATTTGAATGCTTGCATGGTAACTATTATTATAAGCAAACTCAACCAAAGGCAAATGCTTCTCCCAAGAACCTTGAAACTCAATAACGCAGCACCTCAACATATCCTCAAGCACTTGGATAACACGCTCTAACTGCCCATCCGTCTGCGGATGATAAGAAGTACTGAAATTCAGCCGCGTACCCAAAGCTTGATGCAAACATACCCAAAACCTTGACGTGAACCTCAGATCTCTATCCGATACTATAGATTTCGGCACACCGTACAAACGCACAATCTCAACAATGTACGGCTCAACTAACTTATCCAAGGTATACGTGGTATGCACAGACAAGAAATGTGCACACTTCGTAAGGCGATCAACAATCACCCAAACATAATTCTTTTTCGACGGTGATAAGGGCAATCCAGACACAAAGTCCATGGTAATCCTTTCCCACTTCCATTCTGGGATTCTCAACAGCTGCAAGAACCCAGAAGAAACCTGATGTTCAGCCTTAACCCGCTGACAAACCATACATTTCCTAACGAACTCGACAACATCCTTCTTTAACCCCACCAAGTAGTACTCATCTTTCAAATCACAATACATTTTCGTACTACCAGGGTGCATAGAGAAAGGACTAATATGAGCTTTAGTTAGAATAGTGTGCCTCAGCTCCACATCATCCGATACCACTATCCGACTCCCAAAACACAAAACACCATCATCGTTGAAACTGAAGTCTGAAGGCCTTCCTTCCGCAATATCCTGAACATGCGGTACAAGAGAATTATCAAGCAACTACTTATCCTTGATTAACTGAACCAAATGTGGTTTCACTTGCAACTCAGCAACAAGGCCACTATCTCGCGATATGCTCAAACAAGCAAACACTGCCCTAAACTCCACCGCCACTTTCTTGCTCAAAGCATCATCCACAACATTGGCCTTTCTCGGATGATACTCGATCGTTAGATCATAATCCTTAAGCAACTCCACCCAACGTCGTTGCCTGAGATTCAATTCCTTCTGGGACATAAGATACTTCAAACTCTTGTGATCTGTGTACATAGTAAACTTCTCACCATATAGGTAATGTCTCCAAATCTTTAAAGCAAACACCACTGCCGCTAACTCAATATCATGCGTGGGATAGTTACGCTCATGCACCTTCAACTGTCGCGATGCATAAGCTACTACCCTACCCTCTTACATCAACACACACCCCAAACCAACATAGGATGCGTCACTATACACTACAAACTCTTTTCCAGATTCAGGTTGAATCAAGATAGGAGCTTACGTCAAAGCTTCATTTAGCTTCTCGAAAGCTTGATGTCTCGCTTCCGTCCACTCAAACCTAACATCCTTCTGTAATAACTTCGTCAAAGAAGCAGCAATCTTGGAAAATCCATCCACGAACCTTCGATAGTAACCCGCCAAACCAAGGAAACTACGAACTTCATGAATAGACCTATGAGGCTTCCAATTCACTACCACCTCAATCTTCTGAGGATCAACTCGAATCCTCTCAGCCGAAACCACATGACCAAGGAAAACAACTTCCTTCAACCAAAACTCACATTTACTCATCTTAGCATAAAGCCGATTCTCTAGCAACAGTTGCAAAACAATCCTCAAATGTTCCTCATGCTCCTCCTCAGTACGAGAGTACACAAGTGTGTCATTGATGAACACCACAACGAACTTATCCAAGAACTCATGAAACACCCTGTTCATCATATCCATGAATGTAGCAGGAGCATTCGTCAAACCAAAAGGCATCACCAGAAATTCATAATGCCCATACCTTGTCCGAAAAGCAGTTTTTGGCACATCCACATCCTTAACCTTCAATTGATAGTACCCAGACCTTAAATCAATCTTTGAGAACACAACTGCTCCACGAAACTGATAAAAAAGATCATCAATCCTTGGCAGAGGATACTTATTTTTGATAGTCAACTTATTCAACTGACGATAATCAATGCACATTCTCATCATGCAATCTTTCTTCTTTACAAACAAGACCGACGCAGCCCAAGGTGACACGTTAGGCCGAATAAAGCCTCGTTCAAGCAACTCCTGAAGTTGCGTCTTCAGCTCATTCAACTCCTTAGGTGCCATTCGATAGGGAGCGATGGACACCGCAGTTGTGTTCTCGTACAACTCAATTCCAAACTCAACCCCGACTAGGCGGAAATCCAGGCAACTCCTCTAGAAACACCCCAGGGAATTCACACACGATCCTTATATCTTGCACCCGCACCTCCTTCGTGCTAGGATTCATTACAAAAGCTAAATAAGCTTCGCATCTTTGACGTAACAACCGACTCGCTTCAAGCATTGAAACCGCATTAGATAAGAACTTTTCATTCTCTCCCACCACCACAACTTCATAATCATCAGCAAGTTTCAGCGAAACTCGCTTATTCTCAAAATCCACAACAGCCCTTTGCTCAACTAGTTAATCCATACCAAGGATTATATCAAATCCATAGAAAGGAAATTCCATGAGATCCACCAAGAACACATGTTCTTGCACCTTTAAGGGACACCTCCTATACAACTTCCTCGTTACAACCGTTTCACAGAAAGAACTAGTCACACGCACACCAACATCCAAAGACTCAACAGGCAAACTAAGCATTTGAGCATGTTCACACAATATGTACGAGTGTGTGGATCTAGAATCAATCAGAGAAATTAATGACAAAGACTGCAAAGTAAAGGTACCTGCGATCACATTAGTGTCATTCCTCCCTTCACGACGGGCATACACTTTGGCCTGGCCACCTCCTTCGGGCTGAACAACTACTACATGTTCTACATTCCTCGCACCATCATCTCTACGCTGGAAATTGCCACGGCTGCGCCCACGGCCCCTCTGTGGCTCAGCTGCTCTCACTGGAGCCTGCCCCTCTCTCATCGACTGAGGACAATCATGTTTCATGTGCCCATGGGAACCACAATTCCAGTACGTACCAAAGTTGCCCCAACACTCTCCCGTGTGCATCCTGCCACACCGATTACACTTAGGTGTACGAATGAAAGCATTCAGCCCTTGCTGACCTCTCCCCAGATTACCTCCCCCACGTCTAGCATCCACATGAGACCTTCAATCCCTCGTCCACTTAAAATGATCCCTTCAAGCATCAGAACCTGCAAGTCGCTTCCCTAAGCTAAATCATCCTGCTCGACTCGCTGGACCAAGGTTCAGTTCAATGTCCTTGGCTTGAGTGACCAAGACATCAAAATCGGAGTAATTCGAGGCAAGCATATATGTCTTCACATCAGCCACCAACCCATATCTGAAACCCTCGCATCTCTCCCGTTCATTAGGGATCAATTCCAGTGCATACTGGCTAAGGCGTACAAACTGCACCTCATATTCCGCCACTGACATGGCTTCTTGCACAAGGTACATGAATTCCCTCTTCTTCTCATCCAAATAACGGACACCCAGATATTTCCTCTTGAACGCATTCAGAAAGAACGTCCAAGTCACTTCAGCATCTTCCAAACCAGCTATAGTCGTCGTCCACCATGTATAGGTATCACCATGTAACAGGGACACAATGCACCCCAACTTCTGGACATCATTACAGTTCATCTGCTCAAGGATCCTCTTGGTGCTCTCCAACCAAGATTCGGAGCCCTCAAGAGTCAGCCCCCTAAACTCAGTCCCTCCGAGACTGCGGAGTCGCTCTAACGGCAAACTCACACCAGTACCAGCCTGAGGTGCAACCACATGAGCACCAGCTACTGCTGCCTGAAAGACTCCAACAATAGCCTGAATCAGCACTGTCATATCAGGACCAGCTTGCCCTCGTGCTCCCTCAGGTTCAACAACCCCTATTCCACCTCCAGTAGCACCAACCCCCGCTCCACCACCACTGGGTGGTCCACCAGGAGGAGGAGGCGGTAGATTATCAGCATGTTCATCGGTCTTGTTTATCTCATTCTCAGTCGCACTATGCGTATTTATTCTAAGCTCTCCACGTAGCCCCATTCAAAACAATGCAACTAGCAAAATGCAATAAATCTCAGTTAGGCAATATAAGGCAAGAAATTCAAGGTGTTCAAGTTCATTTTCAAAACAATTCTTTCCAATAGTAATAACATGGCAATAAGTTCCCCATCTATACCCCAATCATAGCATGACAACACAATTTTATCTCAAACAATCAACTTGCATGCATTTCATCTCATTAAAGCTCAAACATTGCACAAGTACTCAATATGCTTTCACAAAGATCATAACTATTCACATTTACACTTACCAACAACTTACCAACGCCCCAATTATTCACAAACCTGGCACTGATACCAACAAATGTAACCCTCTTAGCCTGGTCAAGACGGTTGACCCGAACCGAGGTGATTACACGGGGAAAACCGAAGCCAACTCGTTAAAGCCGACTCCGATTGACGACCTTTTTTTTTATCTTTTCTAAATGCAACTTAAGTCCTATGTGATCACCAAAGGGCATAGGAAGAAACATCACAACGATCAGATTTCGTTTAGGGTTTTAATTGCACAAACTAGACATTTAGGGACCAAAATGTAATTTCTGAAAATTACAAGGACTTCTATGATTTTAAGGTTACCTCAATTTAATTAGTCACATTTCATGCTTCTCTGTAAATTTTCATCACAATCTGGGTAACCAATCATATCCAATTGCATTCATGAATTTCATGGACTAAAATGCAACGTTTCAAAACATCCTCAGCTGAGGTTTAACCAACTTAACGACCCGCGTATCGATACGCCTAAGGAGGGTATCGATACACCATGATGGTCAAACTTCCCAAGATTGCGTCACCAGACCGTATCGATACACTGAAGTACCGTATCGGTACGCCCTCGTCCAGTGACTAAAGAGGGTATCGATACGACCCCGTGTACCGGTATGCCCTCACAAAAGAAGCAGGACGTTTCGATACGTCGTGAGGTGTACTGATACGCTGCAGTCTGCAAATGCCCAAAATGCAGATTTTGAACCCCAACGACCCATCGAAACCATTCCAACATATAGTTAAACATGCTTGCACACAAATATGCATCAACACTCAAAGGTATAAGCAAAGGAAAGACGTCTAACATCATCATCATCAAAATTGACTTCTAAAGCATGCTCCCTAAGAGTCAAGAAACACCAAAAGACCATAAGCATCCCAAAAGGCAAGGTAAATCATCAAAACCAATATAATGACCTTTTACAAACCAAATAAACCGTATAACACTTGCAACTACACAAGGGAGTTCCCAAAGCAAACCATTATATCCCATTGCCAAATATCATTACTAAAGTAAATGTAAAACATCTCCATACTTGAGCTTAACTATTCCTTGTATCTTCTTAAGCCTCTTCGCTGCCCAAAATGTCTCAATTATCTACATTGTTGGTAAAAGATAGCGTAAGCAAGATAGCTTAGTGAGGCATGCTCTAAAAACACCAACACAACAACGCAAGCTTTTAAAATTTCTTTCTTGAAATCCATCTCAAAAACCATGCTCTTTCTATCTCATGCTTGAAACCATTTCAAAGCAAATCACCATTTGAAAATCACATGTACCATCTATCTATCTATCTCATGTATTCAACCAATGGAAATATCATGGCAAAGCCACACACATGCTTGATATTCAAAAGCATTTTATAAATCTCATATGCATTTCTCATAGCATAAAAATCATTTCAACATTGGTACATGTGAATCAAATACATTCTCATATATTGGCATATCATATTTTATCTTTACTCGGATATGCGGATTAGCTTGACATAGAGCCAAGTCCTACCCCGATGGAATCTCACATCAACAGACTCTCATGGCGGTATCTCTCTTCGCCACAAAGCTTGGGTGCTTCACCAAGACCTACCTCGATGGTATCTCTCATCATCAGATTCTCACTTTGGATCGGGATGGCGCTACCCCCATTTCCCGACTCCAAAGAGAACATACAAATTTTAGTTTATAGTGCACTTTACATCCTATTTGTCCACCAATTATATCCGGTAATCTTCTCATCATTTATGCCAACATATTACATTAAAATCATCATCTCCCCTTCTATTTTGATGCAACATTTCTAAAATCAATCTCATCCCATTTCAAAACCACAATTCATGCATAGCATTTAATCAAAATTGCAAAACTCTTTGCAACGTCATTCTATCTCATGGGATCAATATGAAACATCATTTCATGTCATAAATCATGCATAAACAGTAGGAATTTGTCTATCTCAAATCGAGAGCATGTCAAAAGCATTTAGGGGCATTAACCACTTTTCGAGAGCAAATCTAAACATACTTACTTCCAGACTTAGGATGGTGTTTCAAACCAATCCTAAACCCCCAAACCTTGTTTCCTTGTCCCTCAAGGACTTCTAAAACCATTTGCACTCACCGATAACATTTCACTTGCTTGCCGAAACGATTTCTAAGCTTCTGACACTTCCGGATCAACACAAAACGCGTCCGAAGATGTCTCCCATGTTCATTACACATAAGAGCAGGGGATTAATGCATCATCATGCATTAAAATCACCAGCCACTCATTCTAACTCGCTGCTCTACTCAAAACTAGCCTTTTGGCTATCCGAAATAACCGAAATCACCTCCAAACTTTCTCAAATCAAAGCCTATCCAAGATTTATCAATTCTAACCTTTTCTAAACTTCAATCTACATCAAAAATCAACATAAACACAACCTTATACCTCCAGCAATAGCAGATCACCAAAAACCACAAATCTAGCCTCTCAAACTTAGGAACCCAAACCTATTCGGGATTTATTTGTTAAAACCTCATTCTCAACATCAAATATCATCCAAATTATGTTAGAAATCAACCTCAAAACAGAGCTTAACATAGAAATATGAAAATCACCAAGATCTCATCAAGAATCTTGAATTTAACAACTATTTCATGTTTATAACATTAAAACAACTCAAAAACTATCAACAAAGGATTGATAACTTGGGAATTTCAGTAAAGAACTTATCAGTAGAGGAGAAGGACAAAGCTTACCTCTAATGATTTATCTCTCTTCAATTTGGGCAAGTTTCCTTGAAATCCAAAGCAAAAATCAAAAGGATTTGTTGAAACAAAGATAAGAAATCTTTTTGAAGATAAAATCTCAGCAAACAAAATGAAAATCAGAGGTTCTTTGATGAGAGAAAAGTGTTTGGCTGATTGGAAGTTGAGAGAAAATGAAAAGAGAAAACTATCGTGAAATTAGTCATGAAAAGTCAACTTAAATTTTCCTTTTTAATTCTCTTTTATTTCTTTAGTTAAATCATTATTAAAAGCTCCCAAATTAAAGAGAAATCTGATGAAAACAAATGGTAAAATTAGCTCCTTAAAGATTCAAAGTTTCAATCCTTTACAAAACAGTCACTAGTCAACTTTTGCAAAAACCGCATTTTGGTCACTATACCAAATTGTAATATTTCCAAATCTCATTTTGTAAAATTGTTTTCACCATAATCATTTATATAATAAATGAGGATTTGTAGATATTTTTCCATATTTTCAAAACATCCCGAACTAGGTGTTCCCTAAACCAACCTTAAGGGTTCGAATCGTTCCCGACCGACCCGATTCAACATCTAAAACATCTAGGACCAAAACCATGGCGTTACATTACCCCCTTGGATGAATCATCCAAGATTTCACCATCTTTGACATAGTTGAGTTCCCTTGGGTAGCTCACTTCCTTTTCTCCAAGATTCATGCACTTCAAGGATTCTATGGGAGGGTCTTGTACTTCTTCTTTGGTTGGAACTTCATCCACCTTTGATGATTGTCCACCATCATTGGCTTCAATGATTCCTACATCATCGTCATCACAAGAATCTTTCCTCGGAATTAGGTTATCATCGAAAACCACATGAATAGACTCTTCTACAACTAAGGTTCTTTTGTTAAACACTCGATAGGCTTTAGAGTTTAAAGAATATCCTAAGAAAATAGCTTCATCACTTTTTGCATCAAATTTACCTAAATGGTCTTTTCCATTATTTAAAACAAAACACTTGCATCCAAAAGGATGAAAATAGCTAATGTTAGGCTTCTTTGATTTTAAAATCTCATAAGGAGTTTTCTTGAGAATTGGCCTAATCATTACACGATTTATAATATAACAAGCGGTGTTTGTGGCTTCCGCCCAAAAATACTTAGGTAAATTGTTTTCACAAAGGTAAATTGTTTTCACAAAACATAGTTCTAGCCATTTCTTCTAAAGTACGAGTTTTCCTCTCAACTACCCTATTTTGTTGAGGAGTGCGAGGTGCGGAAAAATTGTGGCTAATACCATCAGAGTTACAAAAATCCTTAAAACCTAAAATTTGAAATTCCGTTCCATGATCACTTCTAATATGAGTAATGTTTTGGCCAAGGTCATTTTGAGTAATTTTTTTAAAATATGATGAATTTTTTCTAAAGCCTCATCTTTTGTACTTAAAAAGAGAACCCAAGTGTATCTAGCGAAATCATCAACTAAAACATAAGCATATGATTTTCCACCCAAACTAGTTGTCCTAATAGGCCCAAAGAGATCCATATGGATCAATTGTAAAACTCTATTAGACGAAACATCATTAATGGATTTAAATGAAGTTTGTTTTATAACCAATTTCTCTAAAACACTTATGTAAAACACTTATGCTAGCATGTCCTAGTTTCCAAAAATTAGTAAAACACTTATGTAAAACACTTAATAGCATCAGAGTTACATCATTAGTTGAAAATTTTAGCTTAGGTAAACCTCTAACTAGATTTTGGGAAACCAATTTCTCTAAAACACTTATGCTAGCATGTCCTAGTTTCCTATGCCATAACCATGCATCATTTTCATTTTGAGCAACCAAACATGCATGAGATGTATGAATGTCATCTAGATGCACCATGTATATATTACCTATGCGATGACCAATGAACACTATCTTATTTGTTTTAATGTTCACAATTTTACAACCATTAACATAAAAAAGAACATTAAAACCCTTATCACACAATTGACTAATTCTCAGCAAGTTATGCTTTAGACCATTTATATATAAAACATCTTTCAATGAGAATAAAAAAGAGATTACCAACCTATACCCTCAATATGGCATTTGGAGTTGTCACCAGATGTCACCACTCCACCACTCTTTGGCTTTATCTCCATGAATCTACTCTTGTCGCCGATCATATGTCTTGAGCATCCACTATAAAGGTACCAAGTGTTTTGACTCGAATCTTTGGCCTTGTAGCAATGTTCCCCCTACAAACAAATATTAGTTCTTGATTTTTGGTACCCAAATCATTTTGGGTTCATGTGAGTTAGCTCCCAAATACTTGGTTCCCTTAGGAATCCAAGAAGCAATAACATTAATATTATTAGAAACTACTAGTTCCTTAGAAACCCATACATTTCTAACCCTTTTACCTTTAGGATGCCTTTGAGAGCTTCTTTGTTTGTAGCCATTAAAATTCCTCTTCACACAGTTGGGTTTTGAAGAACTTGCTTTTTCAAAATCTTGTTTCCCAACTACATTTAGAGAAGCCTTAAGCTTATTCACCACTTTGTGGTGATCATCATGAACTTTTGAAAGAAGATTGTTCAAATCAACATTTTCATTTTGAAAATACTTTAAATCATCTTGTAAAACCACAATCTTCTTTCCAAGTTCTGAGTTGGTTTGGGAAAGGGAATCATTTTGGTTTTTCAAATCAGAAATCATTTTCTTGTTTTTCAAAACCGATTCCTTGTACTTTTCAACCAACTCATCGTAAACCTCTTGTAACTCATCATATGCATCTTGGAGTTCATCAAATGTAAAATCGAAAGTAGACGAGTTAGGGTTTACCTTAGGATCATCATCAATAGCCATGAGACAAAGATTAGCCACTTCGTGCTCCTCTTCA
Source organism: Hibiscus tridactylites (assembly GCA_958450335.1). Taxonomy (NCBI): domain Eukaryota; kingdom Viridiplantae; phylum Streptophyta; class Magnoliopsida; order Malvales; family Malvaceae; genus Hibiscus; species Hibiscus tridactylites. Next base: position 30,542,334 of record OY288265.1, on the reverse strand, counting down.
TCGGATGATGATTCTTCATCACTCCAAGTGGCAACATGTGTTTTTTTCTTTTTCTTTTTATTGAAGCCCTTCTTCTTAAGTTGAGGGAAATCCAATTTTATGTGCCCCAACTTCTTGCAATCATGACAAATGAGTTGATCCATCTCCTCTTCTTTGTTCTTGTTCTTGAAGTCTTTTCTCCTTTGGAACTTTCTTCCCCGACTGGATTTCATAAACCGAGAGAATCTCTTGGCTATCAGAGCTAATTCCTCAAACTCATCCTCACTAGAATTGCTTTCCTCTTGAGATGCCTTGAGAGCTATTCATTGCTTCTTCTTCTCTACCTCTTGCTTCTTCACTCTTTTCTCTTCTCTCTTCTTTTCTTCTTCCATTCCTTTGTTCATGATCTCATACGTAAAGAGATATTGTTGAGTTGATCAATCGATTGCAAATAGTAAAGAGGGGTGAATTGGCGATTAAAATTTGAAAGGAGAAAATGGATGAATGAAAAATTGGACACAAGGCAATTTATAGTGGTTCAAGTTCCTAAATGAACTCTATCTCCACTACCTTAGCTCCCACTTAGGACTTTCAATCAATCCACTAATTGATTCTTCCCCTTTTCTTGGATGAGGAGGAAACCTTACAAGACCGATTAAGCTTTCTACCCAAAGCATAATCCAACTCACTCTTTACAAAGAAGAAGTTTGGTAAGCCTTACAATTTCCTTTCAAAGGTTGATGTTTACCTAAATACAATAAATCACACCCCGAACTCTCAATAAAATTTACAATGAAAGACTCAATTGAGTTGGGTACAAAGATTTGACTCTAAAATGCTCAAGGTTTGGATTTGAATGCTTTAATGTTCCTTGAAGGATCAATAGTTGTTGTTGTAGCATTTGAGACTTGTTTTTATACCCTTGCATTGATTTCTTGCCGTTTGGGTGGTTGAGGTCATTAATCTAGCTGTTGGACTGCAATTTCCCGCAATAAATGCTCCTCAACAACCTACCGTATCGGTACGGTTCGTGGGTGTATCGTTACCTGTCTCAAAGAAGAAAGAGCAGTTTTGACTGAAAATCAGGGCGTATAGATACGCTTGAAGGGAGTATTGGTACGATATTAAGGGGTGTATCAATACGATAAGTCGTATCGATACGGTTTTTGCTCACTGGAACCCTGAATTATTTCTTGGTAAAGGGCGTATCGGTACACTTCCTTAGCATATCAGTACGATTCAACAGTCATTTGAATTTTTGGATTCCAATAACTGACAAGCCAATGTTTGAAAATTAAATGCAAAGATTTTTGCAAAGTCAGCATATCATATCAATACGATGACATATCGTATCGGTACACTATAACAAAGAATATTTTTATATGAAAAACTGTATCGATACGGTCTCGATGCGTATCGGTACGCTATAGCTTAAAGTCTTGCCCAGATGAATATCGTATCGATATAGGGTTAAACCGTATCGGTACACTATGAACGATCAAAATTACAGTGTTGAAAATCCGTATCAATACGCCTTGACATTTTGTTGCTTTTTGCCTTGAAAACACTTAGAAAATTTGAACCCTTTTAATGTGTTTTGACTTTAAATAGTATTTGGTTCAAAATGGCTTGTCAATTTGTGAGTATTTGAAAATACTTAAAAAATTATTATTTTGCAATTTAGTCCCTAAGGTAAATTATTATATCAAAATCAATTTTGGTTTTACAATCTCTCCCTTTTTGATATAACAAAACCAAATATAAATTTTTAAGTTTTAAAAACTTTGAAAAGCTTACTCCCCCTTAATTTAAGATAGGTTTTCAAAAATAAGTTTCAAAATTTCAAAATTGGCTCTATATTATACTTCTCCCCTTTTTTGTTAGATCAAACATAATAGCACAAAGGTAAAGATAATAGCAACATAATATCATTAAATTCAAAGTGCAAACTTAATAATTCAAAGCAACCAATAGTTCAAAAACATAAAGCCAAACTCAAATCCTAACAACATAAATGAAAGCATATGGTCCTAATAGATAGGTGCATAAACTAGAAAAAAAACTAAATGAGATGTGATGAAATGCACGACTACTCGTTCCCACCATCATCGTCATCCTCGTCCTCTTCATCCTCATCTTCTTGATTCGGTTGAAGTCTCCTAGTTTGATTGAGCCAAGTACTATGGAAGGCGGCGAGAGAGACATCCATGGAACTTTGTTGAAGAGCAATGGCTTTGACTTGATCCTCCAAAGATGTGAAGCGAGTATCAATGCCCTTGACACGATCTTCCAATGATGTGAATCGAGTGTTAATAGCGGGAAACACGTCTTCCACGTTGTTGAATTTCTCATTAAGAAATGTCATGAGAGTATCCATGGGGGATTGAGCAATAAGAGCACCTTGAGAGCCTTGTGAAGCTTCGGCTTGAACATCTTGGCGAGGAGCTCTAGGAACATGAACTCATTCATTATTGAGGTAGGCAAGGAGAATGGGTGAGGGAACGCTCATCTATGGGTAGGCCAAGGGGTTCGGGATAGTCATGGGTACAATCTATCTTAAGATAGTGAAACAAATGACTCAACGCCGTTGAATAGTAAAAAAATTTGACTTGGTCGGTGTGGTTGTGTTGAACAAGATAGACAAGATCGGCAAAAATAATTTGACAAAGATTAAGGCGCTTACCCTCACGAAAACACCTAAGCCAAAAATCATCAACTTGACGAATGATTGAAAATTTCCTACCCGAGGAACGAATAAACCATGAAATTATGAGATGAAGTATACGGTCTTGGGCATTTAAAACATTGATAGAACCAAGAGGACCAAGACCCAAAGAATTTTCATCATCAATCCCGACATTTTCAAAACCAAAAGCATTGCAAAGAACGGTTTGAGCGACTCAAAAAGTTGCGCCCATAAGATGAGACTCTATAGCAACAACATGTTCCCTTTTTGCATCATGAATGCATTTGGCATTTGAAAAGAAAATTATGACCAAATTTTGATATAAAATAAGAGTTAGGTTCAAAAAGTTCATAAGTTTCCATCTTCGAAACAAAGGAAGATATTCAAATTTAAAACGTTCAGAGTTCAAAAATGGGATTGACATGACACGTTCTTCCCTAAGAGTAAATCTTTGGAATAGTTTATAACGTGACAAGTCCGAAGGGTGTGGAAAACTATTTTGAATTATGTAAGGGAAATTAGGTTTAGGATTACCCTTATCGTCCTCGATAGGATCGGAAGATGAAGAGCCTAAATATCTTCTCACTCGCTTTTTGGGTGCCATAATCCTGAAAACGACATCAAAACAAGTTGAATATGTATGCAATTACCATCTCATTCAATCCAACAATAAATTCCAATAATTCAAGTTGTTGAAAAAGAAAATTTTGGTTAAAAATATATACAAGTATAAAAGAAAAATTTGGTGAATTTTTTTTGAAAAATAGTTTATAAAAATATACGGTATAAAATTATATTCGAATGAAAAAATTTTAGATTTTGATTTTTTTTGTAAAAACTTGAAAAACCATACCATATGTATATGTTTTATACAAAAATTAATTGAAAACAACTAATAAAATTAAACAAAAATTAAAAAAAGAAAAAAAATGAAAAAAAATTATACCTTGAGTTATGAGAATGGATAAATGGGGTGATGAGAATGCACAATATTGCTAACAAAGCTTGGCTTTGATGTGTTGATGAAAAACCCTCAATTAATTTGAAGTTTGATGTGAAAAATTTGAGAGATTGAGGGGGGTTTTATAGTTATTTTTGGCTAGAGTTTGTTTAGGGTAAAGAGGGGAGTTTTAATGAAAAGTGATTTCTCATTAAGAGGCTCCAATTTAAGCTTTCGTCGATACCGTATCGGTACGCTTGTAGAGCGTATCGAAACTCTTTGCCCTAATTTTAAATTAATTTTTAATATTGTATTGATACGCGCGACCGTATAAATACAGTTTGGCCTGTATCACTCCCCATTGACGAAGCTGTATCGATACTTTGTAGCCGTCTCAATACGCCATTACCAGAAAGTGCATTTTGGATAGTTTCAAGTCCAAAAATCCAACTTTAAACGTCTCTAAATGCATGTGAATGACATATGAGCAAGATTTAATGACTAAAATTAATGCATAGTCCCCTAGCAACATGCATAGAAGCAAAATGATGCAAATTAACATATGCATGAATATCAACCAATTTCAAGCAAAATTTTTGACCATTTGGGACCTAAAAGGGTTAAGAAAGGCTACTTAAACCTAACTCTCTCCTAAGGTTCCAAAAATGCTATTTATCTAAAGGTTTGATAAATATATCCGCTAATTGGTTCAATGTATCAACATACTCTAGAACAACATCATTTTCAAAACAAGGTCTCTAATGAAATGATGTCTAATTTCTATATGTTTTGTTCTAGAGTGTTGGATGTGATTCTTAGTGAGACAAATGGCACTAGTGTTGTCACACCTAAGTGGTTTTGCATCTACTTGAACACCATAATCTAAGAGTTGTTGCTTCATCCAAAGGACTTGAGCACAACAACTTTCTAAGGATATGTACTCCACTTCGGTGGTAGATAAGGCTACGCTATTTTGTTTCTTAGAGAACCAAGATACGAGCATACTACCTAAGAATTGACATGTTCCGGAGGTGTTTTTCCTATCTATCTTGCATTCCCCATAATCCGCATCCAAATAAGCATGATAGTTAAAGGAAGAATCCTTAGGATACCAAAGACCTAAGTTAGGTGTGTCTTTAAGGTATCTAAAAATTCTCTTAATGGCTACTAACTGTTATTCTCTAGGACTAGCTTGGAACCTAGCACACAAGCAAACACTAAACATAATATCTGGTCTACCTGTGGTAAGGTAAAGCAAAGAAACTATCATAGATCTATAAAGCTTAGGATCGACACACGTACCTCCTTCCTCTTTGTCAAGCTTTATAGAAGAGCTCATAGGAGTGGCTTGAGGCTTCACATTCTCTAAGCTGAACTTCTTGAGCATTTCATTCACGTACTTTACTTGATTGATGAAGGTGTCATCCTTCATTTGTTTGATTTGGAGCCCCAAAAAGAATGAGAGCTCCCCCATCATGCTCACCTCGAACTCACCTTGCATTAGCTTAGAAAATTCTTTGCAATAACATTCATTAGTAGAACCAAAAATGATATCATCAACATAAATTTGTACTAGTAAGATGTCATTACAATATCTTTTTACGAAAAGTGTAGTATCCACCTTGCCTTTTTCAAAACATTTTTCAATCAAAAAGTTTGAAAGCCTTTCATACCAAGCTCTAAGAGCTTGTTTTAAACCATAAAGAGCTTTGGTTAATTTAAAAACATGATTTGGAAATTTAGGACCTTCAAAACCCAGTGGTTGTTAAACATACACTTTTTCATTTATAAACCATTTAGAAAATCACTTTTTACATCCATTTGAAAAAGCTTGAAATCATGGTAACATGCAAATGCTAGAAGCATCCTAATAGCTTCCATTCTAGCTACGAGTGCATATGTTTCATCAAAATCAATTCCCTCTTCTTGAGTGTAACCTTGAGCAACAAGCCTAGCCTTGTTTCTCACTATGTTACCACTTTCATCTAGTTTATTTGTAAAGATCCATTTAGTTCCTATAGTAGATTGATTATTAGGCCTATCAACTAATGTTCATACTTTACTTCTCTCAAATTGATTAAGTTCTTCTTGCATGGCCAAAATCCAAAAATCATCTTTTAATGCTTCTTTGATATTTTTAGGCTCTATGCATGAAATAAATGCAACATGGTTCATTAATTTAAGAGAAGAGCGAGTGATTACCCCCTTAGATGGATCACCCAAGATTTCACCACTCTTGACATAGTTGAACTCCCTTGGGTAGGTGACCTCCTTTTCCTCGAGAGCCAAATCCCTTATGGCTTCAAGAGGTGGATCTTGTGGTTCCTCTTCTTTGGTTCAAATCTCATCTACCTTTGATGTTTGTCGTTCATCAACGACTTCAATGATTCCTATATCATCATCATCACAAGAATCCTTCCTCAGAAGGAGATTATCATCGAAAACATGCATAGACTCTTCTACTACTAAAGTTCTCTTATTAAATACATGATAGGCTTTAGAGTTTAAAGAATATCCTAAGAAAATAGCTTCATCACTTTTAGCATCAAATTAACCTAAGTTGTTTTTACCATTGTTTAAAACAAAACACTTGCAACTAAATAGATGAAAATAACTAACGTTAGGCTTCTTAGATTTTAAAATCTCATATGGAGTTTTCTTTAAAATAGGCCTAATCATTACTTGATTTATAACGTAGCAAGTGGTATTTGTGGCTTCCTCCTAAAAATATTTAGGTAAATTATTTTCGCAAAGCATGGTTCTAAGAATTTCTTCTAAAGTTCGATTTTTCCTCTCAACTACCCCATTTTGTTGAAGAATGCGAGGTGCAGAAAACTTAAGGCTAATCCCATTTTCATTTAAAAATTCTTCAAAACCCAATTTTTGAAACTCGGTTCCAAGATCACTTCTAATGTGAGTAATTTTAAGCTCAAGATCATTTTGGGTTATTTTAGAAAATGTGATGAATTCTTCTAAAGTCTCATCTTTTGTACTTAAGAATAGAACCCCAAGTAAACCTAGAATAGTCATCTACAAGCACAAAATCATATGATTTACCACCCAAGCTCATAGTTCTAATTGGCCCAAAAAGATCCATATGAATCAATTGTAAGCATCTACTAGTAGAAACATCATTAATGGATTTAAATGAAGTTCTATGTTGTTTACCCTTAGAGCATGCACCACATATTTTATCATTAGAGAACTTAAGTTTGGGTAAACCTCTAACTAGATTAAGGGAAACTAATTTCTCTAAAACACTCATGCTAGCTTGTCATAATTTTCTATGCCAAAGTCATGAATCATGTTCATCGTATGCAACTAAGCATGCATTGGATGTTTTTATTTCATCTAAGTGCACCATAGAGATATTGCCTATCCTATGCCCTATGAGCATCAATTGATTTGTTTTAATGTTCATTATTTTACAACCACTTTGATCAAAGAGAACATTAAAACCTTTATCACATAATTGACTAATGTTCAACAAGTTGTGTTTTAGACCATTGACAAGCAATGCATCTTCAATGAGTACGGTTGAAAGATTACCAATTGAGCCAATAACCTCAATATGGCTTTTGGAGTTATCACCAAATGTCACCACTCCACCATGCTTTGGCTTGAGCTCCTTGAATCTACTCTTCTCTCCGGTCACGTGTCTTGAGCATCCACTATCAAGGTACCATGTGTTTTGACTTGAAGCTTTGGCCTTGTAGAAATGCTCTCCCTACAAACAAAGATTAGTTCTTTGATTTTGGTACCCAAATCATTTTGGGTCCATAAGTGTTATCTCCCAAAAGCTTGGTTCCCTTAGGAATCCAAGAAGCAATATCATTTACGTTATTAGAAACAATAAGTTCCTTAGGAACCCATACACTCCTAATTCTTTTTAATTTAGATTACTTTTGAAAGCTTATTTGTTTGGGGTAAAAAGATTTTCTCTTTACATATTGGGTTTTAGAAGAATTTCCCTTTTTAAAATCATTTTCCCAATAGTAAGAGAAGTTTTAAGATTTTTCACCTCATTGGTGTGAAAATCTTGAAAATCGGAAAGAAGTTTTTCTAAATCAATGTTTTTCTTTTTGAGATCATTTGAAAGATTAATGAAATACAAAACCTTCTTTTCAAATTCAGAATTGGTTTTTGAAAGAGACTCATTTTGATTTTTCAAATTGGAAATGTTTTTCATATTTTTCAAAATAGACTCTTTGTATTTTTCAACCAACTCGTCATAAACATCTTGTAACTCATCATAGGCATCATATAATTCATTGTAAGTAAGAGATGATGAGTTAGGGTTTACCATTCGTTCCTCCTCAAATGTCATGAGACAAAGGCTGGTCACTTCCTCCTCCTCTTCGGATGACTCCTCGTCACTCCAAGTTGCCACTTGAGCTTTGAGTTTGTTCTTCTTCCCAAAGCTTTTCTTTCTCAATTGAGGGCACTCGGATTGGATATCGCTATCGTTGTATGAAGCTTTAAGTGCGATTCCAATCTTCTTTTTATCAGCCTTCTTCTTCTCAACTTTCTTTTTTTCTTTCTTCTTCTCTTCTTCCCTCCCTTGTTTCATGATCTCATGAGTGAGTAGAGATCCAACAAGGGCATCAAGCTTGAGAGTCTTCAAATCTCTAGCTTTGATGATGGTCGTTCTTTTTCCATCCTAAGATTTCGAAAGAGAATATAGTAGTTTCTAAACTAGCTTGTCTTCGGGAATGACTTCACCGAAGCCCTTTAGCCCGCTGACGATGACCGAGAACCGATCAAACATCTTGGAGACGCTTTCATAGGGTTCCATCTTGAAATTTTCATAACTTAAATTGAGCAGCCCGATCTTCGTCTCTTTAACATTGCTAGTTCCCTCATATGTGGTCTCGAGGGTATCCCAAACTTCCTTGACGCTTTCGATTGAAGACACATTTGAATAGATAGCAGGACCGAGAGCACAAAAGATCATATGCAAGGCTTTATCATTGACTTGCAACTATTTTCTATCTTCTTCGGTCATCTCGACTTTGATCTTTAGGACTAATCTTCCTTCACCATCTCTCTTCATAGGAATGCTTAGCCCGTCTTCTAATACGTCCCAGACCATGTAGTCGTTGGATTTGATGAAGAGTCACATCTGATTCTTCCAATATGGGTAGTTATCCCCATTGAAGAATGGTGGTTTATTGGTGGATTGAGACTCATAGAGGTTGGGGCCGGAGGTGGATGTCATTTCTTCAATTTGTTGTTGATCAAACTCTCCTAGAATCAACTCTAGAGGGTTGTAATCCTTCCAATGAGTGTGGCTCTGATACCAATTGTTGAGTTGATCAATCGATTGCAAATGGCTAAGAGGGGGTGAATTGACGATAAAAATTTGAAGGGAGAAAATAGATGAATGAAAAATTTGACACAAGGCAATTTATAGTGGTTCAAGTTCCTAAATGAACTCTACCTCCACTACCTTAGCTCCCACTAAGGGTTTTCAATCAATCCACTAATTGATTCTTCCCATTTTCTTGGATGAGGAGGAAACCTTACAAGACCGATTAAGATTTTTACCTATAGCGACGTTTTTTGAAAACCTCGAGGTATTGTTACACCTTTTACTCTGGTGTCACTTAGAAGAACCGGGTTTTAACTTGAAAGCGAATTTTTGAAAATCGATAAAAATTGGAGTCGTCGCCGACCATTTTAAAAGGTAGACCGAACACCGAAAACTAAACAAGAGATTTAAAAGGGTTCATGAGTCGGTTACACGTGAAGAAGGATGAGCACCCCCGTCGTGCCCAAAATTGGTACCAAAATCATTACCGCTTGATTAATATTAAACTTTGCGAATTAAAGTGATAAACCGAAATCGAAATTTGTTTATACGGGTGAGTAGATTTTAAAAGTCTTAATATTCGAGAAGGAACGTCTGAACCACCACCATTACAACTGGTACTGGCCTCGTTCGTTCCCGAATAAAAAGAAGTCACATTACATTTTCATATTCCGGATGCAACTTACGAGAATAAACACATAATAAGAATAAACTAACAAAAATATGGAAAAGGAACAAAACATAAAAGGCACGCAAGAATATGATATGTGGTGGCATAAATATCCCTAACTAACATGATAACATATTTTAAAGAGGAGGAGCATGGCAATATAATGTAAAGGCATATATACTAACATGATAAAAAAACACTAACAAGATGATAAACAAGGTAAATAAAACAATTGTGTCGATGAAAGACATGCTAAAACAAGAGTGCACATACTACACGATTCAAAAATAAATAATATCACAAAAAAATTGGGCAACCAAGAATGCATATACATATCACATTACCAAGATGACCACATTGTTCTATTGCATGTTGAACAAGATTCATAAATAAATTAAACAACAGAATATTTAAGTGTGAGAGTGAATGCAAGCCTTTTACATTTTTTTACTCTTCATTTTTTTGAAAAAGAAACTAACACTTGGGCTAAAATAGAATGGACACTAAGTTTGAGGTAAAAAAAACAATAAAACGAAGATTTTAAAAGAATACGAAATGGGGGAAATCAAATAAATTTGAAAACGTGGGAGGGCCTCGGACGAAATAAACCAGCTCTCAGGAAAATAATTTGTCACATAGGGATGGAATTGAAATGATTCGAAAACATAGAAGGGTCGAGGTGTGATTTTAAAGGAGCGAAAACCCTTCAAGAGAGATTTTCCACGTGCGGAGGGGTATATGCGCAAATAAACCATAAAAACAAGGGATGCTGTAACCCCCTTAACCCGGCCTAGACGGTTGACCCGAATTAAGAAAGTCACACGGGGAAAACCAAAGTCAACCCGAAAGTCAACCTTGATTAACGACCTTTTTTTTTACTCTTGTCTAGATGCTCATTAACCCTAGATATGATAATACAAACAACATGCTCAAAGATCATACACATCAGAGATCAAACGGGGACCCAATTGAACAAGTTACAACATTAGGGACCAAATTGTAAATTCTGTAAATTATAAGGCCTTAATCCAAATTAAAGTTACCATCTTGAAATTAGTCAGGTTTCATGCTTCTCTGTAAATTTTCAGCTCAAAAGGACTTCCCAACTCATACAATTGCACAAACAAGATTCAGGACCAAAATGTAAACATTCCAAAACATTTAACTGCCTGTGTCAGCCCCCAACGGTCAGACGTTCCGAAACAGGGAGAGCCTGTTTCGAAACGCGGGGTCGTTCCACAACGCGTACCGAAACGGTGGCTGGCAGAGGGCTTTCCGTTTCGAAACGATGCCTACCGTTTCGGACGCCTGGGCTTATTTAAAGCACCCGTTCCGGAACGGTAGCCACTGTTCCGAAACAACCTGCACAGAATGCAGCAAAAGGCTTCCTTAAACATGCAATTGATCAACCATATATGCTCCAAATGCTACCAAACTTTACCAGCATGAAATTCAACATACAAGAGACATATTTGCATCAACCATTCAACATTATATCATCATATATGAAAAGCCCCAATTCTAATAGCATGCTTCCTACACAAGCTAACCATTCAAGCATAAACCTCCAAATCAACATGTATTGGCCAATTACAAAACCAGCATTTCCAACAACATTAAACATACTTAGGGAGTTCAAAACATCTCCCAAAACATTCACAAAGGTCCCCCATTGCCAAATGCCAAAAGCTAAGGAAGTACAAGAAAACCTTTCCATACTTGAGCTTAAATCCCACTTGTTTGCTTGCCTTCCTTGCTGCCCTTAAGTACCTTAATGATCTGCATTATTGGTTTAAGTAAACGAAAGAGAGCGTAAGCAAAAGCTTAGTGAGGAATGCTCAATAAAACCATTCAATAATGCATTATAAAACTCATTTATAAATCATACTTCAAAACCTCATTTACACATGCTTACAAGCATTCTTAAACAAGCAATACATGCTTCCATATCATTACATGTCATATTGGCCACAAGTGATAAGTTCCATCTTTTAAAAACAAGATCAACATAAGACTCACACATGGACTTTTAAACACCATTGTGATCTTATAATTCTCAAGAACCACACAAGGACTTTTAACCACCTTTGTGTTCTTACAAGTTTCACCCCAAGGACTTTTAAACACCTTGGCCCCAAGGACTTTTAAACACCTTTGCCCATGGACTTTTAAACACCATGGCAAGGACCACACAAGGAATTTTAACCACCTTTGTGTCCTTAACAAGAACCATCCAAGGACTTTTAACCACCTTGATGTTCTTAAGTAACAAGGCTCACTTAAGGACTTTTAACCACCTTAGTGACCTTAACAAGAATCATCATGGACTTTTAACCACCATGAAGTTCTTAGAATCCACAAGGCTCACTCAAGGACTTTTAACCACCTTAGTGACCTTAACCTTTTTCAAAACATCACTTGCCAATATACATCATTATCATCAAATAATCCACTGTTTTAAAGCATTAAACCAAGCCATAAACATCATGCATTTATAAGCTTCAAACCACATTTTAACAATGCTCAAAAACAAGGAACTCTTACCTTGAGCTTCCTTCAACATATGGCTTACAAAATCAGCAATAACCATGCTAAATCATGCTTTCAAAACAGAATTTAAAACATGCACTAAACCACATTGCATAACAACCAAACCATGGCCACCACTAGAGAGTTTTTCTGAAAACTTACACTTGAGCTTAGTAAAGTTGTTTAGACTTAAACTAAGCTCCCAAGACATTGGTTTCAAAGCTGAAAACCCAATTTCACTCACCGATTCCGTTTCGCCTCTTTTCCGAAACACAAATCAAGCTTCCGGATCACCACCACTTGGATCCAAAGATGACTCCCCTCCAAACTTAAGTTTCTCCTCTTTTAGAACCAAAAACCTTGAAGAATCAACATGCAAATGGTGAGGTTTTGTTGATGTGATGATTAGAAATCAAAAGAGAGTTGAAAAGAGAGATTTAGGTGACAAAATCAGAAGAAATTCTCTGGAGAGAAAGTGTTTGGGTTGAGAGAAAATGAGAGAAAGGAAAATTGGAAATATGGAAAGTTAGTTACAAAATAGCCAAAATGATTTCCCTCCACTTTTCTTTTGTTTTAAAATCAGAATTAAACATTAAAATATCTTAGAAAATTCTGGAGAAACTCCCTTTGGAATAATAGCTCCTTAAAGATTCAAAGTTTCAATCCTTTCTAAAACAGTCACGCAACTTTCAAAAATTACATTTTGGTCACTAGCCAAAATGTCACCCTTCCAAAACTCATTTTGTAAAATTGATTTCACAGTTCACTTATATATAATAAAAGATGATTTTAGAACATTTTTCCATATTTTTAATGCAACCCGAACTAGGCTTTCCTAATTTCACCTTTTTAGATTCGAACAACACTTTGACCGAACTGGTCAACGCCCAAAACTTCTAAGCCCAAAACCGGGGCGTTACAACTCTCCCCCCTTAAGAAATTTCGTCCTCGAAATTTACCTGAAGGAAAGAGATAAGGAAACTGCTTCAGCATGTCTTCCTTTCGCTCCCACGTGGCTTCCTCAACACCTCGATGCTTCCACAGCACCTTCACCAACTCAATGGTCTTGCCACGAAGAACCTTGCTATCCGAATCCAGAACCTTCACCGGTTCCTCATCATAGGTCAAATCCGGATTCAATTCCACTTCCTCTACAGGCATCACATGCGAAGGATCAGATCTATACTTCCGGAGCATAGAAATATGGAACACATCATGAATCTTCTCCAACTCTTGAGGTAGCCTCAACTTGTACGCAACAGGACCCACCCGCTCAATCACCTCATATGGTCCAATATACCTAGGGCTCAACTTACCCTTCCGGCCAAACCTCATCACCTTCTTCCAAGGCGAAACCTTCAAGAACACACGGTCACCCACCACATACTCAATCTCCTTACGCTTCAAATCCGCGTAAGACTTTTGCCGATCAGAAGCCGCCTTCAAACGCTCACAAATGAGCTTCACCTTCTCGGTGGTTCCTTTCAACAAAGCCGGCATCGAAACCAACTTCTGACCCGTTTCAGCCCAACAAAGAGGAGTCCTACACTTCCTCCCGTACAAAGCCTCATAAGGTGCCATTTGTATACTTGCCTGATAACTATTGTTATAAGCAAACTCCACCAAAGGCAAATGCTTCTCCCATAAGCCCTGAAACTCAATCACGCAGCACCTCAACATATCCTCCAAAATCTGAATAACACGCTCAGACTGACCATACGACTGAGGATGATAGGATGTACTGAAATTCAACCTTGTACCCAAAGCTTGATGCAAACACTGCCAGAAACGCGATGTGAACCTCGGATCCCTATCCGACACAATCGACTTAGGCACACCATGCAGCCGCACAATCTCAGCAATGTACAGCTCTGCAAGCTTATCCAAGGAAAACGTAGTATGCACAGGCAAGAAATGCGCACACTTCGTCAGGCGATCTACAATCACCCAAACCGAATTCTTCTTCGACGGAGACAAAGGTAAACCAGATACAAAATCCATGGTAACCCTTTCCCACTTCCATTCAGGGATTCTCATCGGTTGCAACAACCCTGAAGGAACCTGATGCTCAGCCTTAACTCACTGACACACCAAACACTTGCTCACAAACTCCGCAACATCCTTTTTCAAACCCACCCAATAGTACTCATCACGAAGATCACGATACATCTTGGTACTACCAGGGTGCATAGCAAAAGGACTACTATGACCTTCAGTCAGAATAGCATGCCTCAATTCAGCATCATTGGGCACTACTATTCGACTACCAAAACACAACACACCATCATCGTTAAAACAGAAATCCGAAGGCATACCCTCCGCGATATCCTGAACATGCGGTACCAAAGAATCATCCAGCAACTGCTTTTCTTTGATCAGCTGAACCAATGATGGCTTCACTTGTAACTCAGCTATAAGACCACCATCACGCGAAATACTCAAGCTAGCAAACATAGCCCTCAGCTCAACAGCTACCTTCCTGCTCAAGGCATCCGCAACAACATTAGCCTTTCCAGGATGGTACTCAATCGTCAGATCATAATCCTTGAGCAACTCCAACCAACGCCACTGCCTAAGATTCAACTCCTTCTGAGACATCCGATACCTCAAACTCTTGTGATCCGTGTACACCGTACACTTCTCACCATACAGATAATGCCTCCAAATCTTCAAAGCAAAAACCACTGCAGCCAGCTCAATATCATGCGTAGGATAATTGCGCTCATGCACCTTTAACTGTCGCGATGCATAAGCTACAACCTTACCCTCCTGCATCAGCACACATCCTAAACCAACATAGGACGCATCACTGTAGACCACAAACTCTTTCCCTGATTCAGGCTGAACCAAGATAGGAGCTTGCGTCAAAGCCGCCTTAAGCTTCTCAAAAGCCTACTGTCTCGCTTCCGTCCATTCATACTTAACATCCTTTTGCAACAGCTTCGTCAAAGGTGCAGCAATCTTAGAAAACCCATCCACAAACCTCCGGTAGTATCCTGCCAAACCAAGGAAACTACGAACCTCATGAACAGACTTAGGAACCTTCCAGTTCATCAGCGCCTCAATCTTCTGAGGATCAACACGAATCCCCTCAGCAGAAACTACATGCCCAAGAAACACCACCTCCTTAAGCCAGAACTCACACTTGCTCAGCTTAGCATAAAGCTGATTTTCCAACAAAGCTTGCAAAACAACCCTCAAATGCTCTTCATGCTCCTCCTCAGTACGCGAGTACACAAGGATATCATCAATGAACACCACAACGAACTTGTCCAGGTATTCATGAAACACACGATTCATCATGTCCATGAAAGCAGCAGGAGCATTTGTCAAACCAAACGGCATCACAAGGAACTCATAATGCCCATACCTTGTCCTGAAAGCTGTCTTTGGCACATCCACATCCTTCACCTTCAACTGATAATACCCTGACCTCAAATCAATCTTAGAGAACACAGCTGCTCCCCGAAATTGATCAAAGAGATCATCAATCCTCGGCAAAGGATACCGATTCTTGATAGTCAATTTGTTCAGCTGACGGTAATCAATGCACATTCTCATAGTGCCATCCTTCTTCTTCACAAACAAGACCGGTGCTCCCCAAGGCGACACACTCGGCCGAATGAAACCACGATCAAGCAATTCCTGCAATTGCGTCTTCAGCTCCTTCAGCTCCTTAGGTGCCATTCTATAAGGGGTAATGGACACATGAGTCGTATTCTCATACAGCTCAATTCCAAACTCCACCTTGCGATTAGGAGGTAAACCAGGAAACTCCTCAGGAAACACTCCAGGGAACTCGTTCACAACTCTGATATCTTGCACGCGTAACTCCTTAGAGCTAGGATTCATCACAAAAGCTAGATAAGCTTCACAACCTTGCCTCAGCATTCTGCTCGCCTCCAAGGTAGACACCACATTGGCAAGAAACTTCACATTCTCACCAACCACAACAACTTCGTAATCATCCGCAAGCTTCAACGAAACTCGCTTATTTTCACAATCCACAACAGCACGATGCTCAGCAAGCCAATCCATACCAAGGATTACATCAAAACCATAGAAAGGCAGCTCCATAAGGTCAACATGAAAAACATGGTCCTGAACAACCAAAGGACACCTTCTATACAACTTTCGAGTCACAACAGTCTCACCAAAAGAACTAGTGACACGAACACCAACATCCAAAGACTCAACAGGCAAACCAAGCAATTCAGCATGCTCACGCAAAATATATGAATGCGTAGATCCAGAATCTATCAAGGAAAGTAATGACAAGGATTGCAAAGTAAAGGTACCTGCAATCACATCCGCGTCATTCCTCCCCTCCCGCTGAGCATACACCCTAGCTTGACCACCACCCTCAGGCTGAATAGCCACAACATGGGCCACTCCTCGACCACCTTCCTCTCTCCGCTGGAAATTACCACGGCCACGCCCACGACCTTTCTGCGGTGCAGCAACAACAGGAGCACGCACTTGGCCACCAGCCATCATAGGACAATCTCGCCTCAAGTGATCCGCAGATCCACAATTCCAGCATCCATTACCAGCTGCCGCAACAGGAGCTTGCACCTCCCTCACAGCACGAGGACAGTCATGCTTCATGTGACCACGTGAACCACACATCCAACAAGCACTCGGATCAGCTCTAGCATTGCCTCCTCTAGCAGATGCACCACCACCTCTCTTAGCTGAGGACTGATACTTCTGATCACGTCCCCTCTTGTTCCGTCCACCACCGGAACTATACTCAGCAGCTCGCTTTCCAGCACTTGAACCAGCACTCTTAGCAGATAAACCCAAGTTCATCTCAATATCCTTAGCTCGGCCCACTAACACATCAAAATCATCATACTCAGTGGCCAGCACATACATCTTCACATCCGTCACTAAACCATAACGGAATCTTTCGCACCTTGCCCGTTCATCTGGTACCAGCTCAGGTGCATATTGACTGAGTCTAACAAACTGAACCTCATACTCAGCCACTGTCATGCTCCCTTGGGCAAGAGACATGAACTCACGCTTCTTTTCATCAAGATACCTCACACCAAGATACCTTCTCTTGAACACATTCTGAAAGAATGTCCAAGTTATGTCAGCATCAGCCATCCCAGCTAAAGTGGTCGTCCACCACGTATAAGCATCATCATGTAGTAAAGATACTACACAACCCAGCTTTTGCACATCCGTGCAACTCATCTGACCCAAAATCCTCTTGGTACTTTCCATCCAGGATTTAGAACCTTCAGCAGACATACCCCTGAACTCAGTCCCACCAAGACTGCGCAAACGCTCCAAAGGTAGTCTAACTCCCGCATCTCCCTGATGCCCAGCTCCTTGAGCTCCAGCTACTGCCGCTCGAAAAGCACCCGCAATAGCTTGTACCAACATAGACATGTCAGGCATAGCTTGCCCCTGACCAACTTTAGGACCAGCAGCTCCAGCACCAGCTGCAGCTTCAGCTCTTTCTCCCTCAGCACCACCACCACCAGGTGGAGGAGGAGGTAACACTGCACTTCCCGCATTCTCCTCATTCTCATTCTCATTAGGAGCCGTAGCTCGCACATTACTTCTCAACTCTCTACGTGGTGCCATACTTTTACCATGCAATCACAATACAATTAAACAAAGTCAGGTCCAGCAAGGTAAGCAATCCAAGTACTCAAGCTCAATTTCATTCAAAATCAACATCATTTCATTAGCTTTGATTTGGCAATGGGTACCCATAACATGCTACACCACAGCATACAACTCAATTGCATCAAAATCACAAGCCACAAAACATGCTTTCAATCAACAAGCATACGAGGCATACATACTTCAATCATGCACTCATTCATTCCCAATTACTCGAGAACTCAGCTCTGATACCACCAAATGTAACCCCCTTAACCCGGCCTAGACGGTTGACCCGAATTAAGAAAGTCACACGGGGAAAACCAAAGTCAACCTGAAAGTCAACCTTGATTAACGACCTTTTTTTTACTCTTGTCTAGATGCTCATTAACCCTAGATATGATCATACAAACAACATGCTCAAAGATCATACACATCAGAGATCAAACAGGGACCTAATTGAACAAGTTACAACATTAGGGACCAAATTGTAAATTCTGTAAATTATAAGGCCTTAATCCAAATTAAAGTTACCATATTGAAATTAGTCAGGTTTCATGCTTCTCTGTAAATTTTCAGCTCAAAAGGACTTCCCAACTCATACAATTGCACAAACAAGATTCTGGACCAAAATGTAAACATTCCAAAACATTTAACTGCCTATGTCAGCCCCCAACGGTCAGACGTTCCGAAACAGGGAGAGCCTTTTTTGAAACGCGGGGTCGTTCCGCAACGCGTACCGAAACGGTGGCTGGCAGAGGGCTTTCCGTTTCGAAACGATGCCTACCGTTTCGGACGCCTGGGCTTATTTAAAGCACCCGTTCCGGAACGGTAGCCACTGTTCCGAAACAACCTGCACAGAATGCAGCAAAAGGCTTCCTTAAACATGCAATTGATCAACCATATATGCTCCAAATGCTACCAAACTTTACCAGCATGAAATTCAACATACAAGAGACATATTTGCATCAACCATTCAACATTATATCATCATATATGAAAAGCCCCAATTCTAATAGCATGCTTCCTACACAAGCTAACCATTCAAGCATAAACCTCCAAATCAACATGTATTGGCCAATTACAAAACCAACATTTCCAACAACATTAAACATACTTAGGGAGTTCAAAACATCTCCCAAAACATTCACAAAGGTCCCCCATTGCCAAATGCCAAAAGCTAAGGAAGTACAAGAAAACCTTTCCATACTTGAGCTTAAATCCCACTTGTTTGCTTGCCTTCCTTGCTGCCCTTAAGTACCTTAATGATCTGCATTATTGGTTTAAGTAAACGAAAGAGAGCGTAAGCAAAAGCTTAGTGAGGAATGCTCAATAAAACCATTCAATAATGCATTATAAAACTCATTTATAAATCATACTTCAAAACCTCATTTACACATGCTTACAAGCATTCTTAAACAAGCAATACATGCTTCCATATCATTACATGTCATATTGGCCACAAGTGATAAGTTCCATCTTTTAAAAACAAGATCAACATAAGACTCACACATGGACTTTTAAACACCATTGTGATCTTATAATTCTCAAGAACCACACAAGGACTTTTAACCACTTTTGTGTTCTTACAAGTTTCACCCCAAGGACTTTTAAACACCTTGGCCCCAAGGACTTTTAAACACCTTGGCCCATGGACTTTTAAACACCATGGCAAGGACCACACAAGGAATTTTAACCACCTTTGTGTCCTTAACAAGAACCATCCAAGGACTTTTAACCACCTTGATGTTCTTAAGTAACAAGGCTCACTCAAGGACTTTTAACCACCTTAGTGACCTTAACAAGAATCATCATGGACTTTTAACCACCATGAAGTTCTTAGAATCCACAAGGCTCACTCAAGGACTTTTAACCACCTTAGTAACCTTAACCTTTTTCAAAACATCACTTGCCAATATACATCATTATCATCAAATAATCCACTGTTTTAAAGCATTAAACCAAGCCATAAACATCATGCATTTATAAGCATCAAACCACATTTTAACAATGCTCTAAAACAAGGAACTCTTACCTTGAGCTTCCTTCAACATATGGCTTACAAAATCAGCAATAACCATGCTAAATCATGCTTTCAAAACAGAATTTAAAACATGCAATAAACCACATTGCATAACAACCAAACCATGGCCACCACTAGAGAGTTTTTCTGAAAACTTACACTTGAGCTTAGTAAAGTTGTTTAGACTTAAACTAAGCTCCCAAGACATTGGTTTCAAAGCTGAAAACCCAATTTCACTCACCGATTCCGTTTCGCCTCTTTGCCGAAACACAAATCAAGCTTCCGGATCACCACCACTTGGATCCAAAGATGACTCCCCTCCAAACTTGAGTTTCTCCTCTTTTAGAACCAAAAACCTTGAAGAATCAACATGCAAATGGTGAGGTTTTGTTGATGTGATGATTAGAAATCAAAAGAGAGTTGAAAAGAGAGATTTAGGTGACAAAATCAGAAGAAATTCTCTGGAGAGAAAGTGTTTGGGTTGAGAGAAAATGAGAGAAAAGGAAAATTGGAAAATATGGAAAGTTAGTTACAAAATAGCCAAAATGATTTCCCTCCACTTTTCTTTTGTTTTAAAATCAGAATTAAACATTAAAATATCTTAGAAAATTCTGGAGAAACTCCCTTTGGAATAATAGCTCCTTAAAGATTCAAAGTTTCAATCCTTTCTAAAACAGTCACGCAACTTTCAAAAATTACATTTTGGTCACTAGCCAAAATGTCACCCTTCCAAAACTCATTTTGTAAAATTGATTTCACAGTTCACTTATATATAATAAAAGATGATTTTAGAATATTTTTCCATATTTTTAATGCAACCCGAACTAGGCTTTCCTAATTTCACCTTTTTAGATTCGAATAGCACTTTGACCAAACCGGTCAACGCCCAAAACTTCTAAGCCCAAAACCGGGGCGTTACAGATGCGATGATATAAAAGCTCTCTTTTAAATTGGTCTTAACTCTTTTAGGCATTTTCGAAACTAGAAGAAAAACAAAGTCTCTTCCCTTTCCCCCTTTTGGCGTTAAATAAATCGAGCCCCTTTACCTCTATGTCGGCCACCGTTAACTGGCGCCGGCAAGCATCGAGGAAAAACCAAAAGACCCCTTTTTTAGGTTTCAAAGAAACCCTTGAAAAAACTGAAATTAGAAAAAAACAAAAAACTTTTCCATTTTCTTCGAAACCCTAAAGCAAAACCATAAATCCTTTTCTACTTTGTTTTTTCTTCCCTTCAAAACCTGAAACGAAAACCTTTTCCTTTGTTGTTTTTTGGTTGTTCACGTGCCTTCCCTTCACCGACTCACCACACGCGACCTTCATACAGCCGGAGGTTTATCATCGATGAGAGGACGGCGGTGGAACAAGAGACAAAGCGAAACGGCTCCCGTGAAGATGAGGCGTCGAAAAAGGTAAAAAAATTAAACCTTTGGCCTTTTTTTGTTCTTATGCATGCAAACTCTAAAAAAAAGAATGGGAACTACCTCTGAATTTGTTTCTATTCCTCAAGTTCGAAATCACCCTTTTTTTTCTCTAAGGGCTTACAATTTCGTTTCTCGGTTTCTTTTATACCGAGATTACATCGAGGTAAAAAACAAAAACATATTACAAGACACCCTCCGATTTGCCTTGTCTGGTTGACTTGTATGTGCCCCTTTTTTCTGATTTTCTTCTTCTGTTTTTCTTTTGCTTTGATTTTGTTTTTAGGTGTTCCGACTCTGCCTTTTTCTCTATAAATGTCGTCGTCGGCGTGGAGGTGGCAGAAGCGTGGGCGTGACAATCTGGGACCGTCAGATGAGTTCCGATCCAACGGCCACGATGGAGGCGATGCTAGATGGGAAGACATGTCGCTAGGGTTTTGCTTGAGTCTGAATCTGGACCGTCAAATTGCATCTTGATCTGACGGTTGTGGGCTTGCGGCGCAAGATTAAACCATGGGGCTCGTTAGGGTTTCTCTTCTCCACATGATCTGGACCGTTGGTTGTCCTATAGATCTAACGGCTAAAATCTGTGTGGCGCAAGATCATTAGATGGACACCTAGGGTTTTCACCCTCTAGTTTGATCTGAACCGTTGATGCTGCTACGAATTGACGGCTACGATGGGGTGCAGCACGAGATCAAACTAAGGCTCCATAGGGTTTCCTCCCAAGATGCGATTTGGACCATTGATCATGCCCCCAATCTAATGACTAGTGTTCGGTTGCGCAAAGACAGAATATAGCCATTAGGGTTTTTATCTTGATTATTAGGTCTAGCACCATTTGGGCTTACAAGCTGTGTAATTCGGGCTCATGTTATGGACTTTAATAATAACAATGTCTTATTATCCTAAATTGGGCTTTTATTATTATGCTTTATTTACAATAATAATAATAATAAAAAAAAAACAATAATAGATAATAATAATAATAATAATAATAATAATAATAATAATAATAATAATAATAAATATTCAATAAAAATATTAACAACTAGTAGCCAAATCCTAATACTAAATAACGAATAATAACGAAATAAAAACAAAACTCACTAACCTTATAATCATGATACTAATAATCTTATAACAAATATTCTTAATAACAATAATAGCTATGACTAATACAATATATATAATGTTTAGGGGTTTTTAAAGGAATAACATGATAATTAATTGTAATATAAGTACCAACAACAATAGTGATGTAAAATAATTTTTTTGTTAGCCCGATATAGGCCATTGATCAAACTAAAGGGGTTCTAGATCCGGACAAAATTAGTGATTACAGATGCCCCCTTTACTTATTCTTGTGGAACAAGAATAAAGCAATTACTTATGCTTGTGGAACAAGAATAAAGCAAAGGCCCTAAGCACTAATTTTGCCTCACTTCCTTGTTGGACGGTTCGTTTTCCCGAAGTAGCCATGCGATTCCAAGTAACTCTTTTTTTCGAAGCCTTGAATATATGAGTCCCTTCTCCATTGGGCCCATTTCTTGGCGTATTCTTCTAGTAGTCCCTTCTCTATAGGACCCCCCGATTTTGAGATCCCGAAGACTCGAGAATCTGAGTTTTTTTCCTCATAAAACTCTTCCTCTCTGGCGGTTTTTCGAGTAATAGTTCCTCTTTTACAGAACTCCTCTCTTCGCATGTTTGAAATCAAGGATCTAAAAGTCCTTTCCCAATAGGACCTTCTGCTTCCAAGATCCTGAAGTCGCGGGTTCCTCCTATGTAGAACCCTTTTTTGGACCATCTCGTTGTGGGATCCTTAGAATCGTGAAGGGTTGGCGGCTTGAAAAGTTTTGCCTGAAATCCTTTTTGGTTCTCGCTTTATCATTTACTCCTCGTCTCATGAGGTATCCGACTCGCCTTTCGAATATCTGTGAAGGAGATGAAATGCTATGATGTTATGAGTTAGCATGCTCCTAACCTAGGGATGCCTAACTACTCGTGATGCATGACTGAGATTTCTATGTCATTCAAACATATTAATTCTATTGACATCCCGTCCTTTGGTGTCGCTTGTTGGTTGCACCTCTCTTTTTTTCATCTGTCCCTTATTCGTCTTCTCCATTTGGGGTACTTATCTTAATCCTCTTATGGGATTGTCCGCCTCAAAGTGCCCTTTCGGGTTTTCACTTTGAACCCTTTTTTTTTCTTCTTCTTCTTTCTCTTTTTTACTTTTTTTCTTTTCTCCTTTTTTAAGGATGCCCGTTTCGGGGTTTCCATCGGATTTGACTTTGCGTGGTGCCCTTGCCCTTTTGGGGGTTTTCACTGACTTTTGCTTGAGGTCTTCTAATTGTCCGAGCTTTGTAATCGGTGTCTACCTGTGGACAAACTGCTCTTAAAAGGTAAAATCATAGTAATACTAAGAAATCTTTTGTCTAGCATAGTCCATACCTCAACTTACTCGTAAGACGCTTTCGGGCAAGAGATGAGAAAAGATATCACAATAGGATTTTATTAATAATTTTTGAAGTCTTGAGATAATTTGAAAGTCATGGCAAACATGGAAGAGAAAAAGAGAAAAGGAAAAGACAGAAATACAAAGCAGGGCTTTGAGCATCAGTCGCATGAATGGCCGAGAACCTGTCGACCAAGCTAGATCTTTTGAAGTTCCTCGCACTATATCGAAAGTTCTGATTTCGGAGTGCCAAACTTCGTGACTTGTTTGAGCTACTCTTTCTTGGGCCTCTCCTCCCTTTTTCTTTTTTTTCTTTTTTCTCTTTTTTAATGTGCGCCCCTTTTGGGGTTTTCGCTTCGGGTATCCCTTCTTAAGAAGTGTCTTTCTGCATTTCCGCTCCTCTTTCTCATACGTAGTACTTCTTCACTGCGTCTGAGTTCACCAGGTGCTTTAGCTCATTTCCATCCATCTCTGTTAAAATTAATTCTCCACCAGAGAAGGCCCTTTTGACAACATACGAGCCTTCCCAATTAGGCATCCCTTTTCCCCGGGAGTCCTTCTGAGTAAGTAGGATCCTCCTAAGTACTAGGTCCCCTTGCCGAAATTCTCTTGGGCGAACCTTTTTATCGTGGGCCCGCATCATCCTCCTTTAGCACACCTGACCATGGTAAATGGCTTTTAGTCTCTTCTCTTCAATGAGATTCAATTGGTCGAACCGCGTTCGTATCCACTCGGCGTCTTCCAATTTTACTTCGTTCAAAATCCAAAGTGACGAGATTTCTACCTCAATCGGCAGAACATCTTCTGTGCCGTAAACCAGAGAGTAAGGCGTGGCTTTTGTGGACGTGTGTATTGAAGAGGGCAAATGGCAACTTCTCTTGCCAATCTCTAAAGGTATCTGTCGTCTTCGATATGATTTTCTTGATGTTCTTGTTTGCCGCTTCTACTGCTCCATTCATCTTGGGACGGTAAGTGGTACAATTGTGGTGGGTGATTTTGAATTGTTCACACACCTCGTCCATCATTTTGTTGTTCAAGTTAGAAGCGTTGTTGGTGATGATTCTTTCTGGTAAACCATACCGGCAAATGATTTCTTTCTTTAAGAACTTGCAAATAGTTTCATTTGTAATGTTGGTGTAGAAGGCTGCCTCTACCCACTTAGTGAAGTAATCAATGGCCACGAGGATAAAGCGATGTCCATTAGAGGCTTTTACATGAATTTGACCAATGACATCCATGCCTCAAACAGTAAAAGGCCATGGCGAATTCATGGTATGCAGCGGTAATGGCGGATAGTGGACCTTGTCGACATACACCTGACATTTGTGGCATTTCTTCGCATAATCGATACAGTCTCCTTCCATGGTCGACAAAAATACCCATACCTCATAATTTTGCGAGCCATCGAGAAACCGTTATCGTGGGTTCCGCACAGTCCATCGTGTACCTCGGCCAAGATATTCTTAGCTTCCCGAGTATCGATATATCTTAGTAGCACCTGATCTCTACCCCTTTTGTGTAGGATCTCCCCATCTAATACATATCCCATTGTCATTCTCCTAATGGTCCTTCTGTCATTTTCGTTGGCTTCTTGGGGATAGGTTTGGAACTTGATATATTGGAGGATATCAAAGTACCAAGGGTTTCCATCCGCCTCTTCTTCCAAGGCGTAGCAATGGGCTGGTACGTCGAAGGTCTGCATTTCGATCGGTCTCACTTCTGCTTCGGTGCTTGCTTTAAACATGGTGGCAAACGTTGCCAAGGCGTCTGCCATCTGATTGTCTTCTCTCGGGAGGTAAGCAAAGCTGGTCTTCTCATATATTTGGATTAACTTTTGAATCAGATCATATACTTGATCAATTTTGAATCTCTGGTTTCCCATTCTTTCCGAAGTTGAAAGATTACCAAAGACGAATCTCCAAAGACCTGAAGCGCCTTGACTTTTCTTTCGATGGCTGCACATAACCCCATAACACATGCCTCATATTCGGTTACGTTATTGGTGCAAAAGAACTCTAACCGGCTTGTAAAGGGATAGTATACGTTTTCTGGTGAGATTAACATTGCCCCTATTCTATGACCTAGGGCATTGGAGGCGCCATCAAAGTAGAGTTTCTGTGATCCGTCTTTTAGGGTATCCTCCTCTCCTATGGATGTATGCATTACGTCATCATCGGGGAAGTTGAAATTCAAAGGCTCGTAGTCCACTGAGGCCCGGCTGACTAGAAAATCGGCTATTGCACTTCCCTTTATCACCTTCTAACTCACATACACAATATCGTATTCGGACAATAGCATTTGCCAACGCGCCATCTTTCCGATCAGAGCTGGAGCTTCCATTATGAATTTTAACGGATCCAACTTTGATATTAACCAAGTAGTATGGTACAACATATACTACCGGAGCCTCTTGGTAGCCCATACCAAGGCACAACATAACTTTTGGATGGGCGGATAACGGGCCTCACAATCGGTGAACTTTTTGCTCAGATAATAGATGACCCTCTCCTTCCTCCCGGACTCATCATGTTGCCCTAGCACACAACCCATTGAATTCTCAAACACCGTTAGGTATAGGATTAGAGGTCTTCCGGGTGTTGGGGCTACTAAGATCGATACCTTAGTCAGGTATTCCTTGATCTTTTCTAGAGCTTCTCGGCACTGCTCATCCCATATTCTGGGATTGTTTTTTTGGAGTAATCTAAAAACGGGGTCACATTTGTCGGTTAACTGGGAAATAAACCGAGATATATAGTTCAATCTTCCTAAGAACCCCCAAACTTCCTTTTGTGTTCGAGGTGGGGGAAGATTTTGGATGGCCTTGACTTTGTCTGGGTCAATCTCGATCCCCTTTCGGCTGACCACGAAACCTAAGAGTTTTCCGCACATGACGGCGAAAGTGCACTTGGCTGGGTTGAGCTTTAGTTGATATTTCCTCAACCTCTGAAAGAGCTTCCTTAGGTTCTGGATGTGCCCCTCCTCGATTTGGGACTTAGCTATCATATCATCCACATACACCTCGATCTCTTTGAGTATCTTGTCATGGAAGAGGGTCACCATAGCTCTTTGATACGTGGCCCCAGCATTTTTTAACCCGAATGGCATTACCTTGTAGCGAAAGGTCCCCCACATGGTTACAAAAGTGGTCTTTTCCATATCTTCGGGATGCATCTTTATTTGGTTGTACCCCGAGAAACCATCCATGAACGAGAACCACGAGTGCCCCGTGGTATTGTTCACTAGAGTATCGATGTGGGGTAATGGAAAGTTGTCTTTTGGGCTTGCCCTATTGAGGTCTCTATAATCAACGCACATACGGACTTTCCCTTTTTTTGGAACAAGGACTATATTAGCTACCCATTCGGGATACTTGGCAACTTGAAGAAAGTCTTCCTCGTATTGTTTCTTTATCTCTTCTCTAATCTCTAATAACATGTCCGCTCTCATTCGCTACAATTTTTGTTGAACCGGCTTATACTCGGGCTTTATTGGTAACTTGTGTACCACAATATTTGTGTCTGATCTCGGCATGTCTTGGTAAGTCCAAGCAAAGACATCCTTGAATTCTAGAAGCAATTCAATCAACTCACGTCTATTCTTGAATGAGAACACGGTACTAATCTTTACTTCTCTTCTTTCTTCGTCAGTCCCTAGGTTCAAGATCATTCACATGACTGATCTCGGAGGTCCTGAAACAATGTTTAAAAAGAACGTATATTAGGAAGTGAAGGGATATTATTATTGTAACACCCAAAAATTATGCCCAAATTGTAAACCCTAGATTCGAAAAATTCCTAATTTAGAATCTTAATTTTGAAATCTCTAATTGAAAACCCTAATAATTGGGAATTTTTAATTAAAAAACCCTAATTTTCTATGGTGGACTAAATAAGAAATTTTTATGAAATTTAAAAAATTTTGAAATTTCTTGAAAAGTCAAGGATTGACTTTGTAAATAACCCATTTTTTTTATGAAATTGAATTTCAAATCAAATCGTTTACTGCTGTAAGTCTCTTCCTTTGTTTTTAATTATTATTATTATTATTATAATTATTAATTATAACCGTACAATATATATATATATATATATTTAATTTTTTATTTCAAATTGAATTCTAATTCTCCTTTTTGAATTGACTCTCCCTTTTCAACTTAAATTCTTGTTTTATTATTATTATTATTATTATTATTATTATTATTATTATTATTATTATTATTATTATTATAAACCTAATTTGTTTAGATTACCAACTCTCAACTCTCTCTATATATAGTCATAGTTATTGTGTACAGAAATAAACATAAGCCTTAAGTTTTAAAGTGTTGTCGCTCTTAGTTATTCCCATGTTTTATGAATTCTTCTCGAATTGACGTTGTCATCACCTTACATCGAAGTCGCAACCTCCATTTGCTTGTCGTTAGAGCTATTGCCGCTTAAGGTGTGTTTTCTTTCGGTGCTATAATTAAATTATATACTATTTTTCTATGTGTTGGTGTTTTACCTTTTTGTGATTATTATATGTATTATGGTTTTTATGGTTGACATCATATGCATACGATTTCAGAATGTGTTTTAATTATGATTTATAGAATATTTGATTTATGAAACATCGGATTTTCGGAATTATGATTTATGAATTTATGGACTATGGTTTATAAAGTATGTTTACGAAATATCGGATTTATGGAACTGTGTTTATGGAATTTGATTTTTAAACATCATATATGTATGAGCATGGGTTGGGATTTGTACGGAGGAAGTTCAGTGGTTTCATCCTTCGGGCTGAATTCCACTTCGGATCAGTGGTTCCACCCTTCGGGTTGAGTTCCACTTCGGATTGGTGACGATGTAGAGAGTGGTTCTGGGGAACCTTACTCTTCGGACGGTGATGTAGTTGGGTGCATTGCATTGCGCTTGTGATTTGTGTTATGCTTTAAAAGATTTCACTCAAAATAATATTATGTTTTATAATTATGGTTTTTCTTGCACTTTAGAGACCCACTAAGCTCTTTAGCTTACTCCCACATAGTTTCCTCTTACAGATATCTTTGGGCTTTAGGCGACGTGGTACTTGGAGGATCTCAATTTTATCTGGTTATTTTATTATTTAGTACAAAACTATTTTAGTTTAATTATATGAATATTTATTATTTGGGGACATTGATGTAATTTTAAACTATTTATATATTGAGATTATTTTTAGCATTCACTGTTATTTTAATTCAGAGATTTTATATAACCATTCGAATATTTATTATGATATTTTTTTTATTTATTACTAAATTTATGTTATTTTATTTTAATTAAAGTATAATTTTCAAAATTGGATTGCTTGAGGGAAAAGTTTTCAGTTGTAACTTCCTAAATTCGGTCTTTTCTTCTAGGCCAGGTTTAGGGGGTTACATTTAGTGGTATCAGAGCCTAGGTTCAACCCTCGGACTGTGTGGCTCACATAAATTTTTAAGACGAAATGATTTTTGCATGCATACTAAATATTTTCGGGTGAAAGGGTATTTTTGGAAAGTAAACATTTTTAGTAATTTGACATATTTTCGAATAGAACTCCAAGTACCGAATTTAATCTTAGTATTCTTTCTAATTCGTTTGTAGATAGTTTACTATACCACCTCGTAGGAGCTCTAAATTAGCGACTGGTCGTGATCATACTCGTTCCTGTAAATTTGAGATTAAAGCCTATTTGAAAGCTCTGTGTTGTCATTCGTAAACTGATTTAAAATGCCTTTTTAAAATTGTTATCAAAACCTCTATTTTTTTTGAAGTATGTCATTAGTCTAAAAATTTTGAGGACAAAATTTCTTTTAAGGGTGGGAGAGTTGTAACACCCAAAAATTAAGCCCAAATTGTAAACCCAAGATTCGAAAAATTCCTAATTTAGAATCTTAATTTTGAAATCTCTAAATGAAAACCCTAATAATTGGGAATTTTTAATTAAAAAACCCTAATTTTCTATGGTGGACTAAATAAGAATTTTTATGAAATTTAAAAAATTTTGAAATTTCTTGAAAAGTCAAGGATTGACTTTGTAAATAACCCATTTTTTTTATGAAATTGAATTTCAAATCAAATCGTTTACTGCTGTAAGTCTCTTCCTTTGGTTTTAATTATTATTATTATTATTATTATTATTATTATTATTATTATTATTATTAATTATAACCGTACAATATATATATATATATATTTAATTTTTTATTTCAAATTGAATTCTAATTCTCCTTTTTACTCACAGTTGAATTGACTCTCCCTTTTCAACTTAAAGTATTATTATTATTATTATTATTATTATTATTATTATTATTATTATTATTATTATTATTATTATTATTATTATAAACCTAATTTGTTTAGATTACCAACTCTCAACTCTCTCTATATATAGTCATAGTTATTGTGTACAGAAATAAACATAAGCCTTAAGTTTTAAAGTGTTGTCGCTCTTAGTTATTCCCATGTTTTATGAATTCTTCTCGAATTGACGTTGTCATCACCTTACATCGAAGTCGCAACCTCCATTTGCTTGTCGTTAGAGCTATTGCCGCTTAAGGTGTGTTTTCTTTCGGTGCTATAATTAAATTATATACTATTTTTCTATGTGTTGGTGTTTTACCTTTTCGTGATTATTATATGTATTATGGTTTGTATGGTTGACATCATATGCATACGATTTCAGAATGTGTTTTAATTATGATTTATAGAATATTTGATTTATGAAACATCGGATTTTCGGAATTATGATATATGAATTTATGGACTATGGTTTATAAAGTATGTTTACGAAATATCGGATTTATGGAACTGTGTTTATGGAATTTGATTTTTAAACATCATATATGTATGAGCATGGGTTGGGATTTGTACGGAGGAAGTTCAGTGGTTTCATCCTTCGGGCTGAATTCCACTTCGGATCAGTGGTTCCACCCTTCGGGTTGAGTTCCACTTCGGATTGGTGACGATGTAGAGAGTGGTTCTGGGAACCCTTACTCTTCGGACGGTGATGTAGTTGGGTGCATTGCATTGCGCTTGTGATTTGTGTTATGCTTTAAAAGATTTCACTCAAAATAATATTATGTTTTATAATTATGGTTTTTCTTGCACTTTAGAGACCCACTAAGCTCTTTAGCTTACTCCCACATAGTTTCCTCTTACAGATATCTTTTGGCTTTAGGCGACGTGGTACTTGGAGGATCTCAATTTTATCTGGTTATTTTATTATTTAGTACAAAACTATTTTAGTTTAATTATATGAATATTTATTATTTGGGGACATTGATGTAATTTTAAACTATTTATATTTTGGGATTATTTTTAGCATTCACTGTTATTTTAATTCAGAGATTTTATATAACCATTCGAATATTTATTATGATATTTTTTTTTATTTATTACTAAATTTATGTTATTTTATTTTAATTAAAGTATAATTTTCAAAATTGGATTGCTTGAGGGAAAAGTTTTCAATTGTAACTTCCTAAATTCGGTCTTTTCTTCTAGGCCAGGTTTAGGGGGTTACATTTAGTGGTATCAGAGCCTAGGTTCAACCCTCGGACTGTGTGGCTCACATAAATTTTTAAGACGAAATGATTTTTGCATGCATACTAAATATTTTCGGGTGAAAGGGTATTTTTGGAAAGTAAACATTTTTAGTAATTTGACATATTTTCGAATAGAACTCCAAGTACCGAATTTAATCTTAGTATTCTTTCTAATTCGTTTGTAGATAGTTTACTATACCACCTCGTAGGAGCTCTAAATTAGCGACTGGTCGTGATCATACTCGTTCCTGTAAATTTTAGATTAAAGCCTATTTGAAAACTTTGTGTTGTCATTCGTAAACTGATTTAAAATGCCTTTTTTAAATTGTTATCAAAACCTCTATTTTTTTTGAAGTATGTCATTAGTCTAAAAATTTTGAGGACAAAATTTCTTTTAAGGGTGGGAGAGTTGTAACACCCAAAAATTATGCCCAAATTGTAAACCCTAGATTCGAAAAATTCCTAATTTAGAATCTTAATTTTGAAATCTCTAAATGAAAACCCTAATAATTGGGAATTTTTAATTAAAAAACCCTAATTTTCTATGGTGGACTAAATAAGAATTTTTATGAAATTTAAAAAATTTTGAAATTTCTTGAAAAGTCAAGGATTGACTTTGTAAATAACCCATTTTTTTTATGAAATTGAATTTCAAATCAAATCGTTTACTGCTGTAAGTCTCTTCCTTTGTTTTTAATTATTATTATTATAATTATTAATTATAACCGTACAATATATATATATATATATATATATATATATAATTTTTTATTTCAAATTGAATTCTAATTCTCCTTTTTACTCACAGTTGAATTGACTCTCCCTTTTCAACTTAAAGTATTATTATTATTATTATTATTATTATTATTATTATTATTATTATTATTATTATTATTATTATTATTATTATTATTATTATTATTATTATTATTATTATTATTATTATTATTATTATTATTATAAACCTAATTTGTTTAGATTACCAACTCTCAACTCTCTCTATATATAGTCATAGTTATTGTGTACAGAAATAAACATAAGCCTTAAGTTTTAAAGTGTTGTCGCTCTTAGTTATTCCCATGTTTTATGAATTCTTCTCGAATTGACGTTGTCATCACCTTACATCGAAGTCGCAACCTCCATTTTCTTGTCGTTAGAGCTATTGCCGCTTAAGGTGTGTTTTCTTTCGGTGCTATAATTAAATTATATACTATTTTTCTATGTGTTGGTGTTTTACCTTTTTGTGATTATTATATGTATTATGGTTTGTATGGTTGACATCATATGCATACGATTTCAGAATGTGTTTTAATTATGATTTATAGAATATTTGATTTATGAAACATCGGATTTTCGGAATTATGATATATGAATTTATGGACTATGGTTTATAAAGTATGTTTACGAAATATCGGATTTATGGAACTGTGTTTATGGAATTTGATTTTTAAACATCATATATGTATGAGCATGGGTTGGGATTTGTACGGAGGAAGTTCAGTGGTTTCATCCTTCGGGCTGAATTCCACTTTTGATCAGTGGTTCCACCCTTCGGGTTGAGTTCCACTTCGGATTGGTGACGATGTAGAGAGTGGTTCTGGGGAACCTTACTCTTCGGACGGTGATGTAGTTGGGTGCATTGCATTGCGCTTGTGATTTGTGTTATGCTTTAAAAGATTTCACTCAAAATAATATTATGTTTTATAATTATGGTTTTTCTTGCACTTTAGAGACCCACTAAGCTCTTTAGCTTACTCCCACATAGTTTCCTCTTACAGATATCTTTGGGCTTTAGGCGACGTGGTACTTGGAGGATCTCAATTTTATCTGGTTATTTTATTATTTAGTACAAAACTATTTTAGTTTAATTATATGAATATTTATTATTTGGGGACATTGATGTAATTTTAAACTATTTATATTTTGGGATTATTTTTAGCATTCACTGTTATTTTAATTCAGAGATTTTATATAACCATTCGAATATTTATTATGATATTTTTTTATTTATTACTAAATTTATGTTATTTTATTTTAATTAAAGTATAATTTTCAAAATTGGATTGCTTGAGGGAAAAGTTTTCAATTGTAACTTCCTAAATTCGGTCTTTTCTTCTAGGCCAGGTTTAGGGGGTTACATTTAGTGGTATCAGAGCCTAGGTTCAACCCTCGGACTGTGTGGCTCACATAAATTTTTAAGACGAAATGATTTTTGCATGCATACTAAATATTTTCGGGTGAAAGGGTATTTTTGGAAAGTAAACATTTTTAATAATTTGACATATTTTCGAATAGAACTCCAAGTACCGAATTTAATCTTAGTATTCTTTCTAATTCGTTTGTAGATAGTTTACTATACCACCTCGTAGGAGCTCTAAATTAGCGACTGGTCGTGATCATACTCGTTCCTGTAAATTTGAGATTAAAGCCTATTTGAAAACTCTGTGTTGTCATTCGTAAACAGATTTAAAATGCCTTTTTAAAATTGTTATCAAAACCTCTATTTTATTTTGAAGTATGTCATTAGTCTGAAAATTTTGAGGACAAAATTTCTTTTAAGGGTGGGAGAGTTGTAACACCCAAAAATTATGCCCAAATTGTAAACCCTAGATTCGAAAAATTCCTAATTTAGAATCTTAATTTTGAAATCTCTAAATGAAAACCCTAATAATTGGGAATTTTTAATTAAAAAACCCTAATTTTCTATGGTGGACTAAATAAGAATTTTTATGAAATTTAAAATTTTTTGAAATTTCTTGAAAAGTCAAGGATTGACTTTGTAAATAACCCATTTTTTTTATGAAATTGAATTTCAAATCAAATCGTTTACTGCTGTAAGTCTCTTCCTTTGTTTTTAATTATTATTATTATTATTATTATTATAATTATTAATTATAACCGTACAATATATATATATATATTTAATTTTTTATTTCAAATTGAATTCTAATTCTCCTTTTTACTCACAGTTGAATTGACTCTCCCTTTTCAACTTAAAGTATTATTATTATTATTATTATTATTATTATTATTATTATTATTATTATTATTATTATTATTATAAACCTAATTTGTTTAGATTACCAACTCTCAACTCTCTCTATATATAGTCATAGTTATTGTGTACAGAAATAAACATAAGCCTTAAGTTTTAAAGTGTTGTCGCTCTTAGTTATTCCCATGTTTTATGAATTCTTCTCGAATTGACGTTGTCATCACCTTACATCGAAGTCGCAACCTCCATTTGCTTGTCGTTAGAGCTATTGCCGCTTAAGGTGTGTTTTCTTTCGGTGCTATAATTAAATTATATACTATTTTTCTATGTGTTGGTGTTTTACCTTTTTGTGATTATTATATGTATTATGGTTTGTATGGTTGACATCATATGCATACGATTTCAGAATGTGTTTTAATTATGATTTATAGAATATTTGATTTATGAAACATCGGATTTTCGGAATTATGATATATGAATTTATGGACTATGGTTTATAAAGTATGTTTACGAAATATCGGATTTATGGAACTGTGTTTATGGAATTTGATTTTTAAACATCATATATGTGTGAGCATGGGTTGGGATTTGTACGGAGGAAGTTCAGTGGTTTCATCCTTCGGGCTGAATTCCACTTCGGATCAGTGATTCCACCCTTCGGGTTGAGTTCCATTTCGGATTGGTGACGATGTAGAGAGTGGTTCTGGGGAACCTTACTCTTCGGACGGTGATGTAGTTGGGTGCATTGCATTGCGCTTGTGATTTGTGTTATGCTTTAAAAGATTTCACTCAAAATAATATTATGTTTTATAATTATGGTTTTTCTTGCACTTTAGAGACCCACTAAGCTCTTTAGCTTACTCCCCCATAGTTTCCTCTTACAGATATCTTTGGGCTTTAGGCGACGTGGTACTTGGAGGATCTCAATTTTATCTGGTTATTTTATTCTTTAGTACAAAACTATTTTAGTTTAATTATATGAATATTTATTATTTGGGGACATTGATGTAATTTTAAACTATTTATATTTTGGGATTATTTTTAGCATTCACTGTTATTTTAATTCAGAGATTTTATATAACCATTCGAATATTTATTATGATATTTTTTTATTTATTACTAAATTTATGTTATTTTATTTTAATTAAAGTATAATTTTCAAAATTGGATTGCTTGAGGGAAAAGTTTTCAATTGTAACTTCCTAAATTCGGTCTTTTCTTCTAGGCCAGGTTTAGGGGGTTACAATTATTGTAAAATGATTAAATAAGTAATGAAAGAATGCAATGAATGGGATGTTTGCCATTTGAGAAAACATTGGGAAGCGTCCCTTTCATTAGATAAGATGGAGTACAAGCCCTTATCAAAAGATCTCTATCGCTCGCGGGCAAAAGCAGATATGGCTGGTTCTAAGCATTACTTTGATTCTGACCTAAAAACTAAATGCAGGTCCACATTGGTCCAATTATCGAGTGTCTTCCCTGGAAGGCAGGGATGAATCCTGGCTAAGAGTTGATTGTTTTGTTCGTCCTTCACCACGACATTGATGTCCATTTCTTCAAATGCTTCGTTGAGCTCTTCCTCTTTATTGAGCCGGGCGACCTCTCGATTGTTCTAATCTATTTTCTGTTCCACTTGATTATCCCACCGGACAGGAATATTTCCTTCATGTCGGTATAAGTTATGGGTTCCTACGGGATGTCCGCCCCTCTGAGCTTGCCCTTTTTTTGCTCTTCTCTCTTCCTACATTCCTGTTTCCTTTGCTGAAAGTTTGGCTTGAAGCCTAACCCGAACTTGTCTTGCTTGTTAACGACGCTCTTCGCGTGCAAGCACCCTTGAAGATTCCTTCCGAGACGTCTTCCTTTCTTGTCTCCCGGCCCTAGAGTTTCTCAGACTGTCTTCTTGGTGCAGTTGGACAGTCGATAGCGTGGGATCTTACTTCCTTCTGTCACAAAGGTGGCATTCACGAATTCTAAGGCTCTAAAGGAACACTCCAAGGCCTCTTCGTTCGTTTGTACGTAAGGGGCATCGGCGGTTATGGAAGCAATAACGTCTTGCTCGGCCCCTACGCTCACCAACTTCCCATCAATGACAAACTTGACTTTTTGATGTAGTAACAAGGGCACAGCACCCGCCGAGTGAATCCAAGGCCTACCCAACAGACAGTTATAGGTTGGCTGGATGTCCATCACCACAAAGTCGACTACATACTCGATTGGTCCAATCACCAACGACACTTCAATCTTTCTGATTACTTCTCTTTGAGTCCCGTCAAAAGCTCTAACGGAGTTGTGACAAGGCTTAATGTGCGAACTGTCAATAGCAAACCTTTGTAGGGTGGCCATTGGTAACACATTCAAAGTTGATACGTTATCGATAAGCACACCTGGTAGAATATGCCCCTTACAGTGAGTAGTGATGTTTAAAGCCTTGGTTGATCCCATGCCCCTATCTGGGATCTCGTCATCACTGAAGGTAATGTAATTATCGACGGCGATGTGCCCTATTATCCAATCTAGCTTTCCCACTGATATGTTGTACGAGACAAAGGTTTGATTTAACACCTTTAGTAACGCGTTCCGGTGCTTATCTGAGCTTAACAGTAACTCGAGTATCGAGATCCGTGCTTGTTGTTTCTGGAGTTGCTCGACGATGCTATACTCACTGTGCTTCAAAAACTTTAGGAATTCTTGAGCTTGTGTTTCTGTGACTGGCTGATGGATCTTGGGTGGTGGATCATCTCCAAAGATCTTCTCGAGTTCACCCTCATCCTCCTTTTTTGCCTTGGTTCTTCCATAGCTTTAGATGTTTCCGGTGAATAGCATCTACCGCTTCTTGTGAAGTGCCCCACCTCGTTTATCTCTTTGGAGTCATGCTCCGTTGGCTCTTCTTGCATTGGCTCTTTTCTTTTGGGTGACTCCTCGCCCTCTTGTGACTCAGGAACCTCCGGTACGAAGATATGCGCGGTGTAGTTCCACAGGACCTTCCGTGTATCTTTAAAAGGAAATGACGCTGGAGCTGTTATCACAATCTTGGGGGCCGCCTTAGTGCTTGCTACTTGAGGTGGTTCTCCTTCTTTGGGCTTGATTGAGATCCCAAATGGTCTTTCAACTCCATACGGAGTCTTAGGGCTATCCAACGTGCAAACCTCCCACTCTTTCTTTCCGTCGGCTTTTCAAAGAAAGCGATCTCCTTATTGTCCATCATCTTCTAAATTCGTTGCTTGAAATCTTCACAATTTTGGATGTCATGTCCCTTCTCTTGGTGATACTCGCTGTAAGAGCCACATCCTTTCTGCACAATCACCATGCCTCGATCAATTTGGCGTGCCATACACAATTGTTGGAAGACCCGCTTTAATGGGGATTTGATCTCGGACACGCTTTGCTTCTCCCTCCTAGTATACTCCTCTTCAATAGCGTTAACACCCCGACCTCCATGGTTGGGTAGTGGGTTGGTGGTCGCATTTGGCTCATCTAATTGTAATGCCCCTGTCTTGATTAGGTTTTGCACGAACTTCTTGAATGCGATACAGTTCTCTATCGTGTTCCCCGGAACGCCAGCATGATACTCGCAATTCACCTTACAATCGTACCACGTGAGGAAGGGTGGTTCAAACGAAGGGACATAATGAGGCCTGACCAAATCGGTTTTGTGCAACTGCGAGTATAATTCGACATATGATACCGGTAGGGGAGTAAATGACATCTTTTCACTTTTCTTCCTTGGAGGCCTTGAATCTTTGTTGTTCGGGCCTTGCCTCCCTCGGTCGTGTTTTTCGGTTGGGAGATGGTGAAGTTCTTTGGGGTATTATAAGTCCCCACAGTGTTTACCTCGTTGTCCTTCCTTTTGTAATTCCTCCGAGAATTTTCTCCACTGTCGATCCTCCCACTTTTTATAGCCACCTCGATAGATTCACCGGTTCTTACCATATCAGGAAAACTTTGAGTGGTGTTGTTTATCAAACGATCAAACAAGGCGCCCTTCAAAGTTTTTACAAACATGGGCGTGATTTCGTATTCGGGGATTGGCGGCTGGATTTGAGCGGCCACGTCACGCCATCTTTGAGCATACTGGCGTAAAGTTTCATTTGATCTTTGTTTCATACCCTCCAACATGTTTCGATTAGGGGTCATGTCCATTACGTGCTTGTATTGTTCCACAAAGGCTCTTGAGAGGTCCTTCCATGATTTAATGTTGACCCGACTGAGCTGAGTGTACCACCGGGTTTCCGAATCTGTTAAGCTATCTTGAAAGTAGTGGATGAGCAATTTTTCATCTTTTATGAAAGCCGCCATCTTTCGGCAATACATAGTGATATGGGCGGAAGGGCAAGTCGTTCCATCATACTTGGCGAAGTCGGGAACCTTGAACTTCGGTGGTATTACCAAATCTGCCACAAGACTTAAGTCACTAGCATCATTCCCTTGTTCATCTATCTCTTGCAGTGCCTTGAACTTTTCCTCAAAGAAACGAAATCTTTCTTCGTATTTCCTTTCCTTTTCGGCTCTGATTCGTTCCCCCACCTCATTCATCACACTTAGGTCTGGAACTTCATTTTTGAGGCCTTCCCCTACTTCCACTGGCTGAGGAACCCACATGGTAGTTAGTTTGAAGGCTTGTTGGGTTGGAGGCTCCTCCGAGGTTGATGTGTACTCTTTTCCCGGTGATTGGTATTTTCGGTTGAATGTGCGACGTTGTCTCTTCTATTCCTTCTCCCGAACCTCCTTCCTTATTGAACTTCTTTGTGAGTAGTTCGGTCATCTGAGCGATAATGTTGGTTTGCGATTGAGCGATATGGTCCTTGATATTTTGTTCAATTCCTTCTAATCGACCCTCGAGGTCCTTTTGACCTTGTTCGACCCTGGCCATCCTTTCTTCCATTGCTCGCGACTGGGAACGGGTGTCGTACGAACGTGGAATGGTTGTAGATTGAGATTCTACCGCTGTAATAATATTTTTCAACTTTAATTTATTGTTATTGATTGATTGATGCGTGTTATATTATGAAATGGTGCATGAAATGGGAGATGCAATGAAATGTGTGTGAATATGCATGCGAACAAATGTGTTGATCATACTGGTGGCTCCCCATGGGACAAATTTCATTAATTGTAAATGAGGTTCCCTTTGTACAAGATTGTCAAATCAAAGCCCTACTGATGAGCCTCCACTTACTAACAAAAGATGTTGACCGATAGGCGGTACAACACAAAAAAGGGGGCCCTTCTTACAAAATAACCATGGTAGAATTCTATAGATAAGTCGCTGCCCTAACCCTTAATTCTCCCACTGCCTGGAGTAGCTGGATGAACCTTGGTGCTTCTATCGTATCCGGGGTAATGAAATGGCGTAACGCTTCGGCTTCTATGGCCAAGTTCTTCACGTGTTGAGCCACCTCTTGCACTTGGACCATCAAGGTCGAATAGTAATCATCTCTTTCTTGAATCATCTGGGTAGCATCTCGGAGCCTTCACCGCCAATAGTCATCCCCACCTATTGCGGCCTCTTCAGGACTAGGAGCCTACCCTTATAATATCGCACTGTAGCTTCTAAGGTCTCGATCTGAGCTCGGAGTGTTGCATTTTCTTGCTGACTAGTTTGAAGAAGCCATTGCGCTCGCGGTACTCTTGAAAGGCGACGTCCTATTCTTCCACCTTTGACTCTAGCTGAGTGATATAAGCTTGACTGTGCTCTAAGTTTTCGGTGGTTAACTCATACAGGCTTTACAATTCTTGCACTCGGTTCTTATGATCGTGCGCCTTCCTTTTCCACGCGGCAGTGTTTTCCTTCTCCTTTTCCACCTCTTGCCTTGCCTTCTCTTTCTCTCGACTGATCACGCTGTTTAAGGCTCTTCTTTCCTTCTCCAATACTATCTTGTTTCCCGCTCTTTTCTTCTCAATTTCTTGCTTGCTTTTTCTCTTTTCCTCCTTGACCAATCGTTGGCCGTTTTCTCTCTCTCTTAAATGCCACAAGCTTATTCCGACCCGCACTTCTTATTGAGGCTTGCATCTTGACAACATCTCTTTCATAAAGAGAAAATTTTCCCTCTAAGTCAGTATTCTCTTTCTTTAAGTCTTTGATTGTTCCCTCCTTGACGTCAATGTCCAAACTCGCCTGATAGAGTTCGTTGGCGTGTCCGGTTTGCAAGGCTTCCGTTTTCTTCTTGACTTTCTCAAGTTCTTTTCTCACGATATCCGCCTCGGGGGCACTATCCTTATGTGTTCTTCCATGGTCAAGGTTGGTCCTTGATCAAGTTTTGGAAATTCATCATTAATCCTCCACTTCCTCCAAAAATCGCAATCCAGAGTGATCATGCTAGTGGCATCCTCATCGACCCTCACACGGTAGCAATGATCCCATGCTCGAGTGACATTCACAATCTTTGCTCTAAATTCTCCTTTGAAAAGAAACTCACTATAGCTCAAACCTGAAGTGAAAGGTATGAATTGTCGGGACCCGAATTGCCTAGATACCAATAAAGGTGCACAATTGATTCCCCCGTAGAGTCCCAAAAGCATTAACCAATTGTAGTCTCCACATCGATAAAGGAAGTACAAAACACGGCCTAGCCATGGCACCCTCCAAACTATTTTATTGTCTTGGACATTTTTTAGGATTGCGGCCCATTTTACATTCTTAATATCCTCACGCCACTCCTTGGCTAAAAACGCCTGCAATGGGGAAAAGTCTTCGAACATAACTCCTTGCAAAACCCTTTTTGGCGTCACCCAAAAGTGGCTCTGAATCCAAACTTGGAGTAGTTGAGCACAACCCCTAAAACGTCCCTCTTTGTGCCTCCAGATCGCGTTCAAGGAGATGAAAGTTTCGGCCAAAATTGCCGCTGTAGGGTTTGCTTTCTTCTTTAGTCGTTCGAGGACGTCTAGAACTGCCACACCTATGCCATTAAGAAACTTTGGAGAGATAACCAAACCGTATACTCCCAAGGCGAACAGATCCATCTTTATTACTTCATCAGGGTCTGTTGGTATCAAATCTCAGATGCACTCCCACGAGAAAGCCAAACTGTCTCCCCTATGCTGAATCAATCCCTTTACCCAATCCGCGCTCATCCCGGCCACCTCCCTGAGCTTGGTTGGATAATTTTGAGACTTGTAAGGTTTAGAATAGATCCAATCTTGTTTGACTCCCTTATGATGGAGAAGAGCCGTGTACTCCTCGATGGTGGGCATTAAGTCTTCCCCATTGAAAGTAAAGCAACAGAAGGCCGGGTTCCAAAATTCAAACAAAGCTCGGAACAAAGGTTCGTTGATCCTTACATAAATCAGATCTGCCACATTACCATAATTTTCTCGGAACAAGCTTTGTAGTCTTCGATCCCAACTCTCCCAAATCCCCTTCAACTCATAAAGGTCGCTTTGTTGAAGACTCACATAAGTGTAACCTGGCACTATGTGCTCGCTCGGTGAACTGTCCCCTTGAACTCTTTGATTTATTTCTGACCAATGTCGGACTTGCGAATTGACCTGTTCCTTCTTAAGTAACCTCTCGTCCATAATGATTGCCTCCAAATTGAGTAAAACCACCTTGATTCAACACCTCTGAATTAAGAAATGCATGCAAAAGAAATGCAAAAGAAAGAAAAAAATACAAAATAGTGTTAGTATTGAATAAACATGGTTTAATAAAATAAACATAAGAGAAATAAATCAAGTATTAAGCAAGCAACCCTACTTGTCTAGCACATCTAGGTTATCCGCATGGCTCTAAAAAGGGTGGGTATTCTAAGTTCGCTACATGCAGTTTTGGTTCTAGAAGGTACTTTAATTGTCCTTGATGTCCCCTACTAAGGGTAGCAAGGCCCCCGATCATCACCCATTATAGGCTCATTTCAACCGAGTTCAATTCGATGGGACCCTTTAGCTATATCCGTACGGAGAAACGATATTCTCGTGAAGATATAAGGTATTCGAGCCCCGAAGGTACTTACTAGGCCCATACGGAGGAATAATATCCCCGCAAAAGCACTAGCTCCCCCCATTTAGACAAACGGGTTTATATGTCCAATTTTAAATGCGTTTAAAATAAACTCACACTTATAAACAAATATCGATTGAATTGATCACTTTAATTCAAAACTTCTAATATTAATTAAGCGGTAAGGTTTTTTTTTGGCTCGACTCTTTTTTTTTTGAAAACAAAAAATTTTCTCCCCAGCGGAGTCGCCATGCTGTAGAGACGTTTTTTTGAAAACCTTGAGGTATCGTTACCCCTTTTACTCCGGTGTCACTTAGAAGAACCGAGTTTAAAATTGAAAGCGAATTTTTGAAAATCGATAAAAATTGGAGTTGCCACTGGCCATTTTAAAAGGAAGACCAGAAACCGAAAACTAAACCGGAGATTTAAAAGGGTTCGGGAGTCGGTTACACGCGGGGAAGGATGAGCACCCCCGTCGTGCCCAAAATTGGTACCAAAAATCATTACCGCTTGATTAAAATTATACTTTGCGAATTAAAGTGATAAACCGAAATCAAAATTTGGTTATACGGGTGAGTAGATTTTAAAAGTCTTAATATTCGAGAAGGAACGTTTGAACCACCGCCACTACGACTGGTACTGGCCTCGTTCGTTCCCGAATAAAAAGACATCACATTATATTTTCATATTCCGGATGCAACTTACGAGAATAAACACATAATAAGAATAAACTAACAAAAATATGGAAAAGGAACAAAACATAAAAGGCAAGCAAGAATATGATTTGTGGTGGCATAAATATCCCTAACTTACATGATAACATATTTTAAAGAGGAGGAGCATGGCAATATAATGTAAAGGCATATATACTAATATGATAAAAAACACTAACAAGATGATAAACAAGGTAAATAAAACAACTGTGTCGGTGAAAGACATGCTAAAACAAAAGTGCACATACTACACGATTCAAAATAAAGAATATCACACAAAAAAATTGGGCAACCAAGAATGCATATGCATATCACATTACCAAGATGACCACATTGTTCTATTGCATGTTGAACAAGATTCATAAATAAATTAAACAACAGAATATTAAAGTGTGAGAGTGAATGCATGCCTTTTACATTTTTTTACTCTTCATTTTTTTTTGAAAAAGAAACTACAACTTGGGCTAAAATAGAATGGACACTAAGTTTGAGGTCAAAACAACAATAAAACGAAGATTTTAAAAGAACACGAAAGGGGGAAATCGAATAAATTTGAAAACGTTGGAGGGCCTCGGACGAAATAAACCAAGCTCTCGAGAAAATAATTTTTCATATAGGGGTGAAATTGAAAGGATTCAAAAACATAGAAGGGCCAGGGTGTGTTTTTAAAGGAGCGAAAACCCTTTAGGAGAGATTTTCCACGTGCGGAGGGGTATATGCGCAAATAAACCATAAAAACAAGGAATGAAATGATATAAAAGCTCTCTTTTAAACTGGTATTGCCTCTTTTAGGCATTTTCGAAACTAGAAGAAAAACAAAGTCTCTTCCCTTTTCCCCTTTTGGCATTAAATAAACTCAGCCCCTTTACCTCTATGCCGACCACCGCTAACCGGAGCCGGCAAGCATCGAGGTGAAACTAAAAGACCCCTTTTTTAGGTTTCAGAGTAACCCTTCACAAAACTGAAATTAGAAAAAAAAAAACTTTTTTGTTTGCTTCGAAACCCTAGAGCAAAACCATAAATCCTTTTCTGCTTTGTTTTTTCTTCCCTTCAAAACCCAAAACGAAAACCTTTTCCTTTGTTGTATTTTTTTCGTTCGCGTGCCTTCCCTTCACCGACTCACCACACGCGACCTTCATACGGCCGGAGGCTTATCATCAATGAAAGGAAGACAGTGGAACAAGAGACAAAGCGAAACGGCTCCCGTGAAGACGAGGTGTCGAAGAAGGTAAAAAACGAAACCTTTTGCCTTTTTTTGTTCTTATGCATGCAAACTCTGAAAAAAGAATGGGAACTACCTCTGAATTTGTTTCTATTGCTCAAGTTCAAAATCACCCTTTTTTCTCTAAGGGTTTACAATTTCGTTTCTCGGTTTCTTTTATACCGAGATTACATCGAGGTAAAAAACAAAATCATATTACAAGACACCCTTTGATTTGCCTTGTCTGGTTGACTTGTGTGTGCCCCTTTTTGTTGATTTTCTGCTTCTGTTTTTCTTTTGTTTTGATTTCGTTTTTGGGGTATTTTGACTCTTCCTTTTTTCTGTGGCATGTCGTCGTTACTGGAAATGGGAAGAGACACGACTGGAGGCGGCAGTCGGCGAGGAGGTGGCAAACACGTGGGCGCGACGGGAGCAGAGGGGTCAGACTGGCCTTGGCACGCGCGCGTGGATAAGCCAAAGGGTCGTGCGTCGGGAGCGTGACAATCTGGGACCGTCATATGAGGTGCGATCCATCGGCCACGATGGAGGCGACGCCAGATGGGAAGACCTGTTGCTAGGGTTTTGCTCGAGACTGAATCTGGACTATTAGATCGCATCTCAATCTGACGGTTGTGGGCTTGCGGCACAAGATCGATCTATGGGGCTCGTTAGGTTTTCTATTCTCCATACGATCTGGACCATTGGTTGTCCTCTAGATCTAACGGCTAAAATCTATGTGGTGCAAGATCATTAGACGAACACCTAGGGTTTTCGCCCTCGGGTTCGATCTGAACTGTTGATGCCACTATGATCTGACGACTACGATGGGGTGTGGCGCGAGAT
Organism: Hibiscus tridactylites; assembly: GCA_958450335.1. NCBI lineage: Eukaryota > Viridiplantae > Streptophyta > Magnoliopsida > Malvales > Malvaceae > Hibiscus > Hibiscus tridactylites. Next base: position 30,497,456 of record OY288265.1, on the reverse strand, counting down.
CAAACTAAGGCTCCTTAGGGTTTCCTCCCAATATGCGATCTGGACCATTGATCATGCCCCCAATCTGTCGGCTACGCAAAGACAGAAGATAGCCATTAGGGTTTTTTTCTTGATTATTAGGGCCAACACCATTTGGGCTTACGGGCTGTGTAATTCGGGCTCATGTTATGGACTTTAATAATAACAATGTCTTATTATCCTAAATTGGGCTTTTATTATTATGCTTTGTTTACAATAATAATAATAATAATAATAATAATAATAATAATAATAATAATAATAATAACTAAATAGTACCATAATAATAATAATAATAATAATAAAAATAATAATAATAATAATAAATACTCAATAAAAATATTAACAACTAGTAGCCAAATCCTAATACTAAATAACGAACAATAACGAAATAAAAACAAAACCCACTAACCTTATAATCACGATACTAATAATCTTATAACAAATATTTTTAATAACAATAATAGCTATGACTAATACAATATATATAAAGTTTAGGGGTTTTTTAAAGGAATAAAATGATAATTAATAGTAATATAAGTACCAACAACAATAGTGATTAAAATAACATTTTTTTATTTTTTTTATTAGCCCGGTATAAGCCTTTGATCAAACTAAAGGGGTTCTAGGTCCGGACAAAATTAGTGATTACACTACCCAAAGCTTAATCAAACTCACTCTTTACAAAGAAGAAGTTTGGTAAGCCTTACAATTTCCTCTCAAAGGTTGATGTTTACCTAAATACAATTAATCACACCTCAAACTCTCAATAAAATTTACAATGAAAGACTCAATTGAGTTGGGTACAGAGATTTGACTCTAAAATGCTCAAGGTTTGGATTTGAATGCTTTGATGTTGCTTGAAGGCTCAATAGTTGTTGTTGTAGCATTTGAGACTTGTTTTTATACCCTTGCATTGATTTCTAGCCGTTTGGGTGGTTGAGGTCATTAATCTAGTCGTTGGGCTGCAATTTCCCCTAATAAATGCTCATAAACAACCTACCGTATCGGTACGGTTCGTGGGCGTATTGGTACTTGTCTCAAAGAAGAAAGAGTCGTTGTGACTGAAAAACAGGGTGTATCAATATGCTTGAAGGGCGTATCGGGACGATATTAAGGGGTGTATCGATACTAAAGACAAGGCAATTTATAGTGGTTCAAGCATAGAACAAGCTCTACATCCACTACCTTAGCTCCCACTAAGGATTTTCAACCAATTTCACTAGAAATTCATCCCCTTTTCTCGGATTAAGAGGAAACCTTACAACCTGTAACCCCCTCGTCCCGGTCCGGATGCTTGACCGGTCTGAGTGGGCCACACGGGAAAAACCGAAGCAAAACCCGTTAAGGTTCCTCCTCGATTAACGACCCAGAAAATTTCTTTTTAATTTAATCTTTTCTAGAGGCTCATTCGAATCCTATGTGATCATAGCAGCGGAAAGACAAGCATTCATAAAACAATAACTCGATCAACCTATGCAAAACAATCCATTTTTAAATCATTAAGCAGGCCGTTTTGAAACACCCTCAAGGTGCATCGAAACGCCTTGACCTGGTCAACGGTTCTAATCCTACACGAGGAGGCCGTATCGGAACGGAGGTCAACCATTCTGAAACACCCTCCATGGTCAACTTCTCGTGGTCAACGAGATTTTGACCATTCCGAAACTCTTAGACCCGTTTCGGAACACCTTCATCTCGTCATTTTCTCAGAATTCCAGCAGCAAAAATGTACCGAAACGGCCTCTACGCGTTTCGAAACGCCCGACCAAAAACAAAGGGACCGTATCGAAACAGGGTAGCCCGTTTCGAAATGCCCTCTGTCTGCAGACTGGTTTTAGTTGGTTTATGGCACAAGAATGTCCCTAAACCCCTCTCAAACTTCCAACATCACACTAACATCAATCCTAAGGCAAACCAACGTATCAAGCATGCTTAAAACATCATTACAACATGGCTAAACACTAAAGGCAACAACATCACAAAGCCATACATCCATACATAACATTAAAGGTATTAAGCTTCAACATTTCAAACACTTAGGCAAAACAAGATAGGTAAAGGCCAATACGGTTTACAAGCAACATGGCATTTAAATCCCAACCAACAATGCATATAAAAGGAGTCTAGCATGCTCCTAGCAACAACATCAACAACATAAACCAAAAAGCATCATAACACGGTTACATGTCCCATTGCTTGACCATTACATCATAATTAAAATGTTCATACTTGGTAGCTAAACAAACACCACGAAGCACACTTGGAGGCCCCCTTCTTGCACTTAGCAACCCACGAACTAAGGATCTACATTGTCGAACAAAGAGAGAGCGTAAGCAATAAAGCTTAGTGAGGGTAAGCTCTTTAAAAACAAACCTCGACAATGCAGGGTCCAAACACGATCTCAACCAAGGTAAATACATAATTACCAAAGATCCTCAAGAGCCAAAAGGTAAAGATGCATGAACAATATCCAATTATATGCCGTGTTCAACAAGCTCTAATTCACAACATATGTAATCACATATAAACATCCAAATAGAGATCACATTCCACAACACATTGATATACATATCAAACAATATTGGCACCTAGCTATGACCCGAATACGCGGATAAACACGTTGCAACTCACATCTAACAACCACTTTACCTCACGGTGGGATTACACTCATCACCGGTCTCGCGGAGGGGATTCCACTCATCCTCACGCCCCGTCGATGGGATTCTACTCATCATCGACTAATATATATAACAATTTCCGGGCGAACCCGTACTCCTCCTTGGTGACTCAACGCCACCAAGGCCACACGTGAATTTAGACTCATGTGTGCACACTAACATCCTAATGATTGATCATTTGTACTCAAGCATACTAGTGCCAACATTTAACTCAATCCGCATTATTCATTTCAACCAATTCCATGCTTAGCACGTACTCACCATGGTCACAATCATGAACCATTCACTTGCATATCATAATGCATCACAAATCATGCCTCATCTCACATGTATAACACATTATACATAAATCATCACATCACAAATATTACGAGGCATATTCATCAAATACAAGTTCAACCAATGGCTCTAGTTTAAGTTTAGGATTAGGCTACGACCCCAATCCTAACTCTAGGTGGGTCTACCAAGCCCGACCTAGTCCACATGCTCGAGCCAACCATTTAAAACCACTTTAAACATTTAACCACTCACCTAAGCTTCCAAGCTCCAAGCCAAGCAAGCAACCACCCTCAAGCTTCCGGATTTCCTCCCGATGCTTCACCGACACAAGTTCTCGCTTCTAAAGAACCTCAATACATTTCAAACAACCTCAAATCAGCCCAAGCATCAAAGTACTAACCCAGAATACAATTCAAACACAATTCACAATGTTTCAAGCCATGAACAAACCCCACATTTAGCAATCTCGGGCAGCCCCAAAACCTCATCCAAAACCCATGTTTACAACACCTTTTACACCCACCAATGATCCCAAATCGACCCCTAACCATAGCACTATCAATAGCCTATCAATTCCAACCTAAAACAACCCCCAAAACTCACCCAAAACCCTTCAAAAACCCCATTCAAACCCAATTTCGGGAATTTGTTTAAAACCAAGAAAAATTCACATTTGTGGTACCATTTAACTCCTAGACTCCATAACTAACAACATTAAATCAAAATATTAGGTTTAACAATATAAAGTTACCATTTTTAATCAAACTCTCCAAAAACTCCATTTTCAAAACATTGAGGAAAATGAAAACCATTTGTACTTTTGAAGAGAGGATGATGAAGACAAGTTGAAAATGTAGTTACCTTGTAAATCCAAGCTAAAATGGAGGAATAAGGTGATGGAATAGTAGAGGGAATGAGCTCTCTCCTTTTTCCCGTTTGTGTGTTTTGAAGAAGAAAGTGAATAGTGAAGTTAGGAGTTTTTTTTTATTTGTTTTGTTTTAATTTAAAGGCCAAAGACCATTTTGCCCTTAATGAAATGAGATATTTACAAGAGCATATAATCCATGGCTATTTGGGGTTTAATTTCAAAATATGGTCAACACAACTAATTAATTTGAGAATGAAACCAGGAAGTTTATTTTAATTATAAAACCGAACCCGGAATAATATTAAAATATTATTTCCACCCGACCCCTAAACCCGGGTGTTACAACTCTCCCCCACTTAGGGAATTTCGTCCCCGAAATTACCTGACAGAAACAAATACGGAAACTGCTCAACCATATCAGCTTTCCTCTCCCACGTGGCCTCTTCCACACCTCTATGTCTCCACAACACCTTGACCAACTCTATGGTCTTACCACGCAACACCTTGCTATCAGAAGCAAGTATCTCAACAGGCTCTTCATTATAAGACAAATCCGGATTCAATTCTATCTCCTCAACGAGCATAACATGAGAAGGATTCGATCTATATCTTCTAAGCATCGACACATGAAAGACATCATGGATCTTCTCTAACTCAGAAGGTAACCTCAAACGATAAGCTACAGGCCTAATCCGCTCAACTATCTCATACGGACCAATGAACCTCGGACTCAACTTGCCCTTCCGGCCAAATCTCATTACCTTCTTCCACAAAGATACTTTCAGAAGCACTTTCTCACCCACGGAGTACTCAATCTCTTTCCTCTTCAAATCCGCATAAGACTTCTGACAATCGGAAGCTGCTTTCAAACGATCACAAATCAACTTCACCTTGTTAGTAGTCCCCTTAAGCAAATCCGGCATAGGTAACAATCTCTGACCCGTTTCAGCTCAACAAATCGGAGTCCTACATCGTCTACCATACAAAGCCTCATAGGGAGCCATCTGAATACTAGACTGATAATTGTTGTTGTAAGCAAACTCAACTAAAGGTAGGTGCTTCTCTCAAGAACCCTGGACGTCAATCACACAACAACGAAGCATATCCTCAAGAATTTGTATCACTCGCTCTGACTGCCCATCGGACTGCGGATGATAAGACGTACTGAAATGCAAACGGCTACCTAGAGCACTATGCAAGCAACCCCAGAATCTCGAAGTGAATCTAGGATCCCTATCTGAAACAATAGACTTCGAAACTCCATGAAGTCTCACAATCTCACGAATGTACAGGTTTGCCAACTTGTCTAAGGAATCCGTAGTGTTCACTACTAAGAAGTGAGCACACTTAGTGAACCTATCAACAATCACCCATACGGAATTCTTCTTCGAAGGAGACAAAGGCAACCCCGACACAAAATCCATGGTGATCCTCTCCCATTTCCATTCCGGAATCTTCAAAGGTTGTAACAAACCTGAAAGAACCTGATGTTCTGCATTCACTCTCTGACAAACCATACAACGGCTCACATACTCGGCTACATCTTTCTTCAAACCAACCCAGAAGTAATCATTTTTCAAATCACGATACATCTTAGTACTACCCGGATGCGTAGAAAAAGGACTCGAATGTGCTTCACTCAGAATCTGACGTCTCAACTCAACAACTTCGGTACAACAATTCTATCTCTAAAGCACAACAAGCTCTCACCACTGAAACTATACTCGGTCGGTCTTCCTTCGGCTGTGTCCTGAACATGAGGAACTAATGTCACATCTTGCAATTGCTTCTCTCTAATCAACTGAATCAAAGAAGGCTTCACTTGCAACTCAGCGATCAACCCACCATCATCGGACACACTCAATCTAGCAAACATAGCTCTCAACTCAACGGCCACTTTTCTACTCAAAGCACCGGCTACTACATTTGCCTTACCCGGATGGTACTCAATGGTCAAATCATAATCTTTTAGCAACTCAAGCCATCTTCTTTGTTTCAAGTTCAACTCTTTCTGTGTCATCAAGTACTTCAAGCTCTTGTGATCGGTGTAAACTATAAACTTCTCACCATACAAGTAATGACGCAAAATCTTCAATGCAAAAACAACCGCGACTAACTCTATATCGTGAGTAGGATAGTTCTTCTCATGAACTTTCAACTATCTAGAAGCATAAGCAACAACTCTTCTTTCTTGCATCAAAACACATCCTAAACCTATGTAGGAAGCATCACTATAAATCACAAACTCCTTACCCGAAACAGGTTGCACTAACACTGAAGCATTTGTCAAAGCTTCTTTCAATTTCTCAAAGGCCTTCTGTCTTGCATCTGACCATTCAAATTTAACTCCTTTTTGCAACAATTTAGTCAAAGGAGCAGCTACTCTAGAGAAACCATCAACAAATCTCCTACAGTAACCGGCTAATCCTAGGAAACTCCTAATCTCGGTTACAGACTTAGGTTGTTTCCACTCAACAATAGCCTCAATCTTCGATGGATGAACATGGATACCTTCGGCCGAAATAACATGGCCAAGAAATACAACCTCTCGAATCCAGAACTCACATTTACTAAGCTCCACATACAACTGATTGCTCAATAATCTCTGCAAAACAAATCTCAAATGCTCATCATACTCTTCTTCGGTCTTCGAGTACACAAGTATGTCATCAATGAAAACAACTACAAAACGGTCTAGATAGTCTCTAAAATTCTGTTCATCATATCTATAAATGCTGCAGGTGCATTCCTAAGCCCGAACGGCATCACAAGAAACTCATAGTGACCATATCTAGTCCTAAAAGCTGTCTTCGGAACATCACACTCTTTCACTTTCAACTGGTAGTACCCGGATCTCAAATCTATCTTCGAGAACACTGAAGCACCTCTAAACTGATCAAACAAATCATCTATGCGAGGCAACGGATACTTGTTCTTCACGGTCAACTGATTCAACTGTCTATAGTCAATACACATGCGCATACTACCATCTTTCTTTTTCACAAACAACACGGGAGCACCCCCAAGGAGAACTACTAGGCCTAATGAAACCACGGTCTAATAATTCTTGCAAATGACTCTTCAATTCTTTCAACTCTTTCGGAGCCATACGATACGGAGCTATCGAAACTGGATTAGACCCTGAAACAGTCTCAATCACAAACTCAACATCTCTGTCAGGAGGTAAACCCGACAACTCTTCAGGAAACACGTCCGGAAAGTCGCACACTGTTCTAATATCTTTCGGTCTAGCTTCACTCATATTCAGATTCATAACATAAGCTAAGTAAGCCCCACATCTGGAGTCCATCAACCTATGAGCCTCTAAACCTGACACAACATTAGACAAGAACTTAATGTTCTCGCCTACAACTACTACCTCGTAGTTATCAGAAAGCTTCAAGGAAATTCTCTTCGTCTCAAAATCCACACTAGTCTGGTGCTCAACTAACCAGTCCATACCCAAAATAATATCAAAGTCATAGAAAGGAAGTTCCATCATATCAACAAAGAACACATGACCCTGAATCTTCAGTGGACATCTCCTATACATACGTCTAACCATAATTGTCTCACCAAAAGAACTAGTCACATGCATACCTACATCTAAGATCTCAACAGGTATATCTAACTTCCGTGCATGCTCACTCAAAATGTAGGAATGTGTAGAACCCGAATCAACCAAAGAAAGCAAAGACATAGACTGTAACTCAAAATTACTTGCTATCACATTAGTGTCGTTCCCGGCCTCTCTCTGAGCATAAACTCTCGTTGGTCCTCCTGCCTCTGGCTGCACTGCCACAACATGAGCAAGGTTCCTCTGAGCATCTACCCTAGGTGCATCAGCCCTAGGCTAGAAGTAGCCACGACCGTGCCCACGGCCTCTCTGAAAATCATTCGCTCTCGCAGGAGCCTGAGCAATATTCGGTGCCTGTGCCACCTGATGCGGACAATCTCTCCTAAAGTGGTCCCTCGAACCACAGTTCCAACAAGCATGGAAGTTACCCCAACACTCACCAGTGTGTTGTCTCCCACAACGAGTGCACTCGGGCAAACGCCCTCCTCCTCTATGGCCCTGATGGCCCTTACCATGATGACCACCACCACGTCTATGGTCAAACTGATGTCCGCCACCTCTATGCCTTTTGGCATCTCTACTGTCAAAGTGGTTATACCTCTTACCAGAACTAGAACCACCAGATCGTTTGGATGAACCCAAACTGTGCTCTAAGTCCTTGGCCCTCGCGACCAATACATCAAAGTCTGAGTAGTCAGAAGCTAACGTGTACCTCTTGATCTCCTCGCTCAACCCATAGCGGAAACGGTTACAGCATTCCACTTCAGTAGGAACCAACTCTAGAGCGTACTGACTCAAGCGAACAAAACGAATCTCATAGTCAGTCATAGAAGCATCTCCCCGAGTAAGGGCCATAAACTCTCGCTTCTTCTCATCTAAATACCTCGGTCCCAAGTACCTCTTTCTGAAAGCATACTCAAAGAAATCTCAATCAATCTCTGCCTCTGGAATTCCAGTAGTAATGGTGACCCACCAGGGGTAGGCATCACCCTAAAGCAAGGAAATCACACAGCCCAATCTACGTGCGCCCACACAACCCATCTGAGCTAAGATACGAACTGTTTTCAACAACCATAACTCCGACCTCTCTAGAGTAGATCCTCTAAACTCTTCGGCCCCCAAGCTACAGAGCCTCTCCAAAGGTAGACTAGTATCGTCACACCTAGGCTGAGCTGCAGCCTGAGCTCCCGCAACTGCGGCCTAAAATGCTCCCGCTATAGCTTGCACTAGTGGAGTCATATCGATTCCGGCCGGACCTTGGCCACCTTGGCCACCTTGTGGTCCCTCTCCTTCAGCTCCATCCTCACCCCCAACTCCAGGCAGAGGAGGTGGTGGTGGTGGAGGTGGTGGAGGAGCTCCAACTCTCGCGGCCACTGGCCCTTCTATATGAGCCTCCACTCCAATCACCGGCTCATCAGGAGCCGCAACACGTGGTTCCTGACGAACCACCCACGGCCTATCCCTTGGCCTAGACATCGCTCACAAACGATAACTACAACCACAACAAACAAAACATACAAGAGTGGGTTAGCAAGGCAAGGCTTCCAAGTGCTCAAGTACGTTTCCCTCACTTAAAATTCTTTTCCGATGTAATAGTAGCAATGGGACTCCCAAACAACATACTTTTAAACAAAACAATCAACATACTTGTCACACAAGCAATCATACTTACAAAGCAAGCAAACACCGTGCACATCAACACGAAACTTGAACTTACCTCACTTACCTGCCCAAGGTCTCGGTAACCTTAGGCTCTGATACCAACAAGTGTAACCCCCTCGTCCCGGTCCAGAAGCTTGACCGGTCCGAGTGGGCCACACGGGGAAAACCGAAGCGAAACCCGTTAAGGTTCCTCCTCGGTTAACGACCCAGAAAATTTCTTTTTAATTTAATCTTTTCTAGAGGCTCATTCGAATCCTATGTGATCATAGCAGCGGAAAGACAAGCATTCATAAAACAATAACTCGATCAACCTATGCAAAACAGTCCATTTTTAAATCATTAAGCAGGCCGTTTCGAAACACCCTCAAGGTGTATCGAAACGCCTTGACCTGGTCAACGGTTCTAATCCTACACGAGGAGGCCGTATCGGAACGGAGGTCAATCGTTCCGAAACACCCTCCATGGTCAACTTCTCGTGGTCAACGAGATTTTGACCGTTTTGAAACTCTTAGACCTGTTTCGGAACACCTTCATCTCGTCATTTTCTCAGAATTCTAGTAGCGAAAATGTACCGAAACGGCCTCTACACGTTTCGAAACGCCCGTCCAAATACAAAGGGACCGTATCGAAATAGGGTAGCCCGTTTCGAAACGCATTCTGTCTGCAGACTGGTTTTAGCTGGTTTATGGCACAAGAATGTCCCTAAACCCCTCTAAAACTTCCAACATCACACTAACATCAATCCTAAGGCAAACCAACGTATCAAGCATGCTTAAAACATCATTACAACATGGCTAAACACTAAAGGCAACAACATCACAAAGCCATACATCCATACATGGCATTAAAGGTATTAAGCTTCAACATTTCAAACACTTAGGCAAAACAAGATAGGTAAAGGACAATATGGTTTACAAGCAACATGGCATTTAAATCCCAACCAACAATGCATATAAAAGGAGTCTAGTATGCTCCTAGCAACAACATCAACAACATAAACCAAAAAGCATCATAACACGGTTACATGTCCCATTGCTTGACCATTACATCATAATTAAAATGTTCATACTTGGTAGCTAAACAAGCACCACGAAGCACACTTGGAGGCCCCCTTCATGCACTTAGCAACCCACGAACTAAGGATCTGCATTGTCGATCAAAGAGAGAGCGTAAGCAATAAAGCTTAGTGAGGGTAAGCTCTTTAAAAACAAACCTCGACAATGTAGGGTCCAAGCACGATCTCAACCAAGGTAAATACATAATTACCAAAGATCCTCAAGAGCCAAAAGTTAAAGATGCATGAACAATATCCAATTATATGCCATGCTCAACAAGCTCTAATTCACAACATATGTAATCACATATAAACATCCAAATAGAGATCACATTCCACAACACATTGATATACATATCAAACAATATTGGCACCTAGCTATGACCCGAATACGCGGATAAACACATTGGAACTCACATCCAACAACCACTTTACCTCACGGTGGGATTACACTCATCACCGGTCTCGCGGAGGGGATTCCACTCATCCTCATGCCCCGTCGATGGGATTCCACTCAACATCGACTAATATATATAACAATTTCCGGGCGAACTCGTACTCTTCCTTGGTGACTCAACGCCACCAAGGCCACGCGCGAATTTAGACTCATGTGTGCACACTAACATCCTAATGATCGATCATTTGTACTCAAGCATACTAGTGCCAACATTTAACTCAATTCACATTATTCATTTCAACCAATTCCATGCTTAGCACGTACTCACCATGATCACAATCATGAACCATTCACTTGCATATCATAATGCATCACAAATCATGCCTCATCTCACATGTATAACACATTATACATAAATCATCACATCACAAATATTACGAGGTATATTCATCAAATACAAGTTCAACCAATGGCTCTAGTTTAAGTTTAGGATTAGGCTACCACCCCAATCCTAACTCTAGGTGGGTCTACCAAGCCCGACCTAGTCCACCTGCTCGAACCAACCATTTAAAACCACTTTAAACATTTAACCACTCACATAAGCTTCCAAGCTCCAAGCCAAGCAAGCAACCACCCTCAAGCTTCCGGATTTCCTCCCGATGCTTCACCGACACAAGTTCTCGCTTCTAAACAACCTCAATACAATTCAAACAACCTCAAATCAGCCCAAGCATCAAAGTACTAACCCGGAATACAATTCAAACACAATTCACAATGTTTCAAGTCATGAACAAACCCCACATTTAGCAATCTCAGGCAGCCCCAAAACCCATGTTTCCAACACCTTTTACACCCACCAATGATCCCAAATCGACCCCTAACCATAGCACTATCAATAGCCTATTAATTCCAACCTAAAACAACCCCCAAAACTCACCCAAAACCCTTCAAAAACCTCGTTCAAACCTAATTTCGGGAATTTGTTTAAAACTGAGAAAAATTCACATTTGTGATACCATTTAACTCCTAGACTCCATAACTAACAACATTAAATCAAAATATTAGGTTTAACAATATAAAGTTACCATTTTTAATCAAACTCTCCAAAAACTCAATTTTCAAAACATTGAGGAAAATGAAAACCATTTGTACTTTTGAAGAGAGGATGATGAGGACAAGTTGAAAATGTAGTTACCTTGTAAATCTGAGCTAAAATTGAGGAATAAAGTGATGGAATAGTAGAGGCGATGAGCTCTCTCCTTTTTCCCGTTGGTGTGTTTTGAAGAAGAAAGTGAATAGTGAAGTTGGGAGTTTTTTTTATTTGTTTTGTTTTTATTTAAAGGCCAAAGACCATTTTGCCCTTAATGAAATGAGATATTCTCAAGAGCATATAATCCATGGCTATTTGGGGTTTAATTTCAAAATATGGTCAACACAACTAATTAATTTGAAAACAAAACTCGAAACTTTATTTTAATTATAAAACTGAACCCGGAATAATATTAAAATATTATTTTCACCCAACCCCTAAACCCGGGTGTTACACAACCAGTTTATCTTTTTACCCAAAGATTAACCAAGACTCTCACAAAATACAAAGAAGATTGACAATCTGAAAAATGCCTCTCACAAGGTTTATAGATTGTCCAATTACACTTAAACACTCCAAAAACTTGAAATAAGATAATACAATGAAATATTACACAAGTAGGGTTACAAGGGTTTGACTCTAATAGCTCAAAGGTTTGGATTTTTGCTTGGATTGTTGCAATTTTGTTCAATTGTTGTTGTTGTAGCTTTAGAGGCTTGTTTATATACCCTTGCATTGATTTCTAGCCGTTCTGGTGGTTGAGATCATCAATAGAGCCGTTGAACTTTATTTTCCCCGCAATAAATACACTTCTGCAACCTACCGTATCGGTACTCGAACAATCGTATCGATACCTATCTCAAAATAGAAAGAGTCATTGTGCACATTTAAGAGGGCGTATCAATATGCGTATAGGTGTATCGGTACGAGTATAGTGTAAAAATAAAGGCATGTCGATGCTCTAAGACCATATTGATACAATTTTTGCTCACTAGATTCCTGAGGAAAACTTTCACAAAAAGTGTATCGATACGCTATGTGGGCGTATCAATACGGTCCAACGACCGCTTGAAATTTTGCTGAAGTCATAACTGACAAGCAATGGTCAAAAACTTTAAATGCAAAGATTTATCGAATCAGATCAAAACGTATCGATATGGGGACAACCATATCGGTACAGTATGTCTTAAAGTTAAGCCCAGATAAAATATTGTATCGACACGGGTATAACCGTATCGGTACACTTTTTTCGATTAAAATTCCAGAACCTTAAAACTATATCGATACATCTATAGAGTATCGATACGCCTTAGCATACAAGTAGGTTTTGGGCTATAACACTTAAAAATATTGTTTGAACAATTTATTTGACTTAGAAACATTTTTGTTCAAGTTTTCTTGTCAATTTGTGAGACTTTAAAATACTTAAAAATTTATTTACTTTTACAAAAAGGTCCTTAGATTCTTTGTTATAACAAAATCAAATTATGTTTTACAAAAACGAACGAAAAAACGAAAAAAAAAGCAAAAATAAAAAAAATAAAAAAATCCAAAAAGAAAGAAGAATAAAAAGAGCGAAAAGAATGAAAAACAAAAAAAGAAAACCAAAGCTCTCTTCAAATCACGCCTCTACCTCAAAGTGAAAGCCTGATCAAAACTCTTTTCAGATCACGCCTCTTCATTAGAGTGGAAGCCTGGTCAAAACTCTTTTCAGATCACGCCTCTTCGTTAGAGTGGAAGCCTGGTCAAAACTCTCTTCAGATCACGCATCTTCGTCAGAGTGGAAGCCTGATCAAAACTCTCTCCAGATCATGCCACCTCGTTAGAGTTGTAGTGGATTAAACATTCTTCCAGATCATACCACTTCCTTAGAGTTGTAGCGGATTAAACATTTTTCTCCATATCATGCCTCTTCGTCAGAGTTGTAGTGGATCAAACTTTCTTCTCTAGATCATGCTAGTTCGCTAGAGTTATAGAGGATCTAACTTTCGTCTCCAGATCATACCACTTCGTCAAAGTTATAAAGGATCTAACTTTCTTCTCCAGATCATGCCTCTTCGTCAGAGTTTTAGCGGATCAAACTTTCTTCTCTAGACCATGCCACTTCGTCAGAGTTGTAGCGGATCAAACTTTCTTATCCAGATAATGCCACTTCGTCAGAGTTGTAGCAGATCAAACTTTCTTCTCCAGATCATGCCTCTTCGTCAGTGTTGTAGCATATCAACTTCTTTCAGATTTTACCTCCCTATTAGTGGTGGAGCAAAACACCTAAGTTATAGATTCCACTTCTCTAAGATTGAGCGGAGTAAAGGAATAAACCATCCTTTCAAAAAAAAACAAAAGCGAAAAAAGTAAAAAAATAGAAGAAAAGAAAGAGGAAAAAGAAAAGGAAAAGGAAAAGGAAAAAGAAAAATTTTGTCAGATCTAGTTTCTTCGTTAGTGTTGCAGCTAGATCAAACACCAGAGCTTTCATCATTCGATCATGTCTCCTTATCAATGTTATAGTCTGATCAAATGTCAGAACCTTCATCCTTCGATCTTGTCTCTTCATCAAGTGTTGCGGCTGGATCAAGTTTTGCAAACCTTGCCTTCTCGTCTGTTTGTAGCTAGGTTAAATTTTCTCTAGGTATTGTGTCGTCGTCAAAGTCGTAGCAAGCCGAACTCATTTTGCTCCCCCAACGGATCACCATAGTTTGAAGATTTTATCTCCCAAATGGATGAACCCATTTTGAAGATTTTGTCTACAAGAGCGGTAGAACAGAGCAAGTGAAACTCAAGAAGAAGCGGTGGCCAGAGAAATGAACCCTGACCTGACCTGACAAAAATGGTCCTCTTATTATCTTTGCTCAATTGACGTTGCACAACAATGAGCAAAGAGGGGCAGCTGTAGATGCCCATTTTTGTCCGGACCTAAACCAATAGCCAAATTAACCTAAAACCAAAATCCAAAAATTAAAAACCAGATCTTTTTATTATTATTTCCTTAACCCAATTACATACCCAATTATAACATGTTGAGTGTGTAAAAGTTATATAATTTACCCCTTATTTAACCCATATTTTTGCTGCATTCAAGCATAATTCATTGCATTTAGGTTAGATTTCATTTATACATCACAAATATATTAAATGGCACAGTTTCTACTAAAATTGGTTGCTTTTGCAGGAAGCTGCTGTAACAGATGGGGAAGCAGACGCTGGGCAGTGAAGAAGCAGAGCTGGAACTGGAATGCAGACGAGGAGGACAACGATGCCATGGCCGCTGCCGTGGCAGCCAAGAACGACAGCAGTGGTGAAGAGAAGAAGCAAAGTGGGCCTCGACAGAAAGAGAAAATTAAGCCCATCTGTCTTGGAGCACCCGTATATTTTTCCAAGCCCTAGATCAGAATGAAGGCCAAGCCCAAGGTTCAAGGAAGAAACTCCAAGCAAGAAGGAAGGACGAATTAAAGATATATTCTCTGAAGATTTAGTCTTTAATAGAGTTGTACTTTAGTTTAAACTTGTATTCTTGCCATATTAGAAAACTTGAACTCAAGGCCTATATAAAGGCATGTAATTCGACCTAGGGGATGACATCTTCATTCTCTAGCCTTCTTCCCAAAACCCCAGCCGTTTTCCCTTCTCAACATGTTCTAAACTTCCCTTAGGGCTACGGGTTGATTTGTAAAGTAGTTGCAAGGATTGTATTTGTTTTGGGAATTTTCTGTTCAATAAAATAGATTTCAAGTTTGCTTATTCTGGTTTTCAACATCTTGCAAGAGTATCGGGAGAGCATTGTGAGATTGTCTATTTACTTAATATCGGGAGAGTTAAGTATACGAAAGGAATAAGTACGGGTTCTCCAGTTTATGGTTGAACTATCTCAGACCTAAGGATATGACGAGGTTAAGTGGCTAAGGAAGAACTCAACAACATCGGTGTTCATCCTTCGATTCACGCCGGGAGGTATCATCAAAGACGTGTTCATCGACAGACTTGGACGTAGGGATAGGCCAAGGCATAGCAGGGATTCTTGCCAAGCTTGAAGTATAGAGTTGTGTGATCGCTGCCGCGACTAACAACAGACTGCTGCCGCGACAGGTGCTGCTGCGACAGGCACGACGACAGAACAGATATTCCCAGACTTTGCAACACCTACACTACTGAGCAATTCAATACCAGCACATTCTCTCTATCTTAATTTCATTACTCTTTTATTTAAGTACTCTTTATTATCTCGTGACAACAACTTAAATAATTCTTTTCTCTCTTGTGCAGCAATCTAAGGTGAAGCCATTAGCCCAGTCCCTGTGGAGACGATATCCGATACTTACGTATCACTTTATTACTTGCGTCGTGTACACTTGCACTACATTGCGATAGACACTTTTACACGCAACAAGTTTTTTGCGCCGTTGCCGGGGACTGGCAACATATCTTTACCCTATCTTTTACTGCATTTCCTTTACTTTTCTATTTTTACTTGGATTGTTCAACCTATACCTTTCACAAGGTCTTTTGTTTGCGTATGCGCAGATCTCAACGAGGGAAAGAACCTGAGCATCAGTTAGATCCTGAAATCGAAAGAACATACAATCTCAGGAAAAGAGTCTGTTACCTCGTTGAAAGAAACGAATACCTAGAGGATCAATTAGAAGCAATGGTGAACGAAGGACGCGAAGAAAGAATGAACGACCAAAAGAATCCCCAGGATAATGTAAATCCTGCCGGAGATGGAGGGAACGATCCACCTGTCGACCCTCATGTCGCTGCCGCACGCCGGTCATGCCGAGACTACATGCTCAATGATCATGTAGAACTAGAAACTACCCTGCCAGACGTAGACGTTGACAACTTTGAGCTGAAACCTGTTATGTTCAGCATGATTAACAACGCTGGCCAATTTAGTGGTGCTGCTACAGAGGATGCTAGAGAGCATCTGAAAACGTTCCAAGAAATATGTTGTTCGTTTAGACTACCAGAAGTTAATCTGGAGATACTAAGGCTTCGGTTATTTCCTCATTCATTGAGGGACAGGGCAAAGACTTGGTGGAATAAACTAACGTCGGGTTCAATACGAACTTGGGTAGATTTAACTCGTGAATTTTTGTCTCGTTTTAATCCTTCACACTTATCTGAGCGATTACGTAACGAAATTGCTACTTTTCAACAGGAAGACGACGAGCCAATGCACGAGGCCTGGGACAGATTTACCACTCTTCTAAGGAACTGTCCGATGCATGGATTCCCTGTTTGGAACCAGGTAACTAAATTCTATAATGCTTCTAATTTACAAACTCGTATAAAAATTGATTCAGCAGTGAATAGATTACTGCTGGACAAAGATCCAGATGAGGCAATGGCAGTATTGAAAATCTGGCGAAGAATGGGGAACAGTTTCCTACAACAAGAAGAGGGGGTAAACAAGTTCTAGCTGTAAAAGATTATGAGGCCGACAGTTCTTTAAAATCACAGGTGGCATATCTCACTAAGGAAATGAAAAAGCTCATGAAAGAAGATTCACAGCCTGTCTACTCTGCTGAAGAGGTATGCGAAACTTGCGATGGAAATCACAGTTCAAAGGAATGTCCGTTACAGTTAGAAGAAGGGATGTATGTTGGGAACTACAATAAGCAGAATTATAACTCCAACAACTACAATCACAACTGGAGAAAGGATCCCAAGTTCTCTTGGAGCAACCCTAATAACGCCCTGAATCCTCAAGCACAGAATACTCAAAATCAGGGGGGACCTAGATTACTGACTCGACAGCAACCGCAGCAGCAACAACAACAACCACCAGCTGCCACAACTAGTATACTGGAACAGACTTTAGCTACATTTATGTCTCAAACAATAACCTACATTGAGAACATGAATCACTTTGTCAAGAAGACGGAAACATTCATGGATAAAACTGAGATGCGGATGACCAATCATGAAGCTACTCTGAAATCATTGGAGACACAGATGAGTCAGGTTTCCCAGCATATTAAACCGAGGCAGAATGGAGGATTTCCTAGCGATACTGAAAACGCTAGACAGCCCACACATGAGTAGTGTAAAGCCATCACTACTAGGAGTGGGAAGAAATTACCAGGGCCAGAGAAAGAAACTGAATTAGTTAAGGAACCAGCCTTGGAGTCGACTGCCGAGAATGCTACCCCGGCAGACGACAAGCAGCCTGCTGCCGATGAACCTGTCACGACAGCATAAGGGACAGAGGAGAAAGATGATGAACCAAAACCTCTTCAGATCCGAATGCAGTGGGAAGGACGTATTGATGATTATCGTCCTCCACCTCCTTTTCCTCAACGGTTACAGAAATTGAAACATGAATCACAGCTTAAGATGATTTATGATATTTTTAAGCAGGTCCATATCAATATTCCGCTGTTGGATGTCATAAAGGAGATGCCTGGTTATGCCAAATTTCTCAAGGATGCCATGTCGAAGAAATCTAGACTTGGGGAATTCGAAACGGTTAAGATGACAGAAGGATGCATGAGTATTCTGCACAAGCATCCACCCCAGAAGAAGAAGGATCATGGGAGCTTCATCATACCATGCATAATCGGAGACAAATTTGTGGGTAAGGCACTTTGTGATCTTGGTGCTAGTATAAATTTAATGCCCAAATCAGTTTTTCAGAAATTAGGTATTGGAAAAGCTCGGCCCACAACAGTAGTACTGCAGCTGGCAGACCGCTCTTACGTTCATCCAGAAGGAAAAATTGAAGATATTCTGGTAAGGGTGGATAAATTTATTTTTCCTGCTGACTTTTTTGTCTTAGATTGTGAAGCAGATGAAAACGCATCAATCATCATAGGGCGACCCTTCTTAGCCACCGGAAGATCACTGATTGATGTGGAAAAAAGGAGAACTCACTATGAGAGTGAATGATCAAGAGATCAAGCTAAATGTTCTCCAAGCAATGAAACATGCTGATGCAGAAGAAGAATGCAAGGCTATCACTGAAGTTGCCCTTGACCAACCCTGCATCAGGTCGGGCTGCCAAGACATCAAAATTGGCCACTGCCCCTGTAACCCCCTTAACCCGGCCTAGACGGTTGACCCGAATTAAGAAAGTCACACGGGGAAAACCAAAGTCAACCCGAAAGTCAACCTTGATTAACGACCCTTTTTTTTTTCTTTTAATCTTATCTAGATGCACATTAATCCTAATGGTGATCACCCAAACATCATACTCAAAGATCACAAACATCAGAGATCAACCAGGGACCCAATTGAACAAATTACAACTTTAGGGACCAAATTGTAATTTCTGAAAATTAAAAGGACTTAACCCAAATTAATCTTACCAACTTGAAATTAGTCAGGTTTCATGCTTCTCTGTGAAATTCAGCTCAAAAGGACTTTCCAAGCTCATGCAATTGGACAAACAAGATTCAGGACCAAAATGCAAACATTTCAAAACATATAACCGCCCATGTCAGCCCCCAACGGTCGACCATTCCGAAACAGGTTGACCTCGTTCCGAAACACGGGCCGTTCCGCAACCAGTACCGCAACGGGGGTCTGGCAGAGACCAAACCGTTTCGAAACGGTGCATACCGTTTCGGACCCCTGGGTTCATTCGAGGCACCCGTTCCGAAACGGTGCACACTGTTCCGAAACGCCCTGCACAGAAATGCTCCAAATGCATTCCGAAACATGCAATTGATCATTCAAACATGCTCCAAATGTTACCAAACTTTACCAGCATGCAATTCAACATATATAGGACATACTAGCATCAACAATTCATCAAAACAACATCATATGCAAAAAGCCCCAATTCTATAGGCATGCTTCCTACACAAGCTAGCTATTCAAGCACAAACTTCCACAACAAGCATATAATGATCCAATCCAAAAACCAACATTCATATCATCATTCAACATACTTAGGGAGTTCATAACCTCTCCCAAAACATATACATTGGTCCCCCATTGCCAAGTTACCCAAAAGCTAAAAAGTGCTTATAAAACCTTCCATACATTGAGCTTTACTTGAACTTGATTGCTTGCCCTCCTTGCTGCCCCTCAAGGTCCACTAATGCTCTGCATTATTGAATTAGGAAAACGAAGAGAGCGTAAGCAAAAGCTTAGTGAGGAATGCTCTTAAAAACCATTCAATAATGCAATTTAAACCATTTATAAACATGCTTAAAATCAACATTTGCACATGCTCAAAAGCATACTTTAAACAAGCAATCTCATGCTTCAACATAAACATAACATGTCATATTGGCTCAAGTGACAATTTCCATTTCTTAAAACAAGTTCATCAACTTCCCAAGGACTTTTAAACACCTTGGCCCCAAGGACTTTTAAACACCTTGGCCATGGACTTTTAAACACCATGAATGAGGACCACACAAGGACTTTTAACCACCTTTGTGTCCATAGCTTGAATCACCCCAAGGACTTTTAAACACCTTGGCCCCAAGGACTTTTAAACACCTTGGCCCCATGGACTTTTAAACACCATGGAAAGGATCACCTAAGGACTTTTAACCACCTTAGTGTCCACAACAAGAATCATCCAAGGACTTTTAACCACCTTGATGTTCTTAAGTAACAAGGCTCACTCAAGGACTTTTAACCACCTTAGTGACCTTAACATTTTCAAAACATCACTTGCCAATATACATCTTTTACATCATATAATCCACTGTTTTAAAGCATTAAACCAAGCCATATTCAACATGCATTTCAAAGCATCAAACCACATTATTTCAATGTATAAAATCAAGGAACTCCTACCTAGAGTTACCTTCAATATATGGCTTAAAACATCAGCAAGTATCATGTTAAAACATGCTTTCAAAACAGTAAGTAAAACATGCAATTCACCATTTTGCATCACAACAAAATCATGGCCACCACTAGAGAGAAATTCTGAAAACTTACACTTGAGCTTAGCAAAGTTGTTTAGACTTAGACTAAGCTCCCAAAACCTTCAAACCTTGGTTTTAAAATCTGAAAACCCAACTTCACTCACCGATTTCCACTTTGCTTCAAGCCAAAGCACCAAATCAAGCTTCCGGATCAACAACTCTTGGATCCAAAGATGCCTCCCCTGTTTCAACACATCAATGCAGAGGATTAATGCATCATCATGCATTAATTGCTTCAATGAAAGCACCTAAACTCGCTGCTCTCATTCAACCTCCATTTTCGGCCACCAAACACAATCGAAAATGCATCCAAACCACTTCTAAACAAAGCCCAGCCATAAACCAGCAAAACCACACTTCCATAAACATCACAACACATCTAAAAACAACCTATTAACATCCTTATACCTCCAGCAACATCAGATCCACAAGATCACCTCAAAAACAACCTTGAAACACAAGCTAAACTTAGGAAACTCAACCTATCCGGGATTGCATCAATCAAAACTCAATTCCTTATCAATTTAGAGTTCATTTAACAACAAAAACACATCTCAAAACACAGATTAATCAGATCTAACGAAAATCATCAAAAATCATCAAAATCTTGCATTATAAGCCAAGATCCATTTCACCACTTTAAAACCTTTAATTAAACATCAATTTAGGATTGAAAACTTAGGAATTTCAGTAAAGAACTGATAGTTTAGAGGAGAAGGACGTTCTTACCTCCAAACTTGAGTTTCTCCTCTTTTTGGAATCAAAATCCTTGTTGAAACAAGTAGCAATTGAAGAGGTTTTGAAGATATGTTGATTAGGAATCAAATGAGAGTTGAAAGGAGGGATTTAGGTGAAGAAATCAGAATCAATTCTCTGGAAATGGAGTGTTTGGGTTGAGAGAAAAAGAGAGAAAGAAAATAGAGAAGTTAGTTGAGAAAATTGCCAAATGAGCTTTTCCCTCCTTTTTGATATCTTTAAAATCAGATTTTAGACTTAAAATATCTTAGAAAAAATCTGGAGAAACTCCCTTTGGGTAAATAGCTCCTTAAAGATTCAAAGTTTCAACCCTTTATAAAACAGCCACAAAACTTTCGAAAATTACATTTTGGTCACTAGCCAAAATGTCACCCTTCCGAAACTCATTTTCCAAAATTGATTTCACAGTTCACTTAATTATATTAAAAGATGATTTTAGAACATTTTTCCATATTTTTAATGCAACCCGAACTAGGCTTTCCTAAATTCACCTCCTTAGATTCGAACAGCACTTTGACCGAACGGTCAACGCCCAAGACTTCTAAGCCCAAAACCGGGGCGTTACAACTCTCCCCCCCTTAAGAAATTTCGTCCTCGAAATTTACCTGAAGGAAAGGGATAAGGAAACTGCTTCAGCATGTCTTCCTTCCGCTCCCACGTGGCTTCCTCAACACCTCGATGCTTCCACAGCACCTTCACCAACTCAATGGTCTTGCCACGAAGAACCTTGCTATCCGAATCCAGAACCTTCACCGGTTCCTCATCATAGGTCAAATCCGGATTCAATTCCACCTCCTCCACAGGCATCACATGCGAAGGATCAGATCTATACTTCCGGAGCATAGAAACATGGAACACATCATGAATCTTCTCCAACTCCTGAGGTAACCTCAACCGATACGCAACAGGACCCACTCGCTCAACAACCTCATACGGTCCAATGTATCTAGGGCTCAACTTACCCTTCCGACCAAACCTCATCACCTTCTTCCAAGGCGAAACCTTCAAGAACACACGGTCACCCACCGCATACTCTATCTCCTTACGCTTCAAATCCGCGTACGACTTCTGCCGGTCAGAAGCAGCCTTCAACCGCTCACAAATGAGCTTCACCTTCTCGGTGGTCCCTTTCAACAAAGCCGGCATCGAAACCAACTTTTGACCAGTTTCAGCCCAACAAAGAGGAGTCCTACACTTCCTCCCATACAGAGCCTCATAGGGTGCCATCTGTATACTCGTCTGATAACTATTGTTATAAGCGAACTCAACCAAAGGCAGATGCTTCTCCCAAGAACCTTGGAACTCTATCACGCAGCATCTCAACATATCCTCCAAAATCTGAATAACTCGCTCAGACTGACCATCCGACTGAGGATGATAGGATGTACTGAAATGCAACCTTGTACCCAGAGCTTGATGCAAACACTGCCAGAAACGCGATGTGAACCTCGGATCTCTATCCAACACGATCGACTTAGGCACACCATGCAGCCTCACAATCTCAGCAATGTACAGCTCTGCCAGCTTATCCAAAGAAAACGTAGTATGCACAGGCAAGAAATGCGCACACTTCGTCAGGCGATCCACAATCACCCAAACAGAGTTCTTCTTCGATGGAGACAAAGGTAAACCAGATACAAAATCCATGGTAACCCTCTCCCACTTCCATTCAGGGATTTTCAACGGTTGCAACAAACCAGAAGGAACCTGATGTTCAGCCTTAACTCGCTGACACACCAAACACTTGCTCACAAACTCCGCAACATCCTTCTTCAAACCCACCCAATAGTACTCATCACGAAGATCACGATACATCTTAGTACTACCAGGGTGCATAGCAAAAGGACTACTATGACCTTCAGTCAGAATAGCACGCCTCAACTCAGCATCATCAGGCACTACTATTCGACTCCCAAAACACAACACTCCATCATCATTAAAACAGAAATCCGAAGGTCTACCCTCCGCGATATCCTGAACATGAGACACCAAGGAATCATCCAGCAACTGCTTATCCTTGATCAACTGAACCAATGATGGTTTCACTTGCAACTCAGCAACAAGACCACCATCTCGCGATATACTCAAGCTAGCAAACATAGCTCTCAGCTCAACAGCTACCTTCCTACTCAAGGAATCCGCAACAACATTAGCCTTTCCAGGATGATACTCTATCGTCAGATCATAATCCTTGAGCAACTCCAACCAACGCCGCTGCCTAAGATTCAACTCCTTCTGCGACATCAGATACCTCAAACTCTTGTGATCCGTGTACACCGTACACTTCTCACCATACAGATAATGCCTCCAGATCTTCAGAGCAAAAACCATTGCTGCCAGCTCAATATCATGCGTAGGATAATTGCGCTCATGCACCTTCAACTGCCGCGATGCATAAGCCACCACCTTACCCTCTTGCATCAGCACACACCCCAAACCAACATAGGATGCATCACTGTAGACCACAAACTCTTTCCCTGATTCAGGCTGAACCAAGATAGGAGCTTGCGTCAAAGCCGCCTTCAGCTTCTCAAAAGCCTGCTGTCTCGCTTCTGTCCACTCATACTTAACATCTTTCTGCAACAACTTCGTCAAAGGAGCAGTAATCTTGGAAAAACCATCCACAAACCTTCGGTAGTATCCCGCCAAACCAAGGAAACTACGGACCTCATGAACAGACTTAGGAACTTTCCAGTTCATCACCGCTTCAATCTTCTGAGGATCAACCCGAATCCCCTCAGCTGAGACCACATGCCCAAGAAACACCACCTCCCTAAGCCAGAACTCACACTTGCTCAGCTTAGCATAAAGCTGATTCTCCAACAAAGCTTGCAAAACAATCCTCAAATGCTCTTCGTGCTCCTCCTCAGTACGCGAGTACACGAGGATATCATCAATGAACACCACAACGAACTTGTCCAGGTATTCATGAAACACACGATTCATCATGTCCATGAAAGCAGCAGGAGCATTTGTCAAACCAAACGGCATCACAAGGAACTCATAATGCCCATACCTTGTCCTGAAAGCTGTCTTAGGTACATCCACATCCTTCACCTTCAACTGGTAATACCCTGACCTCAAGTCAATCTTAGAGAACACAGCAGCTCCCCGAAATTGATCAAAGAGATCATCAATCCTCGGCAAAGGATACCGATTCTTGATAGTCAACTTGTTCAGCTGACGGTAATCAATGCACATCCTCATAGTGCCATCCTTCTTCTTCACAAACAAGACCGGTGCTCCCCAAGGTGACACACTCGGCCGGATGAAACCACGATCAAGCAGCTCTTGCAACTGCGTCTTCAGCTCTTTCAGCTCCTTAGGTGCCATTCTATAGGGAGTAATGGACACAGGAGTTGTATTCTCATACAGCTCAATTCCAAACTCCACCTCACGACTAGGAGGTAAGCCAGGCAACTCCTCAGGAAAAACACCAGGAAACTCCTTCACAACCCTGATATCTTGCACCCTCAACTCCTTAGAGCTAGGGTTCATCACAAAAGCTAGATAAGCTTCACAACCCTGCCTCAGCATCCTACTTGCCTCCAAGGTAGAAACAACGTTGGCAAGAAACTTCACATTCTCACCAACCACCACCACTTCATAATCATCTGCAAGCTTAAGCGAAACCCGCTTATTTTCACAATCCACAACAGCACGATGCTCAGCAAGCCAATCCATACCAAGGATTACATCAAAACCATAAAAGGGCAGCTCCATAAGATCAACATGAAAGACATGTTCTTGAACAACCAAGGGACACCTTCTATAAAGCTTTCGAGTCACAACAGTTTCACCAAAAGAACTAGTGACACGAACACCAACATCCAAAGACTCAACAGGCAAACCAAGCAATTCAGCATGCTCACGCAAAATGTATGAATGCGTAGATCCAGAATCAATCAAAGAAAGCAATGACAAGGATTGCAAAGTAAAGGTACCTGCAATCACATCTGCATCATTCCTTCCCTCGCGCTGAGCGTACACCCTAGCTTGGCCTCCACCCTCAGGCTGAATAGCCACCACATGGGCTACTCCACGACCACCTTCCTCACGCCTCTGGAAATTACCACGGCCGCGCCCATGACCTCTCTGCGGTGCAGCAACAGCAGGAGCACGCTCTTGGCCACCAACCAACCTTGGACAATCTCGTCTCAAGTGGTCTGCAGAACCACAATTCCAGCATCCAAAACCAGCTGCCGCAACAGGAGCTTGCACCTCCCTCACAGCACGAGGACAGTCACGCTTCAAGTGACCACGTGAACCACAGATCCAACAAGCACTAGGGTCGGCTCTAGCATTGCCACCCCTAGCAGGTGCACCTCCACCTCTCTTAGCTGAGGACTGATACCTCTGATCGCGTCCCCTCTTGTTCCGTCCACCTCCGGAACTATACTCAGCAGCCCTCTTACCAGAACTTGCTCCAGCACTCTTCGCAGACAAACTCAAATTCATCTCAATGTCCTTTGCTCGGCCCACTAGCACATCAAAATCATCATACTCAGTGGCTAGCACATACATCTTTACCTCCGTTATGAGACCATAACGAAACCTTTCGCACCTCTCCCGCTCATCAAGAATCAGCTCCGGTGCATACTGACTGAGTCGCACAAACTGCACCTCATACTCAGCCACACTCATGCTCCCTTGGGTAAGAGTCATGAATTCACGCTTTTTCTCATCTAGATATCTCACTCCCAGATATCTCCTCTTGAACGCATTCTGAAAGAATGTCCAAGTGATGTCAGCTTCAGCCATTCCAGAGACTGTGGTCGTCCACCACGTATAAGCATCATCCTGCAGCAAGGACACAACACATCCCAACTTTTGCACATCAGTGCAGCTCATCTGTCCCAAAATACGCTTGGTACTCTCTAGCCAAGCCTCCGAACTCTCAGCAGACATACCCCTAAACTCAGTCCCACCAAGACTGCGCAGACGCTCTAAGGGTAGTCTAATACCAGCATCTCCCTGATGCCCAGCTCCTTGAGCTCCAGCTACTGCTGCTCGAAAAGCACCCGCAATAGCTTGTACCAGCATCGTCATATCAGGCATAACTTGCCCCTGACCAACCTCAGGTCCTGCAGCTCTAGCACCTGCTGCATCAGCTCCAGCTCTTTCCCTCTCCGCACCACCACCACCTGGTGGAGGAGGAGGTAACACAGCACTACCCGCATTTTCTTCATTCTCATTCCCATCCGGGGTCGTAGCTCTCACGCTACTCCTTAACTCTCTACGTGGTGCCATACTTTTACCATGCATAACAATACAAATAAAACATAGTCAGGCCAGCAAGGTAAGCAAATCCAAGTATTCAAGCTCAATTTCTTTCAAAATCAACCTCATTTCTTTAGCTTTTGTTTGGCAATGGGTACCCTCAACATGCAACATCACAGCATACCTCTCAAATGCATCAACATCTTAAGCCACTGAACACGCTTTCATACAACAAGCATACAAGCCAAACATACTTCAATCATGCATACAAACATTCCCAATTACTCGAGAACTCAGCTCTGATACCACCAAATGTAACCCCCTTAACCCGGCCTAGACGGTTGACCCGAATTAAGAAAGTCACACGGGGAAAACCAAAGTCAACCCGAAAGTCAACCTTGATTAACGACCCTTTTTTTCTTTTAATCTTATCTAGATGCACATTAATCCTAATGGTGATCACCCAAACATCATACTCAAAGATCACAAACATCAGAGATCAACCAGGGACCCAATTGAACAAATTACAACTTTAGGGACCAAATTGTAATTTCTGAAAATTAAAAGGACTTAACCCAAATTAATCTTACCAACTTGAAATTAGTCAGGTTTCATGCTTCTCTGTGAAATTCAGCTCAAAAGGACTTTCCAAGCTCATGCAATTGGACAAACAAGATTCAGGACCAAAATGCAAACATTTCAAAACATATAACCGCCCATGTCAGCCCCCAACGGTCGACCGTTCCGAAACAGGTTGACCCCGTTCCGAAACACGGGCCGTTCCGCAACCAGTACCGCAACGGGGGTCTGGCAGAGACCAAACCGTTTCGAAACGGTGCATACCGTTTCGAAACGGTGCATACCGTTTCGGACCCCTGGGTTCATTCGAGGCACCCGTTCCGAAACGGTGCACACTGTTCCGAAACGCCCTGCACAGAAATGCTCCAAATGCATTCCGAAACATGCAATTGATCATTCAAACATGCTCCAAATGTTACCAAACTTTACCAGCATGCAATTCAACATATATAGGACATACTAGCATCAACAATTCATCAAAACAACATCATATGCAAAAAGCCCCAATTCTATAGGCATGCTTCCTACACAAGCTAGCTATTCAAGCACAAACTTCCACAACAAGCATATAATGATCCAATCCAAAAACCAGCATTCATATCATCATTCAACATACTTAGGGAGTTCATAACCTCTCCCAAAACATATACATTGGTCCCCCATTGCCAAGTTACCCAAAAGCTAAAAAGTGCTTATAAAACCTTCCATACATTGAGCTTTACTTGAACTTGATTGCTTGCCCTCCTTGCTGCCCCTCAAGGTCCACTAATGCTCTGCATTATTGAATTAGGAAAACGAAGAGAGCGTAAGCAAAAGCTTAGTGAGGAATGCTCTTAAAAACCATTCAATAATGCAATTTAAACCATTTATAAACATGCTTAAAATCAACCTTTGCACATGCTCAAAAGCATACTTTAAACAAGCAATCTCATGCTTCAACATAAACATAACATGTCATATTGGCTCAAGTGACAATTTCCATTTCTTAAAACAAGTTCATCAACTTCCCAAGGACTTTTAAACACCTTGGCCCCAAGGACTTTTAAACACCTTGGCCATGGACTTTTAAACACCATGAATGAGGACCACACAAGGACTTTTAACCACCTTTGTGTCCATAGCTTGAATCACCCCAAGGACTTTTAAACACCTTGGCCCCATGGACTTTTAAACACCTTGGCCCCATGGACTTTTAAACACCATGGAAAGGATCACCTAAGGACTTTTAACCACCTTAGTGTCCACAACAAGAATCATCCAAGGACTTTTAACCACCTTGATGTTCTTAAGTAACAAGGCTCACTCAAGGACTTTTAACCACCTTAGTGACCTTAACATTTTCAAAACATCACTTGCCAATATACATCTTTTACATCATATAATCCACTGTTTTAAAGCATTAAACCAAGCCATATTCAACATGCATTTCAAAGCATCAAACCACATTATTTCAATGTATAAAATCAAGGAACTCCTACCTAGAGTTACCTTCAATATATGGCTTAAAACATCAGAAAGTATCATGTTAAAACATGCTTTCAAAACAGTAAGTAAAACATGCAATTCACCATTTTGCATCACAACAAAATCATGGCCACCACTAGAGAGAAATTCTGAAAACTTACACTTGAGCTTAGCAAAGTTGTTTAGACTTAGACTAAGCTCCCAAAACCTTCAAACCTTGGTTTTAAAATCTGAAAACCCAACTTCACTCACCGATTTCCACTTTGCTTCAAGCCAAAGCACCAAATCAAGCTTCCGGATCAACAACTCTTGGATCCAAAGATGCCTCCCCTGTTTCAACACATCAATGCAGAGGATTAATGCATCATCATACATTAATTGCTTCAATGAAAGCACCTAAACTCGCTGCTCTCATTCAACCTCCATTTTCGGCCACCAAACACAACCGAAAATGCATCCAAACCACTTCTAAACAAAGCCCAGCCATAAACCAGCAAAACCACACTTCCATAAACATCACAACACATCTAAAAACAACCTATTAACATCCTTATACCTCCAGCAACATCAGATCCACAAGATCACCTCAAAAACAACCTTGAAACACAAGCTAAACTTAGGAAACTCAACCTATCCGGGATTGCATCAATCAAAACTCAATTCCTTATCAATTTAGAGTTCATTTAACAACAAAAACACATCTCAAAACACAGATTAATCAGATCTAACGAAAATCATCAAAAATCATCAAAATCTTGCATTATAAGCCAAGATCCATTTCACCACTTTAAAACCTTTAATTAAACATCAATTTAGGATTGAAAACTTAGGAATTTCAGTAAAGAACTGATAGTTTAGAGAAGAAGGATGTTCTTACCTCCAAACTTGAGTTTCTCCTCTTTTTGGAATCAAAATCCTTGTTGAAACAAGTAGCAATTGAAGAGGTTTTGAAGATATGTTGATTAGGAATCAAATGAGAGTTGAAAGGAGGGATTTAGGTGAAGAAATCAGAACCAATTCTCTGGAAATGGAGTGTTTGGGTTGAGAGAAAAAGAGAGAAAGAAAATAGAGAAGCTAGTTGAGAAAATTGCCAAATGAGCTTTTCCCTCCTTTTTGATATCTTTAAAATCAGATTTTAGACTTAAAATATCTTAGAAAAAATCTGGAGAAACTCCCTTTGGGTAAATAGCTCCTTAAAGATTCAAAGTTTCAACCCTTTATAAAACAGCCACAAAACTTTCGAAAATTACATTTTGGTCACTAGCCAAAATGTCACCCTTCCGAAACTCATTTTCCAAAATTGATTTCACAGTTCACTTAATTATATTAAAAGATGATTTTAGAACATGTTTCCATATTTTTAATGCAACCCGAACTAGGCTTTCCTAAATTCACCTCCTTAGATTCGAATAGCACTTTGACCGAACGGTCAACGCCCAAGACTTCTAAGCCCAAAACCGGGGCGTTACAGCCCCATCATCCATTTAGAAGATTGTCACGACAGCACCGACGACAGCAGCTTCTCAGAATCTGATACTGAAGATCAAGAGGAGGTAAACTGGATAGGCAATCGTCCAGGTAAGTTGTTCGAGCCCTTAAACTATACCTCGGATAACCATATAATTCAAAAGACATCAACTGTTGAGCCCCCTGTTCTAGATCTTAAGCCACTACCAGGGCAGCTAAAATATGTTTTCCTTGGTTTAAATGATACGTTGCCCGCAATCATCTCTTCCAAGTTGATGCAGGAACAGGAACAGCAGCTAATAGGGATGCTGCAGCAGCACAAGAAGGTTATTGGATGGACGATAGCTGATATCCAAGGCATCAGTCCGGCATTATGCATGTATAAAATTCTTTTAGAGGATGATCATAAGCCGACCATTGATGCACAAAGACGTCTGAACGATGCTATGCGAGAGGTGGTGCGCAAAGAGATCATAAAATTGCTAGATGCTAGAATAATCTATGCCATCTCAGATAGCAAGTGGGTGAGCCCGGTGCAGTGTGTTCCCAAGAAAGGACGAGTAACCGTGGTAACCAACGAAGAAAATGAGCTAATCCCAACCAGGACTGTGACCGGTTGGAGGGTTTGTATGGACTACCGGAAGCTTAACAAAGCTACTCGGAAGGACCACTTTCCCTTGCCCTTTATTGATCAAATGCTTGATAGATTAGCGGGTAAGCCTTACTATTGTTTTCTTGATAGTTACTCAGGTTATAATCAAATAGCCATCGCACCGGAAGATCAAGAAAAGACAACGTTCACATGCCCATACGGTACTTATGCTTTTCGAAGGATGCCATTTGGACTTTGTAATGCACCAGCCACCTTTCAAAGGTGCATGATGGCAATATTCTCCAATATGGTGGAGGATTTCCTAGAGATATTTATGGATGATTTTTCAGTCTTTGGAGACAACTTTGAAAGTTGCCTAGGCAACCTACAGAAAGTGCTCGAGAGATGTGAAAAAACAAACTTGGTATTGAACTGGGAAAAGTGTCACTTCATGATGGATGAAGGGATAGTCCTTGGCCATAAAATTAGCTGTCGCGACATAGAAGTTGACAGAGCAGAAATTGAGGTATTCGAAAAGCTGCCTCCACCCACCATAGTCAAGGGAATCAGAAGTTTCTTAAGGCATGCTGGTTTTTATCGGATGTTTATCGCGAACTTTTCGAAGATCACCAAGCCCTTATGCCATCTTCTGGAGCAGAACCGTCCCTTCGACTTCAACGCTGAATGTACTGAGGCATTCAAGGTTCTGAAAGAAAAGCTGGTAACAGCCCCAATAGTACAGCCACCAGATTGGAAACTGCCATTCGAGATCATGTGTGATGCTAGTGACTATGCTGTCGGGGCAGCACTTGGGCAGAGAAAAGACAAGCTCTTTCATGTCATATACTATGCCAGCAAAACACTGAACGACGCCCAAGTAAACTACACCACAACAAAGAAGGAACTGTTAGTTGTGGTGTTCTCTATTGACAAGTTTCGTTCTTATATACTTGGCATGAAGGTCATAGTCCACACAGACCACTCTGCATTGAAGTATATGTTCACCAAAAAGGATGCAAAGCCTAGACTGATACGTTGGATTATGCTACTGCAAGAGTTCAACCTTGAAATCAAGGACAAAAAGGGGATAGAGAATCAAGTTGCATATCACTTGTCA
Source organism: Hibiscus tridactylites (assembly GCA_958450335.1). NCBI lineage: Eukaryota > Viridiplantae > Streptophyta > Magnoliopsida > Malvales > Malvaceae > Hibiscus > Hibiscus tridactylites. The sequence continues at coordinate 30,465,753 of OY288265.1, read as the reverse complement.
AGGTTAGAGAAGGGAAAGAGTCTCCAGCAGATGAGACACACATACTGGAGACCTTCCCTGACGAGCAGTTGTTTGCTGCCACAAGCACTACCGCGACAGCCATGGAGGCAGGTAAGTTTTCTGAACACCCCTGGTATGTTGATATCGTTAATTATTTAGTTAGCGGAATAACTCCTCCTGACCTTAATTATCAAGCTAGGAAGAGGTTCCAAAATGATGTTAAGCATTATTATTGGGACGAACCTCTTCTTTTCAAATATTGTACAGATCAGGTTATAAGGAGATGTGTACCACAGGATGAACATGAAGCTATATTACATCACTGTCATGCTTCACAATATGGAGGACACTTAGGAGGTAACAAAACTGCTGCCAAGGTTTTGCAGTCGGGATTTTACTAGCCGTCACTGTTCAAGGATGCTCAAACATTCTACAAAAACTGTGACAAGTGTCAACGGACTGGAAACGTCTCAAGGAGACACGAGATGCCGCTACAAAATATTCTTGAAGTTGAGATCTTCGACGTTTGGGGGTCGATTTTATGGGACCATTCCTAACTTCATGTGGGAACTTATATATCCTCCTGGCAGTGGACTATGTGTCCAAATGGGTTGAAGCGATCGCCACTCAGAAAAATTATGCCAAGACGGTTCAGAGGTTTTTGCATAAAAACATTTTTTCTAGATTCGGCATCCCTAAGGCGATCATCAGTGATGAATGGAGGCATTTTGACAATAGGGTTATAGTTGATGCCTTGAAAAAGTATGGTGTCAAACATTGGATCGCAACAACATACCACCCTCAGACCAATGGACAGGCTGAAATATCCAACAGAGAGGTTAAGAACATTCTTGAAAAGATGGTTAAGCCAACTCGGAAGGACTAGTCTCTACACCTCAATGATGCATTATGAGCCTACAAAACAGCATTCAAAACTCCATTAGGAATGTCCCCCTATCGGCTGATTTATGGGAAAACATGACATTTACCTAACGAGATTGAGCACAGAGCATACTGGGCCATCAAGGCAGTGAATATGGACTTGGACAAAGTAGGACAAAAAAGGCTACTTGATCTGAATGAAATCGAAGAAATTCGAACAATGGCCTATGACAACGCAAGAATCTACAAAGAGAAAACCAAGAAGTGGCATGACAAGAAGTTGCTGCCATGACAGTTCTGCCCAGGGCAGCTTGTGTTGTTGTTAATTTCTAGGTTGAAGCTCTTCCCAGGGAAGTTGAAATCCAGATGGTCTGGCCCATTCCAAGTGGTGCAGGTTTTTCATCATGGTGCCATAACAATCCGATCTTTAAAAGACGGGCACCAATTCAGAGTCAATGGACAACGATTGAAGCATTATCAGGGGACTGAAGCCCCAAGAATGCAGGAAGTGGTTACCTTAGGAGATGCCCCTCCTGGAATCCCTAATTTAACCTAAGCTTTATTTTTATTATTTATTATTTATATATTAGGTAATTAGAATTATTTTATTTTTTAGGAAATAACGTTTTTATTTTTATTATTTTTAGGAAATAAAGGAGACAAGGAGAAAAGGAGAAGAGGAGAAGTGAATTCAGCTCACAATATTTCCATCAGACCAAAAAGCCCAACTTTGGAGCCTGCCGTTACAGCTGCCACGACAGACGCGGAAAATCTAGCCTGTCGACACGCTATCGCGGCAGACACGCAAACACGTAACAGACGCGCAGCAGACACGGAAACGCGTAACAGACGCGTCAGAAACCGCGTAACAGCTGGCCCCGTTATTCGCGCCTGCCGTTACAGCTCCAACAGGCAGCAAACTCTCCCTTATATAAACCCCGTTTTACTATTCATTTTTCACTAACTTCTACTCCTTATACTTGTTTTCTCTAGAATTTTTACTTGCTTTCATTTTCTTACACAATCCTTGCAACATGTCTTCTAGAAACACCCGCCGAAGCTTTGCCTCAAGATCTGCCCCGGCAGCATCAACTCCACGATCCTTCCAGATCCGTGATATGTGGGAGGAGAAAGGTTTCATTTACACTTCGAAAACGGGGAACTTGGGGTTGCAGCCATTCATAGCCAGAAAAATTAGAGCCCTGCAGTGGCAGATATTCGCGGAGCAACCTGAAGAGATAAACGTGACTCTCGTCCGGGACTTTTATGCTGCCATCGGCAGAAGGAACGCGACAGCAGTCACAGTCCGAGGGAAAGAGATTCCCTTCGAACCCGAGTACATCAACACACTCTACGGGTTCTATGTGGGCAGAAACGAAGATGGTCATAAACAATTTCTCGAGAGTCTAGGGTATGCCGACTATGACGTTGTGATGGCAGAACTCACGGACGAGGGTACCCAGTGGAACACTGATCCAAAAAACCCAAGGACAATAATGACAGTCCAACTCACCCCGGAGGCCAAACTTTGGAACGCCTTCATCAAAAAGCGGATTATGCCCTCCTCTCACAATACAACAGTCGACCAACCAGGTTAGCCCTCATCCATTCTATATTACATGAGAGGTCGATTAACGTTGGCAGATATGTCCGAGAGGGCATCTTGGATTGCGCATACCGACCGACCGGACCACTCTTCTATCCCTACCTCATCACTGCCCTCTGTCGCGGCCACCATGTTCCGGAAGCTGCTGAAGATTTACGAGTTCGAGGGAAAGACTGAACCGACCGAAACATACTTAGCTTGATGGAACTCACTGCTGCCACACCCCTATCGTCTTTCGACCCTACTGCCACAACAGCAAAGCCGACAGAACCCACCGACACCGAGCCTGCTACCACAGAAACCAAGCAGCCTACAGCAGTAGCACCTCCAGTTGACATTTCCTCCCAGATCCTTGCTGCCATACAAAAATTGAAGGAACGACATCTCGGCCTCATGAGCTTCATCCGAGACTTCACCACTACAACAGTACACTTTATTCACACCTCTATTAATTTCCCTGATGTTGTGTTCCCTACTCTCCCCAATCAATACTTTGCTGCCCCCACCCCTGCACATACCTCTACCTTTAATTACTGCACTTTTATTCATTTTATCTTATTTTTATTTTTAATTTTCTATTTCTGGTTGTTATATCCCAGGCACAATACAGGTTCAAGGGCATCAACATGTCAGGAAAAATCATTCGAAAGCTGATGTGGGAAAGTTCTTGCAACTACCGTAAAGGTAATCATGCACTCGAAAGTTATCCCCATTTTTTCGGTGAATATATGGACAACTAACGATGGAACCAACAAGAACAAGATACGCCGCCACAGCAGCAATAGGGACAACATATGCCGCTGCCGCAGCAGCAAAATTTTTTATGGTATGATCAAAACCCGCAAAATTTTTTGTACCATAACAGTTTTGCTGCAGAACCCGACATGCACTGGCAATGTCATCATCCTCAAGATCAGTCAAAATCCTTAGAAGACACACTACAAGCCTTCATGGCACTCACTCAAAAACTGTCGGCTTCTATGGACGCAAGTATCGCCAAGATGGATGAACTCTTGAGCAGACCGGTCCTCATTCATGCCACGGATGAACCTGAAATCCTGAGGCAAGATGACAAGGATGCCCATGTGAAGGAATACCCAACACATGATGAGTCTGAGCAACAACTTGCCATGGCAATGATCGAGGAGCCGGAATGGAGCAACACCGCAACAACACTGAGTGAAATTCAAGAGAATGTCACTGCGGCAACCACATCCGAGGCAAACTCTCAACCCACTATCTCGGTTATGCCCGACCAAGATTGCACACATCCATCCCTGCTATGGAACTCGCACGACCATCTAGAAGAGCAACCCGATGACAATGCCTCGCTAATGGAATATGAGCAGGTAATAAATGAACCTTTTGAATTATTTGAAAACTCACCAATTCCATTGCAGGTATTTAAGGAACCAACGCTGGTGGATTTAAAATCATCGAGATCTCTACTGATGGAGACCTTCGAATGGCCAACAGAATTTGACATGGAGAGTTATGGTACTTTCCAATGCCCCCTTGACCTGCAAAGTAACCTGATAAAGGACTGTCAAAATAACTGGCTGCCACAACAACAGACACGACAGCAAGAGCTACATTCAACCACAACAACATTCAACGAAAACAAGGTAAGTTTGTGGTCGAATGTCAATTTAATTTATTCTAATTATATATTCATGCCCTCATAAACATTACCAAGAAGGGAGGATTTTCATGGACTACAAAGGGAAGAGAATGAAAGGAGCCCCCACCATGAGAATAATCACCAGATGGAGGGTACGGGTGGACTTCAAGAAGTACTAGAAACGACCCCTCAAGCATCAATAGAACAGGGAGCAGTTACTTTAGGAGATGCCCCTCAAGGCACTCCTAATTTAACTTTATTTATTTATTTATTTTATCTTTATTGTTTTAGGAATTAGAAATTTGATATTAGTTTTTAGTTGTTTGTGTTATTAGGTAAACAAAGAGAACCCTTGCAATGACGATACAAGCAACCCGGGGAAGCTCTGCCTCCACCCCTGCTGTGGCAGCACTCATACTCCCTGAGATAGATTCCAAAGTGACTGCCGCCAACAGCAGTGAAGATAGTGACGCAAGGAAGAAGGCAGCCTCCGCATCTTCAACTCCCAGAGCAGCACCCACAACTCCTCCGACAAAATTCAAGGAGACTACCCGCCGACAGCTTCTCATCCAAAGCTCCAACAGCAGCGACGACAGCCACACAACTTAAGTTTTCTTTTTCTCTGTTGTCTGCTGTATATATTATCTTTTTGTGATGTTTTACTTTTCTGTCATTTTTATTTTCTGTTTTTCATTTTTATGTCTTGTGTCATGAATTGAGGATAATGCAACCCTTGAGTTTGGGGGTAGGCAGTCCTCCTAATTATTAATATAATAATGCATTTAGTTTTAATTGTGTCGCGCTTATTTTTTATGCAAAAAAAATAAAAAAAAATTGGCTTAATTTATTAAACTTTTATTATCTGTTGCTGCCATCTCTGTCATGACAGCCCCTTAAAAATATTTTAGGAAGTAAGTAGAGCCTTAATATAGTTCTGAAAAACTGAAACACTTTGTGACTTACTTGATAACAGACTTTCTCTAGCATACTTAGAATAGAAAACTTAGAACTTAGAGTAGAAAGAGACTAGAAACTCAGGAAACCTAGAGGTGCCTATCACTGGCTCTAGGAAAATAACTAGAGAAAAACTTCTAGAGGTGCCTATCACTGGCTCTAGATAGTTAACTAGAGGTGCCTAAAATACTGGCTCTAGTAGAAAAAAGAAAAATTCAGAAAAAAGAAGGAAAAAACTATAGGTGCCCGGTACTGGCTCTAAAAAAAGAAAAAGAAAAAAGAATTAAGTCTCGAAGGAAAACTCTAAACAAGCTAAGTATAATATTCTAGTTGCTAGGGAAGTCTATATTCATGTATGTTCACAATAATTGCACACACATGCACGAGAACTATACTTTTGCTCTAAGTAGATCCTTAAATATTAGAATAGATGCTAAACATGATAGGGATGGTGATGTGGGTAAGGATTGTTCATTGACTTAAGCCAAGAAATATATATATATATATATCTACATGCATGTTAGTTAGGTTGCATTTGCTTGAGGACAAGCAAGGATTCGAGTTTGGGGGTGTGTTGAGTGTGTAAAAGTTCTATAATTTACCCCCTACTTAACCCATATTTCTGCTGTATTCAAGCATAATTCATTGCATTTAGGTTAGATTTCATTTATACATCACAAATATATTAAATGGCACAGTTTCTACTAAAATTGGTTGCTTTTGCAGGAAGCTGCTGTAGCAGATGGAGAAGCAGACGATGGGCAGTGAAGAAGCAGAGATGGAACTGGAATGCAGACGAGGAGGACAACGCTGCCACGGCCGCTGCCGTGGCAGCCAAGGACGACAGCAGTGGTGAAGAGAAGAAGCAAAGTGGGCCTCGACAGAAAGAGAAAATTAAGCCCATCTGTCGTGGAGCACCCGTATATTTTTCCAAGCCCTAGATCAGAATGAAGGCCAAGCGCAAGGTTCAAGGAAGAAACTCCAAGCAAGAAGGAAGGACGAATTAAAGATATATTCTCTGAAGATTTAGTCTTTAATAGAGTTGTACTTTAGTTTAAACTTGTATTCTTGTCATATTAGAAAACTTGAACCCAAGGCTTATATAAAGGCATGTAATTCGACCTAGGGGAGGATATCTTCATCTCTAGCCTTCTTCCCAAAACCCTAGCCGTTTTCCCCTTCTCATCATGTTCTAAACTTCCCCTAGGGCCACGTGTTGATTTGTAAAGTAGTTGCAAGGATTGCATTTGTTTTAGGAATTTTCTGTTCAATAAAATAGACTTCAAGTTTGCTTATTCTGGTTTTCAACATCTTGCAAGAGTATCGGGAGAGCATTGTAAGATTATCTATTTACTTAATATCGGGAGAGTTAAGTATACGAAAGGAATAAGTGCGGGTTCTCCAGCTTATGGTTGAACAATCTTGGACCTAGGGATAGGACGAGTGTTGAGTGTGTAAAAGTTCTATTATTTACACCCTTTTAACCCATATTTCTACTGCATTCAAGCACCATTTCATTGCATTTAGGCCAGTTTACAGCAAAACATCACAAATATATAAAAGGCACAGATTCTACTAAAAATGGCTGTTTTTGGCAGGTTTCCGCCGTCGTGAATGAAGAAGGCAGGCGCAGGGCAGATAAGCAGAAGAGCTGAACCAGACAAGCAGACGAAGAGGACAATGCTGCCATGGAACTGCCGTGACAACAGAGGACAACAGCAAGTTGCTGCCATAGTAGACGAAGAAGGCAGGCGCAGGGCAGATAAGCAGGAAAGCTGAACTGGACAAGCAGACGAAGAAGACGAACCTGTCATGGACCTGTCGTGACAGCAAGGCGACAACAACTTCATGAAGAGGAAAAGTAAAGTGGACCTCAATAGATAGAAAAAAATCTGCTCGTCTGTCGTGTGAAAGCCAAATATTTTTCCAAGCCCCGGATCAAAAGATATGTCAAGCCAAAGCTCAAGGAGAAGAATTTCCATGAAACAAGGAGGCGGCTGGAAAGTAGGAATCCTTAGAGATTTAGCATTTATTAGAATCTTACTTTTCATTAAAGTTGTAATCCTTGTTAACTTAGAATACTTGAGCCCAAAGCTTATATAAGGGCATAGATTTAACCTAGAGAGATCATCCCTCATTCTACCCCAAAACCGACATCTAAAACCCCTCCGCCGTTTACCCGTCGTTTACCTGTCACCGACATGTTCTAAAACCCCCTAGGGCCACGGGTTGATTTGTAAAGTAGTTGCAAGGGTTGTTTTGTTTTAGGAATTTTCAGTTCAATAAAATAAACTTCAAGTTCTCTTATTTTGGTTATTAATATCTTGCAAGAGCATCGGGAGAGCATTGTGAGGTTATCCATTTACTTAGCATCGAGAGAGTTAAGTATACGAAAGAAATAAGAGCAAGTTCTCTAGCTTATAGTTGAACTATCTCGTGCCTAGGGATAGGGCGAGGTTAAGTGGCTAAAGAAGAATTCATACACATCGGTGTTCATCCTTCAATTCACGCCGGGAGGTATCATCAAAGACGTGATCATCGACAGACTTGTGCCTAGGATAGGGCAAGGCAGATCTGGGATTCTTGCCAAGCTTGAAGTACGGAGTTGGTGTGTCTGCTGCCGCGAAAGCCAACGGACAGCTGCCGCGACAGGTGCTGTCGGCGACAGGCACGACGACAGGACTGGATTCCCTAAGCACTGCAATACCTGCACTACTGAGCAATTCAATACCAGCCCATTCTCTCTATCTTAATTTCTCTACTTTTATTTTCCAGTATTCTTTATTATTTTCGTGACAATATCTTAATCTACTCTTTTCCCCTTGTGCAGATAGCGAAGGAAAGGGTTAGCCCAGTCCCTGTGGAGACGATATCCGATACTCTAGTATCACTTTATTACTTGCGACGTGTACACTTGCACTCAATTGCGATAGACACTTTTACACGCAACAACGAGGTTAAGTGGCTAAGGAAGAATTCAACAACATCGGTATTCATCCTTCGATTCACGTCGGGAGGTATCATCAAAGACGTGTTCATCGACAGACTTGGACCTAGGGATAGGCCAAGGCATAGCAGGGATTCTTGCCAAGCTTGAAGTACAGAGTTGTGTGATCGCTGCCGCGACTATCAACAGACCGCTACCATGACAGGTGCTGCCGCGACAGGGACGACGATAGAACATATATTCCTAGACTTCGCAATACCTACACTACTGAGCAATTCAATACCAGCCCATTCTCTCTATCTTGATTCCTTTAGTCATAAATTCCAGTTCTCTTTATTATTTCTGTGACAACAATTTAAACTATTCTTTTTCTTCTCGTGCAGTAATCCAAGGTGAAGCTATTAGCCCAGTCCCTGTGGAGACGATATCCGATACTTACGTATCACTTTACTACTTGCGTCGTGTACACTTGCACTACATTGCGATAGACACTTTTACACGTAACATAACCCAAGGCCCATTACAACAACCTAACACCCATTTTAAAATCCAGATCCAGATACCAAAACCCACTAGGCCCATGTCTAATAACCCAATCTAACCTAAATCTAAACCTAACCCTAATTGAAAACCCTAGCCGCCAGCCACCTTTACAGCTGTCGCCGCCACCATTTAACGCCAAGTTATCCGCTCGCCGCCCGTCAACTGTCAGTCACCATTGACTGTCTTCGCCTCCACTGAACCCCAATCTAAACCCTAAATTAAACCTCAAATATCCTAACAAAAATTCTAAACTAAACCCTAAAAGAACCCCTAAACAAAATAACCTAATCCGACATATCACATCCCCTTTTTGCTGCCATCTAAGCCGCCCTCTACCACCACCGCCCTAGCCTTCCTTTTAAACCCTTATACTTATCTGATACATCCACTGCCCAGAAAAAACCTCCATGAGCCACCACCTGTCCCATGTTTCCACCTCACCCAAATCGAAACCCATGTAAAGGGGTCGATCTGCAAAAACTGAGTTTTTAAAGACCATTGGAAAGTGATTAGAAACGGAAAAAAAAAAGAAAAAAAAGGATTTCAAACTAAAAAAAACAAAGGTCGAAGCAAAAACCAAGTGAAAAAAATAAAAAAGGTAAAAACCTAAAAATGTTTCGGTTTCTTAACAGATCCAAGTTATTAGAGAAGGATTTGAGAAAAATTAACCTTAGGACCGTGTTTAGAACCCAAAATCGAGCCTAAATCACCCCTTCCATGAACTCTGGCCACCGTTTGTGGTGGTTCTCCGTCATTGGCGAACGGTGGTCCACGAAGGCCATTGGGTGATGACTAGTCGATGGTAGAGGCTAAGGGGGAGAGAATTTGAGAGAGGGCTGAGATTTTTTTGTAATTATAAGGAAACAAATGATTTTTTTTGTTCAAATGGCTATTTATATGCCATAAAAATGACTTCGTTTAAGGCGTCGCTCTCCAGGCCCACAACGACGTCGTTTCATGTGTATCTGCCGCGATGACCTAACCCGAAAGAGGATTCGTGTGCTTCTGAATGAAATGGGAAAATTGCGATTCTGGTGCCTCTGCATTTGTATCCTTCATATTTCTTCCTTTTAAATTATGTTTCCTTGCAATTTCATCCTATTTCTTTGTTTTTTTAGTTTTTGTTCTTTACAATTTAGTTACATTATTATTATTATTATTATTATTATTATTATTATTATTATTATTATTATTATTATTATTATTATTATTATTATTAATGCTATTATTATTACTTAATATTTATATATATATATATATATATATATATATGTATATATCCTAAATTTATTTGTTTTAATCAAATTTTAAATGAAAAAACAATTTTCTTTATTAGGAATTCTTGTGAAAAATGTGCTTCAAACTTAAAGGGGTGCCGCTTTCTCGTTAATCTAATATAATTTTTTCCTTTTTAATCATAAATTATAATATTTAAATGATGTTCCTCTAATCGGGGGTCTCACGAAAATTATGCCTTGAACTTAAAGGGCGTAAGTTTCTCGTTAGTCCCGCATAAATGAGTATTATTTTAGATACATTTTACAATCAAATTCATGCATTCAAGGATCACAATTTCTAAATTAAATTCGAATTCATAATTTTCATCGTTAAAACATTTGAAATCGACAAGGTACCAATTTTGGGTGTTGTGGGGTGCTCACTCTTCCCCACACGTAACTGACTCCTAAACTTGTTTTCCTAGTTTTCGCAGACCAAAACTCATTATTTTAATAAAATGGAAAAAAATAAATTTTATTAAAATAACCGGGTTTACAGGTGATCCAATCTCACCTAAATTAAAAGATTGGTGGCGACTCCCATTTAAGCCAAAAAAATAATTTTTTTCTAATAAAATGCGTGGAGCCCGTTGTTACAATATTCAAAAGAAAATTTTGGTTTATTCTTTTTACGCACTTTAAATTTTCATGTTTTATTTTTTCTTTTTGTATAACATTTCTGGGTAAACATAGTCGTTAAGTTTCTTTTTATGTTTTGAGATGTACTTCGTTGTACCTTTTTCCTTATTTTATTAAAATATGGTTTTGTGGTAAAAAAATAATTACGTTGACCTTTAACATTTCATTGTGAGTTGAAATAACTCTTCTTTATATGAAAACATGTTATTCCCTCTAAGCTCTTCGTCGTTCAATCCTCTGCAACAAGACTTCTTCGACGATCTCACCTCTAACACCAGACACTTCGAGGACTTGGATAGCAGCTCCGCATGACTCCAGCTTCGAGCTAGTCTACAAAGGATCATCTAGAGACTACCTTGTCATATTCTTCGAATTCTTACAATCGTGATAAAGCCAACATCAAATCTACATGTCTTACCTGTCAAGTCTACTACCTAACGCTCAATCCTACTAGTCAAGCTAGAATGACATTGAGCGTCAATTAATTAGACTTAGATTCGACACTTATCAACTAGGAGTATCAGACCTCCTTTTAAAATACTCCAGTATATTAAAGGTAAAATGATCCCAATATTGTTGTTGAATTTTCTTTTCCCCAAAATATGGTTCATTCGACTTTATTTCCCAAACTATGGTGAATTACTATTGAGGATAAAAAATTGGGGTGATTTCTACCCGATTTTGAACAATAAATTTTCAAAAATAAAAAAAATAAGGTATATCAGAAATTTGGGTGATTTCCACCCATTTCTGAACAATAAATTCACAAAAATAATAAAAAAAATAGGGTTGAAATCATGAAAATAATAAAAATATTATGGTTCATATGCCTTCAAACAGTACAGGGCTGCCACGTGGCAGCAAGATGGACCCTACACTACTATTTGAAAACGGGGAGAGGGCTTTTCGATTTCAGCCTAAATTCTTTTTTTTTTACAAAGTACTGTTAAAAATAGATAGAAATCTACCCTATTTCTGATCTAGAACGGTAAATTACTATAGATTGGAAAATAAACAATAATTGGGTAAAAACTTTGTATATTAAAAAAACATTAATCAAAAGTTTATTTATTATTGATAATGGCCATGCTTTTTAATGAGAAACGAGAGATATTGTTGTATTTGTGGCGGATGATCATTGGCTCTTATTTTATGTGTGGGCTATCAAAGATGCAATCAATGACAAGCAACAAGTTGAGATGAAAGGTTAGAAGTTACTCTTTGTCGAATAAAATGAATATCGGTAGTCATAAAAAAATTATTCTTCGAATAGTAATACCCTATAAAAAGTGTACGAAGCGAATCAATTAAATTAATTAGAACAAAGTCATCTCCACTTCTCCACTTCTCCATTTTCTCTGAGGCGGTTACAAAACCTTTTCAAATTCTTCTTTTTCTTCATCGTTTTTCTTTACCGGCGGCGGCCTTTGGCCGTTCTGCTGGATCTGTACATAAATAAAATTCATCTTTTTCGATGAATGTTTCGTTTTTTTTTCAAGTTTGTTTCTTGTTTTTCGTCTACTTTGTCGAATTCTTATTCAAATATGCTTTTATGGCAGTTCTTTTGTCTGCTTGGTGGCAGTTCTTTCGTCTGCTTTTTAGCAGTTTTTATCTGTCTTCATGACAGTAGTCTATCTTTTGACAGTTATGCGTTCGAGTGACGAGTATCAACGAGCGCTTTTCAACGAAGGAGGTCGTTCTATACATGTTATGAATCCCTTTGGTGGTTGTGCCGACATGCCAAGATCAAGTAGCGGAAGAATTTTTGCTATATTCAAAGAGCACTCAAGGCAAAGTATAGTTTTTCTGGATTTTTATTTCAGAAGATTTCTTCTGACAGTGTTAGGTTTGGTATGTTCAACGTCTTTCACACCTTTATATTTTTGTTGTTTTGTTCAGCACTGTATTTCTACTGTAAAAGGTGTGAGTCCTTTGTATTCCTTTCGCTGTTGAATATAATCCAGATTCTAAAAAAAATTAGAACAAAGTCTTAGAAATCAAAATGACAATAAAAAATAAAGAGTTGCTAGTTAAAAATTACAAAATTTGTTCATTTTAATCTAATCTCTTTCTTAAAATAAATGTAAACATAACAAATAATCTTGTCTTAATAAATTAAAAAGATATAATCATAAATGTGACAAGTGAATCAGGAAAAACACCATAAATATAACTATAATAATTTTTCTGATCATTTGATATGAAAAACATATTAACACACCTCATAAATTCAATGATTGAGTTGATGCCACACTAAATTTAATCAAATATTTAATTATGATATGATATCAAAATCTATATAATATATTTACTATTGTTATACATTATCTTATATATGATACAAAAATATAAATCCAGCATAAATAAATAAAATTTACAACCCAATTCATGTGCCACTAATTCATTTTTTTAAAGAGGATCTTTATTAGAATTTGGGGCGACAACTATACTGGCCTCATTAAAAAACCTTCATAAACCTATTCGGAGGAAAAAGAGTGCACAGTATAGTTGCTATAGTGTTTACAAATCATCATCACTCTTAAGCACCCTTGGTAAGTATGGCGATTACATTACAAAGTACACAATTAAGCTGGTCTAATTTTCCATTGACGAGGCCAAATGAAGCTTCCTATGGGACTACGGGGGCTCATACACCACTAGTTCTTCTGCTCTGCCAAACACTTTTTGGCCAGTCCATCAGCAAGGATGTTACTCTCTCTCAAAATGTGATTGAAACTGCACCCAAGGTGTAATCACCTATTTTGTCCGGGGTGTTAAAACCCGCTTTCTATTCTTTTTTAAATAATGGGCTTTATATAAAATATGAAAAAATTAAAAAGTGTATATACTATTACTATACTTAGCACACCTTACTTATATTTTCGTTATTAATATTATCTATTAATATCCTATCATATATCTTATATTATTATTATTTATATATTATTATCTATTAATGTTTATTATCTATCATTACTATTAACTACTATTACTAATTATCATATATGTCTGTGCTGATTTGCGTTATCATATAACATATTATTCACATATTATCTTTTCGTTATTAATGCTGCTATTAATATTATATAGTTATTCATATTACCGCATATTAATGTTATTATATTATATTGGATCGAATCTGGAAAACCATATATACATAAACATATCAAATATAATAAAAGCCCAATTCATAAATAAAAGGCCCAGTTTATTTAATTAAAGTCGATTATAATTACAAAGCCCAAAAAAATAAATACAAGTTTGGCCCGAATAAACCCTAATGCCCTAACTTTGATTGTGCAGCCGCCCCTAATCTCAGCCGTTGGATCTGGCGTGAGATCAACGGCTGAGATCGAGCCCGGGAAGTCTCCAGAAACCCCGCACTCTGCACGCGCGACCCTCTAGCAGCCCACGCGCGACGATCCGAGTCCCACACGCGCGCGTGTAGACCACAACCGACCCCTCAGCTTCTCTTGTACACCGTCCAGATCCATCTTCGACGGCATGGATTGCCCCACGACGCCGGCCACGTCCCTCTGGTCCCCCTCTCCTCACGGGTCACATGCAGACAGCAGAGGTAAAATCAGAAAAGGCCAAATGCAAAAGGAAAATCACAGAGGCACAATTACAACGACATTTTCAGAATCAATCAACAACCAAAATCGTACCAATCAGCCAGCAAATATTCCAGGAATTACATGCAATTAGAAAAGGGCAAAATTTGTAACATTTCGACTATAAAAGCCCGAATCGATTCAATGTTTCAAGGGGGGGGGGGGGGAATACAGAGAGCATTTCGGGGGGGTTTTTTTTAGGGAATTTTTCGAGTTTTTAGAGGGGATTCAGAGAAAAAACGTTGTAATCCGAACTTTCATTTCAAATACAATCAGAGTTTCAGCAGGTATACTTCGTTGTTTTTTTCAGTTTCACATCAGAAAAAGAAATAAAATAAAAAAGAAAGAAGAAAAACAGTAGGTTAGGGTTCTTTTACCTTCGCGTTTTCTACCCATCGTCGTTCTCCGTTGCCGGCGACAAGCCCTCTGGCTCCCCGGGAACCATGCACGGTGAGCCGGCGACGCGAAAGGGGTAAGCTCTGTTTTTTTGGTTACGGCCTTTTGGATTTCAATATAAAAACGGGAGGGTCTTAGGGATTTTGTTTTGTTTTGGTTTCGGAAACAAAAAGAAAGGTTTTTTTTAGGGTTCCGGCGCCGGCAACGGCGACCGGAACCCCTTGGCGGCGCCGGAGATAGGCAGAGAACGAGAGGGTGAGAGGGTATCGTGTTTTTTAGGGTTTCAAAAGGTGTAAAAAAGCGTTTTAATTTCGCTTTTATATTGTTTTCTTCTTTTAAAATTGGTCTAATAGCCTTTTAATCCTCCCGCGTCTCTGTAATATCGCCATGGGCCCTTCCGCATTTCAAAACCACGGCCGCAGTCCTCGTCATTTTCCAAACGTTTTCAATTTTGCCACCGTTCTCGTTTAAATCGATTCCCGAATGGCAAAATCTCCCTTTTAGTCCCTGTAGGTCTTCCCGTATTTTCAATCTCGTCCCCAAATTTAGTTTTAATCGATTTTCGAGTGGGGGTTATTGCTGTTTTGGCCCTTAATTGTTTCGTGTCCCTTCAATTTGGTCCCAAATTCTGTGTTTAATTAATTCCTTAAATGGTTTTATTGCATTTACAGCCCCTTCCATTATGTGCTTCACTCATTTTGCACTGTTGATATTATTGTTCATGCATGTTGCATTTTTATATCGAATATATATATTTTGCCATATTGTTTATATGTACATATATGTTCGTAATGTTGCATGCCTACTTGTTTAAATGTCATTCGAATATATTTTCGTTGTATGTTTTTTTTTAATGTCGTTCGAATATATTTGTGACATGCATTTTTATTGTCATTCATGTGACTTTTAGCATTTTAATTTGCATATTAATTAATTTTTAATTATAAAATGGAGATACCTATTAATTCGTGTATTCAGGTCGACATACCTAGCTTATTGGATGTCCCCGAATATTCGGATTAATTCGAATCGTCTAAAGGTAAATTCGAGTTTAAAACGGACAAGACCATGGCACCATATTTTATCTGCTTGCATCATGCATAAAGGTGACGTACGGGATTCGAACCCTAGACTAACACGGCAGTCAGTCTTATATGATGTCGGTTTAGTCTTTGGTCCGGTGTACCATCATCCTTTTTAATTAAATAATTAATTAATTCGATGCCACCAATTTGAGAAAGCTCGTGAATTAAAACCTAATTTTCAATCAAGAACCCCTAATTAAATTCTTCTTAAATTTTAAATAATTTCCATCAATTAAAGGCAACAATTGTTTTGGTACCGATTTCCGGGCGTGATGGGGACGCTAACCCTACCCCACACGTAACCAACTCCCGAACCCTTTCAAACGAATCTCTGGTTTTGTTTTTTTACGGTGTCTGGCCTACCATAGTGGCCGGTGGCGACTCCAAACCGAGAAAAAAAGATTTTTTTTAAAGGTTTTCTTTCCAAAACCCGAACCGAATTAATTTTTAATTCCCCCTTTTTAAATCAAATTGAATATTTTTCAAAAGTAACGGGAACTTGATTTGCGAAGAAAAACCCCGTTACAGCTTGGCGACTCTGCTGGGGACAAATTTTGTTTTTCAAAACAAAAAGAGAGTTAGGCCAAAGAAATAATTGTTGCTTTTAATGATGGAAATTTTTGGAATTTAATTTGACTTTAACGAGATGATTCTTCTTTGAAAATAAGACTTTAAGTACACGAGCTTTGATAATTGGTGGTCTTGAATTAATTTTTCATTTAATTTCAAAGGAATCACCGACATGTGTTGCATCACGCATTAGGCTCTATACCCGAGCTTCGTCCCTTAAGTGGGAGTGAAACGCCCATACCCACGTGAGTCTCCCTCCACGGGTCGGTAATTCACTTCCGGAATCCACGCCTTTGACATGTGAGCAGCCCTCCACGTCATTAGGTCGTGCTTTCCCTCAAACCGAAACCAATTCGCAAGCTTGTAATGGGCCAGAATTGGGGTTCTTGTTACCTTAGTAGGTAATAAGATAGGTTCGGGTACCCTTGTTAGAACCGAACCACATGAGTGAGAATTTAAGAAGCCTACCCCAGTTAGAGCCATGCGGATAACCATAGAATTAGAATTCATGCTATTAGGTCTTGCATCGTTGATCTGCTTTGGTATTTCCTGTTTATTTGTTTTATCCAGATATTCATTATTGGTGTTACTAACCCAGTTGCCTTCTTGTCTTGTTTTGCTTATTTTTGCATACTCATCGCATTTTCATACGAAGTGTTGATTCGAGAACAGTCTAAGTTGAAAACTTTCATAACGGGAGAAAGAGTCCACAACAACGAAGTTTTCGGAACCCTAATGGAAATGGACGAGGAAATTTATTTTCTTACCGCGTTGTAAGAAGACTCGATCTCTGTTAGGGAAAGTTGTTTGATAAGGATGTTCGTCGAACCAACATTTCCTTGCATTCGGTTTTGTTTTTTAATTTGTTGCATTTAATCATATGTTTATGTTTTGCATTTGACATATCATGCATTGCATCATTGGTTCATGGAATCTAATTGTTCGGGGTCATGGCAGCATCCGTAACTACTAAAGATTCCGCACCCACACTTTACTCGCCACCAAAGGAGGCAAATGGAGGAGAGTTTTGCTAAGTTGGAAGCTGATTTGAGAGGTCAGTTAGAGCGAGCCCAGCAAGAATTAAGGGACACCATCATCAAGTCCCAACAAGATATGATGAACGAGATATCTCAACTGTTGCAAGCAAATCTGAAAGGAAAGGGTGCTGCCGGAAACCCTAGTCAGGATAAGGGAGACCCCTCGTTTTCTCCCGGTTTTGTCACCGATACCTCTAAGCCCTCGCAAGGAGCGGCTACTCAAGGAGATGGGCCAACATCGCATTAGGCGGGCGCCTCTACCCATATTCCATCGGGTCTGATTTTTAATACGGAGAATGTCGGGGATAGTGTCCCGGACTTGGATGAGATCGAGAACTTAAACAAAGTGAAGGCCGAGTTCTCAAAACAACTAGAAGAGACCCGGAAGGACCTCGAGGAGAAATTCCGAACTAAAGAAGGAGAAGAGGGGGCATACGGGATGAATGCTAGAGACCTCAGCTTGGTTCCGGATCTGATAATCCCGCCCAAGTTCAAAACACCGGAGTTTGAGAAGTTTGACGGGACGACTTGCCCTACTGCTCACATAACCATGTTTTGTAGAAAGATGACGGGTTTCATCGACAATGAGAAGTTGCTAATTCACTGTTTTCAGGACAGTTTGGTAGGACCCGCGGTGAGGTGGTACAATCAGTTGACTCGTGCTCAGATTAGGTCGTGGAAGGATTTGGCCAAAGCTTTCACCGATCAGTATAGGCATATAACCGACATGGTTCCAAACCGACTCATGCTACAAGGTTTGGAGCAAAGGCACAATGAGAGCCTCCGTGAGTACGCCCAGCGTTGGCGAGATGTGGCGGCACAGGTTCAACCCCCACTCCGTGAGAATGAGATCTCCCCTATGTTTGTTGACACTTTGAAAGGGACCCTCTATGACCGCATGATAAGCAACCCTATCGGTAACTTCTCAGATATGGTTATGACTGGTGAGCGGATCGAGGCAGCCATCAAGAGCGGTAGGATTGATGGAGGCGAGAATGCCCGAAAGCAGTTTAAGAAGAAGGACCATGATGTGAATAACGTCGGTACTTACGAGGCTTCCAAGCACTTCACAGTCTCAGCGCCTCAAGCCGCAGTCGGGAATGCGCAAGGCTCGAACCGAAGAGAGAATAGGGCTCCCAGGAAGGAACAAGAGAGAATGACCTTCACCCCTCTACCCATATCGTACAAAGAGATGTACAAGCACTTATACGAGGCTGATCTGGTTCGCCCGTATCATGTCACTCCCTTCCAACCGCCTTACCCTGCATGGTACGACGAGAAGGCACACTGTGAGTACCACGGCGGAGTACCGGGGCACACGATAGAAAATTGCACAGCATTCAAGAAGCTCGTGCAAAACATGATTAACACCGGCGTCCTCGAGTTAGAGAAGCCTAATGTGACGACCAATCCACTTCCGAAACATGAAGGTCGGGGCGTGAATGCCCTCGAAGAAGTAGATACGAAGAAGGTGAGGATGGAGGTGTCAGAAATCAAGTCCCCTTTGAGTTGGGTATACAAACAACTGTGCACGGCGGGCTTAATTGAGAAGGGTTCGAATGGGGCATGTGACGGCCATGAATCCTTCTGTGAGTTTCATCAGACTGTAGGGCACGAGATTCAGAGTTGCCTAGAATTTAAGCAATTGGTCCAGGAATTGATGGACAATCGGGAGGTTGAGTTCCTCAAAGAAGCTTAAGGGTTGGGATGGACGGCCAGCTTAGTCAAGAGTTATAATGCATCCAAGTTTGTTTGCTTTCATTTCATTGCATGCTAGTTTTTTTCCCTGAAGTGATGTGTGGAATCCAGTTTGCTACCCTTTGCCCGAAGGTAGCAAAGATCTTTTTGTAAGGGCCTCAGACTACACTTTTTTAGTTTCAATGAAAGGATGCCTTATGTTTCAATTGCCTTTTCATTTTGTGTATATATTTGCCTATTGAGTCCCCGTATATCAATTGCACAAGGGACATTGACCTTGACCCCAAAGGTTGACTTCGAGCCGCCTTTGTCTAGTGGAAATCGAAAGCTTTGAAGATGATGAATATGTGGCTTACACTCCAAGTTAATTCGGTCAAACACACGTAGAATTATGACCTTCAGGAGAATAACCAGAAGTTTTTCGTGCTAAAAAAAATAAAAAAAATTTAAGAATACTAAGCCTAACAATGTTCGAAGCCTGGTAATAGGCATTTTCGGATACAAATATGGAATTTGTGGGGCACTCCGCTGTAGCAAAAGACCAATAAGGTTGTTATGCACCATCCACTTTAGCTACATGAGTGATGGTAAAATCGTGACAATGCCGAGTAACTCGGGGTATCGTTGTATGCTCCATCTTTATTCTCGAGCCAAAGGAATGTGATGAGTTGACTTCCCTACAATCATAAAGAATTGATAAAGGCGAAGCCTATTGAAGATAAATCTAATTTTTGGGCACTCCGTTGTAGCAAAAGACCAATAAGGTTGCTATGCACCATCCACCTTAGCTACATGAGTGATGGTAAAATCGTGACAATGCCGAGTAACTCGGGGTATCGTTGTATGCTCCATCTTTATTCTCGAGCCAAAGGAATGTGACGAGTTGACTTCCCCACAATTATAAAGAATTGATAAAGGCGAAGCCTATTGAAAATAAATCTAATTGATTAAAAGCCGAAATAACTTGGAAAGTATGTCACATTTTCAGACATCAGCTCAGCTTTCGAGGTCTCCTAGACACATGATGCTTGAGGCAATCATTGGTAAGCCATATCAGTGTCGTTCGTGCACTTGATATTCAGGGTATTTGATCTAGTTTGATATATCCATGATTTGAAAAGAAAGTACAGTTTCCGAAAATGCATCTCATGTTGAAATTAGAAGATGCAATCTAAATCTTTTTTTAACACAAATTAATTTCCCATTGCTTCGAGGATAAAGTTTAGAATGCAATGCCATGAACACAAATGGTAGGTCATCAGTGGCCATAGTGAGGACGGTAGTAGATTCCTACATACTACAGTTCAAGGACTTGAAGCGAATTTTTGTCAGAATGCTTCAATTTCTTCAGAAGATGAGAAGTGGACCTTGATGAACTCAAGAGAAAAAGTTCAGAGACTTGGGGGCATGTGCTTCCCTTATTGTTAAGAGAAAAGTAGTCATGTTAAGACGAAGAGAATAGTTGAGCACCCAGATTGAGTAGGGGGCAATGTTTTGAGAGCAAGCACTATGAGAAGTGTTATGACCGGTCTGACCAGTGAAAGTCAGCAGTCGTCTTTTGAGAAGAGACCAAAAGATCGATATCTGGCAAAGATAAGAAAGCCCGAAGAAATCGAGAAAAAAAAGAAAAGAAGAAGAAGGTCAAGATTGACCAATCTGAAGAGTGGAAGCGTCCGAGCACTCCTTAATGAACGTAAGAGAAAAGTTCAGAGACTTGGGGGCATGTGTTCCCCTGATGTTAAGAAAAGAGAAAATTCGTCACATTCAGTAAAGACGAAGAGAACGGTTGAGCACCCAGTTTGAATAGGGCGCAATGCTTTGAAAACGTGCACTACGAGAAGTGTTACGAGAATAGACCAAGATTTGGAAAAAGAGATTGAGAAGAAAAAGAGACCAAGAAACCGAGATCTGGCAAAGATGAGAAAGCCCGAAGAAATTGAGAAGAAGAAGAGACAATAAGAAGGTCGAAATTGACCAACTCGGAGAGTAGAAGCATCCGAGCATTTTGATGTCATAATTCATACATCATTTGTAGTTAGGCATCCCTAGGATTAGGGGCATGCTAACTTACATCAGCATATCATTTTTACCTATTTTTGACAGGAATATCAAAGCTTTTCTCATAAAAGGAAGCTCGCCTATCCGTTTAGGCTCGTGGAGAATGGAATATCAAAGCTTTTCTCATAAAAGGAAGCTCGCCTATCCGTTCAGGCTCGTGAAGAATGGAACATCAAAGCTTTTCTCATACAAGGAAGCTCGCCTATCCGTTCAGGCTCGTGGAGAATGGAATATCAAAGCTTTTCTCATACAAGGAAGCTCGCCTATCCGTTCAGGCTCGTGAAGAATAGAATATCAAAGCTTTTCTCATACAAGGAAGCTCGCCTATCCGTTCAGGCTCGTGAAGAATGGAACATTAAAGCTTTTCTCATACAAGGAAGCTCGCCTATCCGTTCAGGCTCGTGAAGAATGGAATATCAAAGCTTTTCTCATACAAGGAAGCTCGCCTATCCGTCCAGGCTCGTGGAGAATGGAATATCAAAGCTTTTCTCATACAAGGAAGCTCGCCTATCTGATCAGGCTCTTGAAGAATGAAACAAGCCTATCTATTCAGGCTCTTGGAGAATAGAACCCGCCTATCCGTTCGGGCACTCAGAGAATGGAGCTTTTGATAATTGTCTATATGTTCAGACCTCGAAGGGTTGAAGAATGTTGAAGTGAGAGAAACAACTTCAAGCCCCGCGATAGTTGTATTTTCCCGTACCGACTTCCGAACCGCCAGTAGTTCAAGTGCATGGTGACTCGGAATCCAAACAGGGAAGTCGGACAAAATTGGTGTTTATGGCCTTTGCTTTATCCTTGTTCTACAAGTATAAGCAAAGGGGGGCAGCTGTAATCACCTATTTTGTCCGGGTGTTAAAACCCGCTTTCTATTCTTTTTTAAATAATGGGCTTTATATAAAATATGAAAAAATTAAAAAGTGTATATACTATTACTATACTTAGCACACCTTACTTATATTTTCGTTATTAATATTATCTATTAATATCCTATCATATATCTTATATTATTATTATTTATATATTATTATCTATTAATGTTTATTATCTATCATTACTATTAACTACTATTACTAATTATCATATATGTCTGTGCTGATTTGCGTTATCATATAACATATTATTCACATATTATCTTTCCGTTATTAATGCTGCTATTGATATTATATAGTTATTCATATTACTGCATATTAATGTTATTATATTATATTGGATCGAATCTGGAAAACCATATATACATAAACATATCAAATATAATAAAAGCCCAATTCATAAATAAAAGGCCCAGTTTATTTAATTAAAGTCGATTATAATTACAAAGCCCAAAAAAATAAATACAAGTTTGGCCCGAATAAACCCTAATGCCCTAACTTTGATTGTGCAGCCGCCCCTAATCTCAGCCGTTGGATCTGGCGTGAGATCAACGGCTGAGATCGAGCCCGGGAAGTCTCCAGAAACCCCGCACTCTGCACGCGCGACCCTCTAGCAGCCCACGCGCGACGATCCGAGTCCCACGCGCGCGCGTGTAGACCACAACCGACCCCTCAGCTTCTCTTGTACACCGTCCAGATCCATCTTCGACGGCATGGATTGCCCCACGACGCCGGCCACGTCCCTCTGGTCCCCCTCTCCTCACGGGTCACATGCAGACAGCAGAGGTAAAATCAGAAAAGGCCAAATGCAAAAGGAAAATCACAGAGGCACAATTACAACGACATTTTCAGAATCAATCAACAACCAAAATCGTACCAATCAGCCAGCAAATATTCCAGGAATTACATGCAATTAGAAAAGGGCAAAATTTGTAACATTTCGGCTATAAAAGCCCGAATCAATTCAATGTTTCAAGGGGGAAAAATACAGAGAGCATTTCGGGGGGGTTTTTTAGGGAATTTTTTGAGTTTTCAGAGGGGATTCAGAGAAAAAATGTTGTAATCCGAACTTTCATTTCAAATACAATCAGAGTTTCAGCAGGTATACTTCGTTGTTTTTTTTCAGTTTCACATCAGAAAAAGAAATAAAATAAAAAAGAAAGAAGAAAAATAGTAGATTAGGGTTCTTTTACCTTCGCGTTTTCTACTCATCGTCGTTCTCCGTTGCCGGCGACAAGCCCTCTGGCTCCCCGGGAACCATGCACGGTGAGCCGGCGACGCGAAAGGGGTAAGCTCTGTTTTTTTGGTTACGGCCTTTTGGATTTCAATATAAAAACGGGAGGGTCTTAGGGATTTTGTTTTGTTTTGGTTTCGGAAACAAAAAGAAAGGTTTTTTAAGGGTTCCGGCGCCGGCAACGGCGACCGGAACCCCTTGGCGGCGCCGGAGATAGGCAGAGAACGAGAGGGTGAGAGGGTATCGTGTTTTTTAGGGTTTCAAAAGGTGTAAAAAAAGCGTTTTAATTTCGCTTTTATAATGTTTTCTTCTTTTAAAATTGGTCTAATAGCCTTTTAATCCTCCCGCGTCTCTGTAATATCGCCATGGGCCCTTCCGCATTTCAAAACCACGGCCGCAGTCCTCGTCATTTTCCAAACGTTTTCAATTTTGCCACCGTTCTCGTTTAAATCGATTCCCGAATGGCAAAATCTCCCTTTTAGTCCCTGTAGGTCTTCCCGTATTTTCAATCTCGTCCCCAAATTTAGTTTTAATCGATTTGCGAGTGGGGGTTATTGCTGTTTTGGCCCTTAATTGTTTCGTGTCCCTTCAATTCGGTCCCAAATTCTGTGTTTAATTAATTCCTTAAATGGTTTTATTGCATTTACAGCCCCTTCCATTATGTGCTTCACTCATTTTGCACTGTTGATATTATTGTTCATGCATGTTGCATTTTTATATCGAATATATATATTTTGCCATATTGTTTATATGTACATATATGTTCGTAATGTTGCATGCCTACTTGTTTAAATGTCATTCGAATATATTTTCGTTGTATGTTTTTTTTTAATGTCGTTCGAATATATTTGTGACATGCATTTTTATTGTCATTCATGTGACTTTTAGCATTTTAATTTGCATATTAATTAATTTTTAATTATAAAACGGAGATACCTATTAATTCGTGTATTCAGGTCGACATACCTAGCTTATTGGATGTCCCCGAATATTCGGATTAATTCGAATCGTCTAAAGGTAAATTCGAGTTTAAAACGGACAAGACCATGGCACCATATTTTATCTGCTTGCATCATGCATAAAGGTGACGTACGGGATTCGAACCCTAGACTAACACGGCAGTCAGTCTTATATGATGTCGGTTTAGTCTTTGGTCCGGTGTACCGTCATCCTTTTTAATTAAATAATTAATTAATTTGATACCACCAATTTGAGAAAGCTCGTGAATTAAAACCTAATTTTCAATCAAGAACCCCTAATTAAATTCTTCTTAAATTTTAAATAATTTCCATCAATTAAAGGCAACAATTGTTTTGGTACCGATTTCCGGGCGTGATGGGGACGCTAACCCTACCCCACACGTAACCAACTCCCGAACCCTTTCAAACGAATCTCTGGTTTTGTTTTTTTACGGTGTCTGGCCTACCATAGTGGCCGGTGGCGACTCCAAACCGAGAAAAAAAGATTTTTTTTAAAGGTTTTCTTTCCAAAACCCGAACCGAATTAATTTTTAATTCCCCCTTTTTAAATCAAATTGAATATTTTTCAAAAGTAACGGGAACTTGATTTGCGAAGAAAAACCCCGTTACACAAGGTCCTTGCACGCCTTCGCGCAGTGCAAGACCAAATTCTTGAAACTAACCGGGGAAATTTGGGGGCTTCTTATCCAGTCTATGATCATTTAGTTATCGCTTTCGAACACTACTTTGAACCTATTTCGCCACTTCGATTTATCAAGAAAACTAATTGCTTCTATTAAGGCCAGCAATTCAACTGTCACAACATCACATAGACCAGCATCTTCGGAGAAGTAGAGTAGTATCTTTGAAGACTCGTCTCTTAACACACCCCTGATTCCAGCCTTTCCATAGCTGCCGCTAACAGTGTAACACCCGTGTTTTGGGGCTAGGAGTTAGTCGGGTTAGGGGTCCGAGTCGGTAAAATTAAAATTAAATCAATTGGACCTTAACTTGGGCTAATGGGGTTTTAAAATAAAAAGGAGGGACTAATGCGGTAATTTAACCCAAATGTTTTAAAAAGCTAGACTACCTTTTTGAAAAGTAAAAAGAAACAAAAAAAAGAGAGAAGAAAAGCAAGATAAAGCTATCATCTTTCTCATTTCTCCCCCCATGTGAAAGCACCCAAAACCTCCTCAAACCCTAATTACCATCTCTTTGATTTCTTCATCAATTCAAGGGTGTTTTTAAAGGTAATCATATATTTAAACACTCCTCTTTGATCTCTATCTATACATGGTTTTAGATTTCAAGAATATGAACTTTTGAAAATTAGGGTTTATATCAAGTTTGGATTTTTAAGGGGTTTTTCCAATTGGTTTTGATAAATTTAGTTAGGGCTTTAGTTAATCATGTTGAAAGGTGTAACATATATTAATTTGGTTGAATTTTGATGAAAATTCGTAGTATGTTCATAAGACAAATTTTAAGGTATTAAAATTTGGGGTTTTGGTGGGTTTTAGGTTGGAAACCAAGGGCTGGTGGTTAGGGTATGTTAGGAGGATGATTTGGGACCATTTAAATGTCATTTGGGTGTTTGAAAATGGAATTTTCTGCTGGGTAAGATTGGAGTACGAAAATGGGAATTTTGGTGTGGTTTATGTTGGAAATTGAAGGTTGGTGTTAGGGTAATAGTTGGGGGCTGTTTAGGAAGCATTTGAATGTGCTAAATGTGTTGAAATCACAAGTTTTGGGCTGTGTATAAGGGCTGCTCGGATTTGGTAATTTGGGGGTTGTTCATGGTTTGAAATGTTGAGTTTGGTGTTTGATTAGTGTTCCGGGTTTGCTACTTAAATTGATGATTTGATTTGTGGTTGTTTTACTTGTGTTGAGATGTTTAAAAGCTTGGTTTTGGGTTGGTGAAGCCTTGGGAGCAAATCCGGAAATTGAAGACCATGGTTGCTTGGTGTTTGAGCTTGGAGGTAGAGGTGAGTGGTTAATATTTTTAAATCGATTTTTAAGTGGTTGGTTCAAGCATGTGGACTAGGTTGGGCTTGGTAGACCCACCTAGAGTTAGGATTAGGGTGGTAGCCTAATCCTAAGCTTTAGTTAGAGACCTTGGATATACTCTTTAATCATTGTTATGCCTCATGATGAGTATGTATAATGTGATACACCTGTATGTGAAAGTATGGCTTAATGTATTGATTTTATATGCATGTTGATGACAAATAAAATGTGGATATATGATGAGATGATTGTTCGGTTGATATACATGTGGTGTTGATTTGTGAAATGAGGTTATGTTGTGGATTGCATGATTTTTGAGAATCATGGTGAGTACGTGCTAGGCACAGAATTTATATTGAAATTGATATTGTAAAAAAAAAGTTGTGTAATTTGATTTATATTGGCACTAGTATGCTTGGGTACAATGATCGATCATTAGGATTAGTGTGCACACAAATTGAGTCAAAACGTACGTGGCCTTGGTGGCGTTAAGGCACCAAGGAGGAGTACGGTGATGTAATATTCCACCGGAAGCTTTTATATATTTCTACGTGATGATGAGTGGAATCCCATCCGTAGGGCATGTGGCGATGAGTGGAATCCCGCACATGCAAGGACCGGTGATGAGTGGAATCCCACCGAGGTAATGTTGTTGTTGGAAATGCGTTCCAACGGGTAATCCGCGTATTCGGGTCATAGCTAGGTGCCAATATGAGGTTGTATGAATATACTATTATGAGATTATGTATACATGCTTATATGATACGAATGTGATGCCTTCATGAATCGATATATGATGTGGTTAATGCTTGAATTATGTATCATGGTAAGTTGAGCTTATGGTTGTTGAGCATGTCATAATGTTGACTATATGTTCATGCATCATGTTCATTTTGGCTTATGCGGATCGGAGGTAAGAACATGCATTTCATTATGGAAATTGCTCATGCTTGGACCCTGCATTGTCGAAGGTTTGTTTTATGAGCTTACCCTCACTAAGCTTTTAAGCTTACGCTCTATTTTGTTCGACAATGCAGATTGATAGCTTGTGGGTGGCAAAGGCAAGGAAAGGTCCCCAAGAGTTGCTTTCGGTGAGCTCAATGTATGAGTTTAATGTAATAGATTGTAATAGTTAAGCAATGGGATAGGTGTTATTGATTTGAGCTTTGATGTATGTCGTTGTTGGCTTGGTTAGTGGATGCCTTGTTTGATTGTAAATATTGCTTATGTTAAATGTCATGAATGTCTACGTGTTTTGGTTGCTAAGGCATGAATTCTTAAATGCTTGTATGTCCATACATGCATAAATTGCTCTTTAATTGGAATGCTATGTATGTATGCTTTAATCCATGTTTGAATGACTCCCTTGGCTTAATATGTGTGCTTGCATGTTGGTATGCGCTTAGGTGAGTCGAGAAATGCATTTAGAGTCGTGTTGGGGTCGTTTTAGTTGAGTTTGAGGAGTTTCAGTGCAGGGGGTATCGATACCCCTAGCTAGGGTATCGATACTCTCTTGCCCAAAAGGACTCAGATTTTGCTTGGGGTATCGATACCCTAAGGGTATCGATACCCTCCAAAGTTACTGGAATCGGGTGTTGTGGATGAGAGTTGAGCGTATCGATACCCCTGGTTAGGGTATCGATACCCGAGTATTGATACCCATGATTAGGGTATTGATACCCGAGTATTGATACCCCTGGTTAGGGTATTGATACCCATGGTTAGGGTATTGATACCCGAGTATTGATACCCTTGGTTAGGGTATCGATACCTGGGTATTGATACCCATGGTTAGGGTATTGATACCCGAGTATTGATACCCCTGGTTAGGGTATCGATACCCGAGTATTGATACCCATGGTTAGGGTATTGATACCCTGGTATTGATACCCCTGGTTAGGGTATTGATACCCGGGTATTGATACCCCTGGTTAGGGTATCGATACTGGCTGTCTTATAAGCTTAAAAATAGACCGTTAAGTATGGTCGTGGTTCGAATGTGTTTTTCCCTTGAATGTTTTCCGCTGATGTGAATCACATAGGACTTAATGTTCATCTAGGCAAGATTAAAGTAAAAAAAAATAGGGTTGTTAACCGAAGGGAACCTTAACGGGTTTCACTCGGTTTTCCCCGTGTGGCCCACTCGGACCGGTCATCCGGCCAGGCCGGGACGAGGGGGTTACAAACAGCACCGTCAGTATTGAATTTAAGAGTACCCTTTGTTGGTGCAGTCCAGTTTTGTGATTTTGGGGCTTTGGGGCGAGGATAAATGAGTTTAAATTTAGTAGGATCTGCAACAAGGTCAGTGATAATCCACTTTCCATCCGGCCAACTAGCTTTGCACCACCAGGATAACCTTAGAATACACATATCAAACAAGTGATTGAAGTCTAATTTGCAGTCCTTAAAAACCATATCATTCCTAAATTTCTAGGTAGTCCAAATGAAGCTATAGAAACTGAGATTCCATACCTGGTTGTTGAGTGAATTTAACTCCAAATCGCGCCATTGAATCAGCAAATCTTGAACACTTGAGGGCATTATAAGGTGGACTTGCCAAAGATTGCACCATTTAGACCATACGGCCCACACGACGTAGCAGTGACAAAAGAGATGCAAGATGAATTCTGAATGAACTTGGCAGAACGGGCAACGATCAGAGTTTTGTGGGATACAACCTCTTTTCAGCAACTCCTGCTTTGTGGGAATTCTCACACGAATAACTTTTCAAAGGAAAGCTTCTACATTTGGGGGAGGTAAGCCGCACCAGACCAGGTTCCAAACTTCATCCTTGGCTACACTTGCATTGTTGCATGTATTGCAGTACGATCTAACGCTGAACAATTCGCTCGAATTAGCCGTCCAACAGAGAGAATCGTCTAGGAGTGAATTTATCTTGTTGCCTTTGATGAGATTGAAAAAATCCTCCCACGCTGGTTGTTCCCAATCAAATAGTTGCCTGCGTAGCTCAATCTTCCAACACCAATTCTTATTTCGAAAGGAACCAATTATGCTATAACTCCATGCTTCTTGATGGCCAGAGCAAAAATTCTGGGAAAGGCTTCTTTCAAGGATCTGTTACCTACCCAATTATCAGTCTAAAATTGGATATGGTTGTCATCGCCCACTTTGAACGTGACATTAGACGCGAAAGTGGAATCTTGATAGGACAGTTGAGAGATGATGCTTCTCTAAAGCCAAGACTTGTTGGAGGCCGATCGTGTGACGGGCAAAAGAGAGTTCGAATTTGATTCATAGATTGTCGATATAGTTTTACGCCACAGACTTTTAAGCTCGGTACCATATCGCCAAAGCCATTTTCTTCGTAAGGCCATGCTGCGTGTCTTGAAATCGACCAGTCCTAACCCCCATTTAGCTTTTGGATAACACAAAATTTCTCACTTTACCCAGTGAATAGCGCGGCGGTCAAAGATCCCCACAAAAATTTTACAATCAATCTTGACAAGGAATTGCAGATTGAAGCTGGCATCGAAAATAGTGACATGAAATAAGTTGGCAGGTTGGATAAAACCAGTTTGAGTAACGTGATTCTTCCTCCGAAGGACAAGCTTTTAGATTTCCACCCTGCGAACTTCTTTTTAAATTTGTCCACTAAGGGAGTCCATAGAGCTTGGAGTTCTTTCGAATTCCCAAGAGGAGACCAAGATACATAGTTGAAAACTTCTTGCTTTTGCATTGGAAGATTGAAGCCCATTGGTCCACTTTTGCTTCATCCACATTTATCCCAAGAAGCTTCGATTTACGCAAATTAATCTTGAGTTTGGAGGCTAACTCGAACCCTTTCATGATTCGAACCACATTTCTGATTTGAGCTTCACTATCGCCACAAAATATGATGAGGCCGTCTGCGAATTGTAGGTGTGACAATTCCAGCGAATTGGATCCCAAACAAAACCCATTGAAAAATCCCTTCGAGACAGCCTTACTTAACAGGGAGCTAAGAGCTTCGAAGCTACTAGGTTGAACAACAGTGGAGACATCGAGCATCCTTTTCTTAGGCCCCTAGAGATGGGGAAGGTCTTAGTGTGAGAACCATTAACGAGCAATCGAAACTTTACAAATAGTTTCAAACTTTGAACACAAAATTAGACCCCAATCAACATCACACACACACACACACACACACACACACACACACACACACATATATATATATATATATATATATATATATATATATATATATATATAATTTTTTAGTAATATATCGATTGGATTTATTAAAAATAAAATAAAGAAATAGTCCAAATAAAATAAAAAATGAAAATGTAGTAGAAAAATAACAAAAACAAAGGGAGACTAAAAAAATTAGAAAACGAATTATCATACCAGTAAAACATATCCAGTGAGCTACAATGTCAGAGATGAGATGAAACACTGGAGAAAACAAGTAGGAAGCAAAGCTCACTGTCTCTAACTACATACACGCTTGGGGGATCAGTGGAAGTTGTGCGCTAAACCAACAATTCTGCAGGCTGTTTCGCAAAAAAATATAACTACATCGACAAATGAACCACAAAAGAAAATCAAGTTACTAGAAGATCGTCAATAACCACAAATCAAAATCGTTATTGCACATACGATCTATAATTCTATGCACGTACATATCAAACTTAATTAAAAATAATAATCTATGCAATTTGATGCACATATAATGTAATTAATATTTGATGCACATACAATGTATAATCATATGCATTATTAGGGAATTAAATGATTAAATTGCATCACATAATACACAACTATTGCATCTAATATCAAATCGTATTGAAATATATTTTTTAATTTTCTGTGTGATTACAAGATAATATATATTTTTTTAATCTTAACCTTTTTAATATTACATGCCGTACAGACAAATTGTTTAAATTCAAATCTTCTAAAAATAAAAATATTTTTATTAGGTCATCAGTATTTTTTAATAAAACTATAAAATATAAAAGTTGGAGATTTAACCTACATAACTTCCTTTATTTTTAATTCCCAAGCTGTGATCTTTTAGTAATAAAAAATCAAACCTCAGCTCAGCATTTGATACGGAGCCATTGAACCTGTAAAAGCAATGATCAATTTGTCACAATTTTATACAAATTATTTGGTCATATTTAGCTGCGGGAGAAAATCAAGTTAAAATCCACTTTCATGTGGTAAATAATTTTAATCATCCCAACAGTTATTAAAAAAATAAAAACCACATGTTTTTCTTGGCCTAGTTTCCAACCTCTAGGGGCTACACTATATCTTTTAGAGTAATTAATTTGGGTTAAAAAGTTTTTTACTCTATTTTATTACCCACACTCCTTTGTTCATGCTTTAGTAGACAAAGGTAGCCCACTTAACTGAAAAATTAAATTAAATTAAATTAAAGATTAGTCACACAATAATTGATTTTTATGTCCCACTAAACATTACTTTTGTACAGTTAATTAAATAGTTCATTCACTTAATCATCATTCTAAAGTTGATGGCTACATAACCTCTCCACCATGCAATAATATTCTACACTTTACTAACTACCTAGGCTTTCTTCCCTTCTAGATAGGTTCATGTACGAGTTAAGTTGAATTAAGTTGAATCGAATCGAATTAAATTTAATTTTAATTTTTTTATGATTAGTCCTAAATTAAGTTTGTTTAGATTTATCCATGAATCAAGCTCAATAATGACTTTGTTTCAAGAAAATCGAATTATAATTTGATCGGGAGAACCCACTTAAAAACCTTACCCAAACATCGCGGATGGAGCCACTGAGGATTGAGAAAGGTTGTGGCGGTTAAATTTTTTTAGTATAATAGTATTTTAGGTCATTTTTAAATACTAGTTAAATAAAATATTTGTTTCTATCAATTTTAGATTTAAATACTTAGTAAATTCTTATTCTTTTGATGTAAAACAATTTAACATATCTCAATATTTGATCATAACTTTGTCCATATCAAATTTTACTTGTGGATAAGTCTAGATCAAACCTGCCCATAAATTTTATTGTTTAACTAATAATAAAAATTAGGGGTGGGAATCGGTCCGTTCGGGGACGGTTTTGCATTCTACGCTCTGTCCCCAACACTTGCAGGTACGGTTTGGGTAATCCTCGTTATATGTTTTGGTGAATTTTGTAAAATATCAGGGATCCTTGTGGATTTTTTTCAGGGATCCTCACAGTTATTTATACAGATACAGTTCGATTACCTTACGGTTCAGATATAGCAATCCTCGTCTCCATCACCATTTGATCTTCGATGAAAAAACTTTTCATGTCCCCGTCCCCGTCCCCATGGGTGAAGATTTCGGTTATTCTCCATCGTCGTCGGTTCGAATCCTCATAATTTTCAGATATTCCACATCCAATTCTCACCCCTAATAAAAATTAAATAATTTTCATAGTTCAATTTAAACTAAAAATAATTTTATCATTCGATTAATTTATAATAATAAATTAATAATCTCTTGTCATATATAGTCTTGATCTATACGATCAAAGGATTGACCTGTAAATTTGACAGACCCAGAATTAAAAGTTTAGGTTAGAAAAGTGGGAGGGTAAATTTACAATTTATTCACTTTATTTTTTTATATACAACAAAGGTAAAAAAGAATGCATAAGATCAAAACTTGATTTCTTTAGAGTAGTTGGAGGCATGCTGTCATTAATACTCAAAGATCATAGTTTAAGTTTCGGTATGATCATATTCTCCCACGTACTATAGTTTGTAAAAAAAATAATATTGTAAACATCTTTACATCGTTCAGAAAAAATAATGTCTTATTAACCAATAAGTCAAATCAATTCGTTTGTTTAATAGTATACATGTGATATTTTTTCAAACATTATAACATAATAAACATTTAAATCAAAATCAATGATTGTACTTGAAACGATCAATATTGTATTTTTTATTTAATTATCAGTATTTAACTCATTGGCTGACTAATTCGGATTGAGTTTTGGAAAAGCTCGTTATGAAGGCAATCCTTCCAATCCAATTTTCTCCATTTACAATGTCAAGATTCAAACTCCTAGCCTTGCTTAAAGGATCTAACGTCTCATCCCTCTAGATCAACTAGTAGTTGGTCAATCAATATTGTATTTTAAACCAAGAATTTCATATTAATCTTTGATCCGGTTGTAAGTACAATTTTTTTCAATCATCCGACATACTTGATCTAAAATTTTCAATTGTATGCTTAATTGAAAATCAAAGAGTAAAATAAAATAAAATAAAATATGGAGAAAATAATTTTAAATTCCTAAATTTGGTCCCTAATTTATTTATTTTATCTATACCAGCCTTTAAACTTGGATTTTTTAGCATTTTGTTGATGTGATATCATGAAATTATATCAAGTTCAAAGAATAATGTGGGCGTAATAAAATTCAGAGACTAAATTAAAAAAAATATTAAATTTATAGATAAAATTACTTTTATCCCAATATAAAACATATAAAATGTCAATCATAATTAAAGGATGTCTTATTTAGAATAATGAGTCTACTACGTGCGACGAACATTTATGAACACCACTAACGATGAACACTATTAATTTTTTTAAAAAAATTTAAAATTTAAAGGACTAAAATTATAATTAAAATTATCTCTTAAAAAATAAAAATCAAATTTAATAGTTATTTTATAATATTTTTTAATAGGTTAGAGTCAAATATACCCAATTCTCCTAAACCCTAGCAAAATCAATCTCTTAAAAAATAAGAAATGAGTTTATAATTTTTTTAATAGATTAGAATCAAATATACCTAATTGATTTCTAATCTATGAGGGGTTGAATTTGTTAGGGTTTAGGTTTAGGAGAGTTGAGTATATTTGATTCTAATCTATTAAAAAATTATAAATTGATTTCTATTTTTTTTAGAGATTGATTTTGTTAGGGTTTAGAAGAGTTGGGTATATTTGATTCTAACCTATTAAAAAATATTATAAAGTAACTATTAAATTTTATTTTTTAAGAGATAATTTTAATTATAATTTTAGTCCTTTAGATTTTTAAAATTAAAAAAAATTAATGATGTTCATCGGTGTTCATCGTTAGTGGTGTTTATCAATGTTCGTCGCCTGTTATAAATTTTTTCTATTTGATATGATAATGTGGAATTAATTAAAAAACATTGTCCCCACAAATCAGCATTGAAAGTTTCAAAACTTAATTTGGCATGATTAAATATTAATTAAAATAATGTTGGTTGTCAGAATCTTTAAAAATACGAAGCATTATTTGAGCATAATTTTTAATTTGGATTTAATCATCTGATAATTACAGTAAATTCAGCAGCCACCACTTAAACAGTGTTAATTTTAAATTATTTAAGAAATCATGGGAAAATCACAACAGTTCCCACCAGATCATGTAATAATTTAATTACTAATTAATAATCTAATTACTCGGTCAACTCAATAAAAAATAATATAAAAAACTGTGGAATTAATGATGAAGTAATCTGAAATGGAACCCAGACGCAAAAACTTTGATATTAAATAAATAGTTGTCTTCATAATTATTACTTAATAGGCAATGCCTTATAATTAATTAATTAAATAATAATGAAGTAGTTAATTATTTTTTTAAAGTCATACGTGGTGGAAAATATTAGATCTTCGAACAGCTGAATTTCTTTTGTTAGGTATATGAGAAAACGACTTAAAAATTGTTGGTACATTAAACACAAATATAGGAGAATTTTGAGATTTTATTGTTCGGGTTTTGCTTCATATAAATTATGTGTATGTTTTCTTTGGATTTATTTTTTTAAGTTTTATTAATGGGTAATTATTCCATGTACATGTGGTCAAAATAAGTTTCTATAAACGTCTCAGTTTTAAGGTTTAATGTCTATATTTATGGTTTAATGTTCAGGAGTTTAATTGTAGGAGTTTTGAATTTAGGTGGTGTTGTTAGAATTTAGGGTTTAGGGATAAAATTTAAAGTTTATAGGTTAAAACCCAAATCTCTAATCATATTAGCCTAAAACTAAAATCCTAACTCTAAACCCTTGAGGAATGATAATTGTCTACTTTTTTTTATAAACACCAGTATTCAATCTATTTACTGACTACTTTAGATCGATATTGTAAAGACCAATTATGAAGATAGACCAAAAATTTTAATACATCATTTTACTAGACGAATTGTTGAGTTTTAGTAATCCAAATATAAAAAATTATAACTTTTGACCGAATGATTGTACTCGTAACTTCTATCTGAAACAATTGCGGAATGTGATATGACATACTTTTATATAAACATTCATTTTGTTTTTATTTTCTCACTGTAATATGCAAAATACCAGAAACTGAGGACGGTGAGGTCACCTTCACATACACAGATACGGACACGTGTACGTTGTGTATATGCATTAGTAGGCCCTTTTTAGGGATATTAATTGAGTTGAACAACTTGTCAGTAGTTTGAGTTTGATTCAGTCAACATTTCATTTAAGTTGAATCAGCTTGAATCACAATATATATTGGTATATAAGTTGATATCCTAAATTTTTGAAAAAAAATAATTTATAAGTTTTATACAAAAAATATAAAAAAATACTATTAATTTAAAGGAATATTTACATCATTTTTTAAATTTTAACAAAATAATTTAAATTTGACACCAATTTTTAAATTTTAACACTACAATTTAAAATTTCCGACTTTACCGTTAACGTTGGTTATGTAATGTAAACATCTTGGAGAGTAATTCGATTATTATTATTTTATTTAAATTTTTTCATTGAATTATAGTTTGAAAAATTCGTCACATTAAACTTAATAATTACTTTAGAAAATACTATATAGATTATTATTACTTCTGTTTTTTAGCCATATATTATGATTGAAATATTTGACTTTTTTTACAAAAATTCTTCCTTTCCTTTATACAAACAAATCCAAGACTTTTGGACATGAAGCAGACGTGACATGACAATTGCGACCTTTGATTTTGAGACAAGGAAAATCTAGCGATAGAATGGTTTTTCACGTGTTTCATTCTTTTTACTTTGGTCGGTTACCATAATTTGCATGAACAATTTCAGACATTTAAATCATTCTATATCATGTATAGATTCGAATCTAAAATAATTTTAGTTTGAGATTCATTGTATATAGACTCTATTCGTATTTGTTTTAGTATAAATATAGATATAATTTGATTATCAATTTATTTGTGTATTGTGATAATTGATTTGTACTGTAATTATTCGGATATTCTACTGTGATTGTACTTACAATCACTACACCAAAACAAGTTTTTAGCAGCATTTTTAGCTGCGTTTTTCGAGTAAACGCCGCTAAATTTGTACATTTAGCGGCGTTTATTGAACAAACGCCGCGATAGACTGATATATAGCGACGTTTTGGGGGAAACGCCACTATAAACATATACTTTAGTGGTGTTTGTTAGACAAATGCCACTATTGACATGTACTTTAGCGGCGTTTTTGGGCAAACGCCACTATAAATATGTACTTTAGTGGTGTTTGTTAGACAAACGCCGCTATAGACATGTGCTTTAGCGGCGTTTTTTGGGCAAATGTCGCTATAGACGCGTACTTTAGTGGTGTTTTGGGCAAAAACCTTTATAGACATGTACTTTAGTGGCGTTTTTAGGCAAAAAATGTTGTGTACTTTACGTCATTGTTATGATTAAATGTTTAAATCTCACATCGACTTCATTTATATCTTACTAAAACTTTATAAAAAGCGAAGCGCAAGTATAGATCGACGAGCTAAGTAATGAGCTGAGGAATGTAGAAGATACATAGTCAATAGCGACGTGTGGAGGCACAAACACCACTAAAGACAAGGTATATAACGGCATTTGGAGGAACAAACGCTACTAAAGACGAGGTATATAGTGGCGCTTACGCCGCTAAAGACAAGGTATATAGCGGCATTTGTTCAACCAAAAGCCACTAACTCTAAACACCACTAGAGACAATGTATATAGCGGTGTTTGTTCCTCCAAACGCCGCTATATAACTCGATTTTTTGCAACGTTTTTTATTCACAAACGCCGCTAAGTGTTGATCTAGCAGCACTTCTTGTGGGGTTTTTTCTAGCGCTGGGAAAGACTTTAACAGCGCTTAAAAATGTCATTATAGGGCTAAAAACGTTGCAAAAAGCCTATTTTATTGTAATGAATTATACTTATAACCTAAAAAACATAAAACATTTGATCATGTACGATAAGGTTGAGGCAAAAAATCAAGAAACTAAATACTTATTCGAACCGTAGTGTTTCGATGGCTTATGGAACACATGTTTAAAAATTACTATTATAATGTAAAAATAAGTAATTTTTGTTTGAACTAGTGAAAATAACATGAAATTTAATTGATTTTTTTATTTACTTGAAATATGAAGTTTCTTTTATAAGTATTTTTAAAAGATTTTGGAACTTTATTAAACAATATCCTGAAATCATAAATCAGATTTACTTTTTTTTCAAAATAAAATCTAAAAAGTCAAAATTTATAATTAATATGAAAATTTGAGAACTGAACAAAATTATTATAAGTGGTTAAATAATTTTAAAAAACTCGACCAAACCAAACTCTCATCCTAATACACGATAATACGAGCATTTAATAAACACATTCGATTTAGGGTTCGAAAAATATGGTTAAGCTGCTCGGTTACGAGTTAAAATAAACAAGTACATACAATAAAATATGGTTAACCTGCTTCAACCAAATCGATCGATGTTAGTATTTTTCTCCATTGGTTTTTGAAAGTCTTTTTGGAGCTAAAAATGTTTTGAGGATAAAAATAGTGCATAACATTTATCTTTCAAGTTAAAAAAGTGTTATTAGTGATGAAATATCAAATAGAGAACAATGCATTTAAGGATTTGACAAGAAAAAAGAAAAGGATAAAAGAAAAGGTATTAGAGAATCAAAGAACTCGTATATTATTTTTTGAAAGGCTGAATACATTTTATAGCCCAATTGTAACAAACTAAGAAACAACTCAACAATCTCTAAACCACGCAACTACTTAGCTTCCGAATTTTCTAAGTCAGCATCAATTTAACAACCTTAACTGATCTTTTATCTCTAACATTTACCCTACTTTTTTCAATCTTCTTCTCCAAATCTTCTGTGACTTGATATACATTAAGTTTTTGCCTGAACATAGAGAAATATGCACTTGATAAAGGCTTAGTGAACCTATCTAATGTTTGATATAAAGTTGGCATATAATTCACCCTTAAACTTTCATCTGCTACATTTTCTCTTACAAAGTGGATGTCCAAATCTACATGCTTAGAATGAGCATAAAAAATAGGATTCTCACGCATTGCAATAGCATTTGTGTTGTCACTTCAGAGCATAAGATTTTCAGCTAATTTTACCCTTATGTCAAACAGCAAAACACTCATCCAGGTAATCTCAGCTACAACATCAACAATGTTGCGATACTCTACTTTTGTTGTTGGTCTAAAGACTGATTTCTGTTTTTTCAAACTTCAAGACACTTGATTGTTTGCCAAGTAAACACAATAGCAAAAGATTGACTTTCTATTTCAACATTACTTCCCCAACATGCATCTAGAAACGCCACTATGCCTTATTGAACTTTAGAAGTGCGAAACACTAACCCATAATTCATAATTTTACTCAGATATTTCAAGATTCTTTTGATTGCATCCCAATGTGCTTCACATGGGGAGTGCATGTATTGTGCCACTTTGTTCACACTGAATGTAATATCTGGCCTTGTGTGACTCGGATACAATAGTGCATGAACCACACTCCTATACCCTTGAGCATTTTCTAGAGGACTACCCTTAAACTGAGTTAGTTTGCTTGATGTAGCCATAGGTGTGGCAGCCACCTTGGCTTGATTCATCTTAGTTTTTTCTAACAATTCGAGCACATATTTTCTTTGGTTCAACACCAACATATCTTTCCTTCTCTAAACTTCAATGCCTAAGAAGTGGCTTAGTTCCCATAGATCTTATAATGCAATTTTTCACTAAGTAACTTTATCACCTCTTTCACTTTTACTCCAGAGTCTCATGTGACCACAATATCGTCTACATACACTAGTACGTACACAAATTCAGCTTCATTACTCTGAACATATAATAAAACATCTCCAGCACTTTCTTTTCAGCCAAACTGAAGTAAATATTGTTTGAGTTTAGAGTGCAAATTCCTTGAGGCTTGTCTAAGCCCATATAGAGCGTTTTGAAATTTATAAACCAGTTTTGTACCATCAACAACTATTTTCTCAAAGTCAGGGGGCTTCTGCATATATACATCCTCACTGAGTTCCTCATTTAGGAACGCATTGTTCTCATCCACTTGCTTTAACTTTCAGCCATTGGTTACATCTAAAGAGACTACATTCATTGTTGGAGCCTTTACCACATGGCTAAAGGTGTCATTAAAGTTCTGCCCTGGCACCTGAGCAGAGCCATTGGCCACCAACCTGGCTTTATACCTCGAAAATGTCCCATCAACATCCCTCTTCACCTTGAACAACCACTTACACTAAACTGCTTTTTTCCATGTAGGTAAGGGAACAAGACTCCAAGTTCCTCTGTTTTGGAGTGCCCTATAATCTAACATTTCAACTTCTTTTCATAAGAGATTGATAAAGCTTGTTGCACTGTCAAAGGCTCAGCTTCTCCTTCTACAAGACTTGTAAAAATATCTTAGGCTTGAAAATCTTTCTTTTGCTTCTTATGATCATAGGATGCTGGTTTATTTATTCAGCAACCAGTGACTCTTTTTCATCCTCATGATCATCATGTATTGCTTCTAAATTTTGACCTTATTTTGATTGTCTCATATCAATGTCATCAGAAACTGGACTCTTTTTAATGTCATCAAGTACTGAATCTTCTCTAATGTCTACAAATTTAGTATCACCAGGTCATGTGTCATTAAACTGTGATAAGTCATCATCTCTTTGAGCACCAGTGTCCTCATCTTCAATGGCACTTTCTAATCAACTGGATTCATGTAAGCCTAAAGTCATGTCATCATTAGCTATTTGGGACTAAAAGTCATGATTGCAAATATGCCTCTCGTCTTCAACTGTTGCAGGCACTTGCTCATTAGTAGCACTAGGTTGTTGTGTCTCATCCCTCAACTCATTTAAAGCATTATTCCACCTCCTTGTTTCAGGAATTACATGCAAATCCATAGAGGTAGCAGCCTTAAGCATGGAATTGAACTTCTTAGCAACTTTGTTACCCCTTGCAAAAGGAAAGAGATTTTCATCAAAGACCACATTTCAAGAAACATATATCCTACTATCTAGAGCTAAATAGTTATATCCCTTGTGATCATGATTATAACCCAAGAATACACATGGTTGGGATCTAAATTCCAATTTATGTTTGTTCAATGACCGCAAGTGGAGAAAACAAATGTACCCAAACATCTTCACAAAGTTGTACTAAGGCTTTTCATCATACAATTTCTTAAAAAGGGACATGACATCTAATATTCTGGTAGGCAACTTATTGATCAAGTATATTGTTGTAACAAAAGCCTGAGACTAGAACTTTAAAGGCATTCCAGCTTGTGCAAGCAGTATCAGACCAAGCTCAATAACACACATGTGCTTTCTCTTCACAACAACATTTTGCTATGAGCTGTATGGGCATGTTATTATGTGTTTGCACCCATATCCACCAGAATCTTTGACAAGCTCCTGAACTCTCCTCCCTAATTAGTTTGGAGTTCTTTTAAATAAACATTAAACCGCACAATAATCATTTTTTGAAAAAAACCATAAATA
This sequence comes from Hibiscus tridactylites, assembly GCA_958450335.1. Lineage (NCBI taxonomy): Eukaryota > Viridiplantae > Streptophyta > Magnoliopsida > Malvales > Malvaceae > Hibiscus > Hibiscus tridactylites. The sequence goes on along the minus strand of OY288265.1, from coordinate 30,424,968 downwards.
CCTACATTGCATGCCCTTTTACTCTTCAATATATATATATATATATATATATATATATATATATATATATATATATATATATATATATCCATGGGTGTTTGGTGTATGCATCCACAAAGTAAATGTAATAGAGAAATCCACTTAAGGAGACATGTGTTGCACCCCACAGATCAGAATAAACTAATTGAAATGGTGCAATATACTGAGTTTCAAACTTTGAAAAAGAAAACCTGTGACTACATCTCATTTGATAAGAAAAACAAATTCAAATATTCATTTTATTCAAACAGTAGCTAAAACTACACCAGTTTCTTTACATACTCTAACCACAGTCTCATATGTTGGGTGCTCTAGCCTCCTACGCCACAACTCATATGAATCGATGGCTTTACTAGACACAATATTTCACCACAATCCTTATTACTACTTGGATTCAAAGTACATGTATGTAAAGCTATAGTTGCATCAAACTTGTACAAACCATCTACTTCTCTCCCATGCAACAAGAGTTCTCCAATGATTTCATCTCAAATATTACATGTATGAGCATGAAACACAAGATATACTTGATTGTCCCTAGAAAGCTTTAACACTGCAAGAAAATTATTTATTATATGAGGCACATGCATCAAGGTATTCAAGTCTAATGTACGAGAATGAGTAACTAAAGAGGATTATCCAATACTAGCTATATTCAAATGCATACCATTACCAACTGTAAGTTTACCTGGCCCATAATAGTCAGAACCATGTTGCACATTTAAAGATTCTAGTGTAACATGATGCATTGCCCCTGAGTCTACAAACCGGGGCCTTAAGGTGGCAACATGAGCTTGTGAAACATCTTTATACTGATATTCAGATACTCATCTCCTTGTGCAATTACATGAGTGACTCGGCTCAACTCCACACAGATTAGCAGAGCCAGACTCATCACCTGAATGCACTCTGTTTGCAGCAATCACACCAAAGAAGGACTTGTCAAACCTATGCCAGCACCGGTCCACCAAGTGACCAACTTTACCACAGAGTTGACAATGAAAGCAAGGCTTGCCCCTGCCTCGACCCCATTGAAACGGTCGATGCCTATTAGGCTAACCCTCCATACCTGAACCAACTCCTTGCACATCACTTTGGGCAACACTGGCACTAGGTGAAAAATCATTAAACTGATCGAACGAGTTTTGTTGTACCTCAACATCTACAAGGATCGAGATCATTGCATCAAGAGTAAACTGATCTCGACTTGTAGTTATAACTGCAACAAAAGGCTTGTAATTCGAAGGCATACCATTCAAGATTGTGGCAATCTTCTCAATATCAGATATAGGATTGTCATAGGCTGCGAGAGCACCACGCACCACCTTTACTTGTGAGATATACGCTCGTATTCCAATATCTCCATTCATGAGAGGCTGTAACCTGCAACGCAGACTCGCCACATAAGTTGTGGACTTGCTTGCAAAGAACTTTGTGATTGTCTGCCAAATTTTTGTTGTAGTCTCTGCACCCACGATATCAAGACAGACTCATCGTAGACAAAACACAAGAGAACGAAGCTGGCAACCTCAACAACCTAGCTCAACAAACGGAGAACAACCAACTTAACAAACGAAACCACCCAGCACATTGAATGGAATCACACAATGCAACGAACGGAACTAAAATCTTTGATGAATGATACCATGATAAAATATCAAATAGAGAACAATGTATTTAGGGATTTGACAAGAAAGGGGAAAAGGGTAAAATGAAAGGTATTAGAGAATCAAATAACTCGTATATTATTTTCTGAAAGGCTAAATACATTTTATAGCCCAATTGTAACAAACTAAGAAACGGCCAAACAGTCTATAAACCACCCAATTGCTTAACTTTCAGATTTACTGAGTCGGCATCAGTTTAACAACCTTAACTGATGTCTTATCTCTAACATTGAGCTTGGTTTGAAAAGTGTCTTTAAAAAACATGAAATTTTTAGCCGTTACCTTTTCAAAAAAAACTTTTGAGTATAATTATTCGTTTATCCCGTTTACATCACTAATTTTTTTTTAATAATAATGTCTAAAATAGACATTTTATCTACTTAAATTGCTTTTTGACAACAATATCAAACCCTTATATTTTAAACCAAACAATACATAAACACTTTTCGAAATCATTTTTTCAGTACACTTTTCGAAATCATTTTTTCAGTACACTTTTCGAAAGTAATATCAAACTTGTCCTCATGTAAATTTATTAGTTTAATTGTAATTGGTAGGGGTGTTCAAAAATATCCGATCCGACCGATCCGATCCGATTATCCGTTGATCCGATCCGAAAATTCGGATATCCGATCCGATTTTTATTTTTGGATCGGATATCCGATCCGATTATAGATTTTCCGGATCGGATACGGATCGCAATATTACAAGTTTCGGATTATCCGAAAACCCGAAAATCCGAATATCTAATATTTTTTAAATATTAATCTTGTTATATTTAACAATTTGATGCTTGTTATGTCCGAAAATTTAAAAAATCGAATATTTCATAGATGTGAATCTTGTTATATTTAGCAATTTGTAGTTTGTTATATTCGAAATTTCGAAATTTTCATAAATACGACATTCAAATTCGAAAAAATAGTTGAATCAAATTATATGTTCGGATAATCGGATATCCGAATATCCGATCCGGTTATCCGGTATCCGAAAAACCGGATATCCGATTTTTTCCGGATCGAATACGGATCACTATATTGCCGATCCGAAAACCCGGATATCCGAAAAAATCGGATCGGATCCGATCCGATATCCGACAATGAACACCCCTAGTAATTGGAGGTTGGTCAATTAAATTCTATTATATATAAAAATCAATTGAATCAATCAAACTAATCGATTGTTTACCCCTAAAATAATATCATACATTTAATCATATTTCTCAAGACTCGGTTCAAATTTTATTCTTTTGTCCAAGCCTATTTTTAATCCGCACGGCTTGAAGTCCTGAACGTATCAGGCCTATCAAACCTGACCATTTTTTTTGACAATTTTTTTGAATAATTTTTTTTGATTAATTATAATTCTAATTCTAGTCCTACTTAAAAGGCAGGGGAGAGGATACTCTAAGAGAAGGAAGTGAGTGCTCCTAGTGGGTCTAAAACTCATGACCTAAGGGAATATGAGGGTACACCTGACAAACTTGACCCGAACACAATGGCTCGAATTTGATCCGAAACCTGAAATAAACCGACCCGAACCTGACCCGAATTTTAGTTGAACTGAAAATGTACCGAACCCGTTTTCAACCGAACTGATTTTTCTCGAACCGAAAAAAACTCGAACTGAAGACAACTCAAAATAAAGAAAATATATTAAAATAAATAAATAAAGATGTGATGTGAACTGTCACACAACTCACCAAAAAGCCAAATATACATGCTATGGCCTGAAAACTCTACTAAAACCGATCGATCTTCTATTGACTCGGTATTGACTTGACCCAAAATCAACCGACCCGAAAATAACAGACTCGATGTTAACCGAACCGAAAATCAACCATCTAGCCCGATACCCGAACCGAAATCACTACAGGCACCAACTTAAATCGAACCACACCCGAACCGAACTTAAACCGAATGTAGTCAGACCTGAAATGGCCTGAACCAAAATGACCCGAACCGAACGACCCGTTTGCCACCTCTATATGAGGGAGCAAAGATGAATAACTTGGTCAACTGGTCAATGTGATTGCTCTATCAAGCCGACCATTTGCCTTCTATACATATATTATATCTGTATTTAAAATTTTGATATATTTGAATCTAATAAGTGGCATCAATGAAAAAGTGGAAGATGTTTATCTTAGGAGACCCGAGTTTAATCGCTTTGTCTGCAATATATGTATACATTGTCAAAGGGTTAAGAATATGTATGAACGTATACTACCTTATAATCACTTTTAAATTATTAAAAAAATAAAATTAATATATTTCGTACAATTATAGTGTTATATTTGTGTACGGTTTAAATCAAACTAGCTCACACCTGCATATTAAGTTAACCTAGATAAATATATTTCACAATTATATATGTATACGTTTATAGGTTAAAAATGAAAAAAAAAATAGTATACACGACACGACAATGCATTGACATTCGATCGAAACACGTATACGACAGAGGCCATCATAAAATACCAAAATTGAATTGAAAAAAAAGACCAACAACTTAATAAGACAACATTATCAAATGTAAGAAGAAACAGAATCGAACAACGAAATGTACTTATTTAGTATTTTAATATTTTCACACTTGTCCCATGCATGGACTTATCCTATTCGATTTCGTTGACAAACTAATTAAATGGAAAAGGTTGGTCCAAGTTTTACAAGGAAAAAATTCTTAATATTTTTATGTATCATATGAAGTTGATCTTATTTTAAACGAAATACCATAAATGTATAAATGATTAATGCAACTTAAAATTTATCGAATTAAAAACTTATCAAAATTCATATTAATATATGCATGTTAATTTGATATAATGATAAATAACTTACATTAATATTATGATTCGTTTGGTTTTAGAGAATGAAATCTGTTTTCATTTTATTTTTTAGAGAGTGAAAAACTACGAAAAAAACATATTTGATTGTAAAATTAGAATATAACTTTTAGAAAATAAAAACAAAAATCATTGAAAATTTGAAAACATATAAAATATGCTTTCATTGTTTTTATTGAAAAAGTTTTAGGAAGGTGGAAAAATATAAAAACAATGGTTTTTATAATTTTAACTTCATATTAATTCGGGTTCGAATATTTTAGTGCTATTTTTTAAATTTTTAGTTTATTTACTCATATTTTATTTATTATTATAATAATATTTTCTAACTATATTTTATTTTAGTTATTTAATAATTATTTTTTATTTCTATTTTGAAAAATAAGATACCAAACACATTTTCACTATATTTCTATTTTTGGAAACAAGTTTACATCCCTATTAACCAAGCATGTTTTCTAATTTTTAAAAAACTAAAATTAAAAACTATTTTCTAAAAATGAAAATAGAAAACTATTTTTTTCTAAAACCAAACGAATACGAAGTCTTAGTTCAAATCCGAAACAACTTCAATCATTTCCCTTATCAATTTTTACATACATGTTTAAATTCATACTTTTATATATATATAAAAATAAGGGAACGAAAACGAGCAGTTTGACCAACCGGCCAAATGTATTTGCTCATTTTTATATACATGTTTAAATTTGTACTTATATATATATATATATATATATATATATATATATTATATAAGATCTTGTAAAATATATATAAAAAATTAAAGATTTATATATTGATCATGTATCTCAATCAATATCAATGGTGAATGCAAATAAAATTAAATTTTGGAGAATTCTTTTAATGTTGTAAATAAAATAAAGAAGAACAAGAATAAGAACAAGAAGAACAAAAAGATGAGAGAAAGAGGGAGATTTGTATTATTCTCAAAATATAGACTTGTATACAATGCCTTCAATGAATCATCTATTTATAGGCATAAGAAGTACATAATACATTAAACTCTAATTCATAGAGATAATATTCCTAATAATAAATAAATCAAACTCCTTTGATAAAGTTCTAATCATGATAGACATCCACATAGATAAATATTCATAACACTCCCCCTTGGATGTCTATGAAGATAATGTGCCTCGTTAAAACCTTACTAAGATAAAAACCTAGTGGGAAAAAAAATTCTTTAGTGAAGGAAAAAGAGTACACACATCTTTGATACGCATAACATGTTGCCTCATTAAAAACCTTACCAGGAAAACCCATTGGGACAAAACCTCGGTTAAGGGGAAAAGAGTGCAACGCGTACTTACTCCCCCTCATGCAAACATCACAGAATATCTTTGAATTTTCATAATTTAATCTTGAATATCATTTTTCTAAAGATCGCGAGGGATGAAACTTTGGAGTAATATGTTCCATGATGTATCAACTTTCAAACTGAGATATACATCTTGCTTTATCTTCACACAAGATAGCTTTTATCATATCTTGTAAAAGTAAATCCACATATCTTTTGGATATGTTGGGTCAATAATCTTAGCCAAACACATTTTTTTGGCTTGCCTCGTGCATAACAATTATTTCTACGACATTTGAGGAGGTATCAACGAAATGTTTGAAGATCTAAATGTAATGATCTTTGTATATTCATAGATATTTCATTGACCAACTAATATATAGTGCTTCAAGACCAAGAAAAGATATAATTATCTTTATCCACATCCAACAATCTTACAACTATTGGGATACTCAATAGATATGCTCTATTCATATTGAATCTTCTTTAAGATTCTTTCAGCTTATGTTTATTCATAGACAAAAGAAATATATAAAAATGCTCGATCTTCAGGTCGAGATAAACTTGATGTCAAGATTCAAGTACTTGTATTGAAAGTACTTCATGAGTTTCCAATTTGAAGCTCTTTAGGAGTTCTAAAATTATCATAATGAATCTTGATCCAAACTCCTTTATAAAATACATAAGGAAATATGATCATTCTTATAGTATTTTCTCAATTAGTATTCACTAAGGCGATTATACCAAATGCGCCAAAATATTCATGAGACATGTCTAAATAAATTTCCTCGGAAATTTCCAAATGCTTATAGCATTTTAGATCCTTCAAGGATAAATATGGATCCACAAATAATTAGACGCATGTAAAATTTTTAAAAACTGCCAAAGTAATTGCATCCACCATGAAGTAATTAAAACTTTTCATAAATCATAGTTCAAGTCGTATTTACGACTACTTATTTGTGCCTCACTTGCATTACACCTTTAGGTGTTTGGACTGGTGGTCCAAATACTTCTATTTTAGAAGTTCAAAGCGTCTTTCAACATTGGCCAATTCAATATCTATACTTCTGGATAGATTTTATACAAGATCCTCGATTTCTTTCTTTACTTCTATAGAAGTATTTTATGTAAAATTGTTTGTAAAATCGTTGTCGACAACTTTCCAATTTTTCTAGTTCCATTCTCGTAATGACATAACTCATCGAGATTTCTTCAAGATTTCAATCTTTATTCCAGGTACCTGAAACTCTTCAAGAGTTTTATTATTTGTTATGTCTTGGGTCTCTTCAGGAGCACCCGCCTCCAATATATGACTATCTCATATTACTTTCTATTTACGAGAATTTTGATCATTGGAACCATTTCAACTATCATGCTTCAGGCATGATTTACATTCTCTCGCTCTAACATGTAATTTAAACTTAGAGCATTTCAGCTGGTATATGAGACTTAATTACTCTCATTGGGTCAGTAAATATGTCTGGCAGTTGACATGTAATAACATGAATTATCTTATGAACTTATAGTTCATATACGAGGATCTAGATAATGATAATTCATTTTCCTCTATCCAGCTGATTATTATCTCCCCTGATGTTGAGAAAAATCATGTCATAAATGATTCTCCAATTAATGTTTAAGAATTTAAACATAAAAGGAGACTCGTACTCAATATATATTCTCAACCCTTTTTATTTACCCATTTTGTGCGTTGTGGTGGAGCAATTCATATCGCACATTCAAAAATCATAAAATGGGAAATGTATGGTTTCTGACCAAAAACCAATCATAACGAGGAGTTTATTATAACTCGTTGGCTTGATGCGTATAAGTGTTGCTATATGGAAACACCATATAAATAATAACTCTTTTGTTCTCATAGTTTAGCTATTAAATAGGAGGCATCCAATTGAAATTTTGCTAAACTATATTTTTCATAATCAATAGGCTTTGTAACAATTGATATAGCCTAAAATATAAACCCACTAGCTTTTCAAGACGAATAGTCTAACTGCATAATCTGAATATTTTTTAGAATCAATCTCACAAACTTCTGGTTGTAAGTCGATAAAACAATATAGATGCATCTACTAAAATCATATAAAACTTTCCACATTTGTGGATTTATGGGCCCATATTTCGTTCAGATATGCAAGACATACAGTCTCAACTTCAATACAAGAACTTTAAGTTCTAATTCTTTTGGTAAGTGGGATCATCTATATCCTTTGAGAACAAACAACACAAGAACTTCAGGTTCTTTTAGTAAGTGGAATTTAATCAATTCCTTTAAGCAACACAAGAACTTCACTTTCTTTAATAAGTGAAATTTAATCCATTCCTTTGAGAATAAGCACCACAAGAACTACAGGTTCTTTTAATACATGTGCATGTAAATCTCAATAATTTATGCACCATTGATCAGGATGGTCTAACCGATCATGCCAACTATATATATGTGTGTATATATCTCTGAATTTGTAAACTCCTTGTTTACCATAACATGTAATTCAATCTCACTCGTACATGTCTAGTACGACCATCAAAATTGTTCCTTTAAATAGGAATATATTTAGCTCTTTCGGAGCTTTCAATTGAAATTATCTTTTGGTAGTAATATATAGCTCTTCTAGAGCTTTCAACTGACTTTTTGGCTACCAAAACTTATATCAATATTGGCTTATTTCAAATGTCAATTGATAACATATGTTATCTATAATTCCCAAAGGGATAGTTTGCGAACTCATATTGCTCTCTTTATGACTTTGACGAGTATAACGCACTGTGAATATGGAATAAAGTTCCATTTGACAATAACATATTTGCTCAACTAGAGCCTTTTGTGATATTAGTACTTCCGGATATAGTACTCACATTATTCCCTTGCATTTTAATCGAGAAATGCATAATTGTGCACCTTTCAAAATGTGCTTTGTTTCATTTACTTCAGGTAATGAAAATATGTACTTTGTATCATTCACTTCGAGGAATGAAAAATATAAAATATAGCACATAATATCAAGTCGATTATCTATCAGAGATAAACTTTCAAGTGCTCTTCCGGAGTATTGATATTTTAGTACTTTGAGAAATACTACTCATATTTTCCCTTGCATTTAAATGGGAAAAATATTTCTTATGCTTAAGTACAATATGAGTACTTGCATTATCTGTTAGGCATAAATAACCACAATTCTAGGCATAAATAGCCACAATTCATTGTATATTTTATTCCGGAAGTAATCATATTCTTCAAATAATAAATTAACATAAAACGTAAATAAATAATATGTGAAATAAATAAAGATAAAGCAAACTAACATAAATAAATAATAAATAAAACGAATTAACATTAAAAAATAAAATAAATAAAAAAAACAATTATTCCTGTTAGAGGTTATAAGGGAAATAAAATAAATGGTAAATTATTCCCTTCAAGGGTTATGAGAAAATTAACAATATCCAATTGAGTTGGACCAATAACGCCATAATTATTTTCGCCATAAACAAATTTTGTTTATATTTTATTTCATTTATCATTCATGATTATGGATAAAGTCCATAATACTTTGGCGTTTGACAAGTACGAAACCAATGGCTTATAACATCACATTGGTAAAAGGATTTCACTTCCTTAGAATGATCTTTATCACTCTTGTCATCCTTATAACTTCGCTACCAGCGGGTAGAAGTATTCTTAAAATGACTATATTTTTCATGTGTATATTCATAGCCTCGACCACGACCACAACTTTTAATGTGATTTTTTTATTCCTTCCATAATATAATCTCACATTCACTTCAGGGAATGGAGTATAGCCAGTGGGCCTTTAAAACCTTTTTCACATATCCTTATCACAGAGAACAAAGATTTAATCCTCGTACGCGGCATTGTTAAACCTGTCCACAAGGTCCTTTAAAAACCTCCTTTGAGACCAGTAGCCTCGCAGAACGGGATGTCCAGCCAATTATACTTGGATTATATCGAAATTATGTCTCTAATTGAATAATGATTTACCATGTTTGCATTCACTTCAGGGAATGAAACAGATCCAATAATTGCATGGAATAAACATCATGCTTGCATTCACTTCAGGGAATGCCCCATCATTGATAATTGCATGGAATAAACATCATGCTTGCATTCACTTCAGGGAATGCCCCATCATTGATAATCGTATGGAATAAACATCATGCTTTGCATTCACTTCAAGGAATGCCTCCCATAAAACTTTTTGGATCAAGAAGAATTTTCGTAACTTGAAATTGGGAGAAGTCTATGGTCGAGTTTTTCGACAAAGAAGAAAAATTGCTTTCGAGCAAATATAGACTTTATAACAATCTTTTTATTGATTGAAATTCACCATGATTTATCGCACATTAAAATCATAATTTAAAGAATAAAAAAATAAAATAAGAATTTACCGATATTAGTTTTCCTCTCGAGGAAAATGGAGACGTAGCAAATGACCAAAACATCTTCTCATAATGTCGTGTCTCTTTCCAAGTCATTTAAATACATGTAAAACGCAATACATGGTTAAAATATCAATATCATCAAATAAAATATTATAAACACATATTGATCTTAATACAAAGTTTAACCATTGTGTCAAAAATAAACATATATGAAACCATAATAATAAGATCTATATGTATTGGCTGAATTGAATATATCAGAAATCAGAGGATCTATGTCATAATTCTCTTTTAAAAAAAACTAAACCAACAAAGGTGTTTCATTAATGTACAGATCTTTGTTACTAAAAAAACCTTAAACCTAGAGTACGTATTTTAATGAATTTATATGAAAGACTACCATAGTTCTACGTACATAACTTTGTTATTCATGATTATAAAGTATAGTCAGTAAATCGAACAGGCTTTACATGCACCATCATCAAACTTCATGAATTTACAAATATACAAACACAAATAATGATAATTAAGTATGAAAAGCATAAGCAGTTGAGTACCAAAAATGAAAACCCACAAATACTTTCGCTTAACAAACCTTAATCGATTTCATCGTTCCCTGCTTTAAAAGCCGAGGAGGCAGGTAAGGAAAACAGTGCAACATTATCGACTTCTTCCGCTAATTAACCCTTTTAGGAACAAGAGAAAACACACGTAATTTATACCAAACGCAACCTCTTCGTCTCTGTCGATTCGTCTTTTGGTTTGTGAGAAGCCACAAATTTATCTCTTTCCAATGTTCGAATAAAATCAAACATACTTCCAAAATTTTCAAAAAAAATTAAAACAAAGTTAAAATATAAAGAGAAAGACAATCGGTAACTAAAAAAAATAAGGAGAAAAAAACTTATCTTTGGTTTATTTTATAATCGAATTCTTCCCGGTAACTTCTTTTGAATTATAACGATGAAGACCTCAATTGATTAGAGTCTCGTGCTGATAACGTGTTGTAAATAAAATAAAGAAGAACAAGAGTAAGAACAAGAAGAACAAAGAGATGAGAGAAAGAGGGAGATTTGTATTATTCTCAAAATATAGACTTGTATACAATGTCTTCAATGAATCATCTATTTATAGGCATAAGAAGTACATAATACATTAAACTCTAATTCATAGAGATAATATTCTTAATAATAAATAAATCAAACTCCTTTGATAAAGTTCTAATCATGATAGACATCCACATAGATAAATATTCATAACATTTAAATGTTTATCAAGACGACTAAATCCAACTATTCACATGTGATTGTACATTTTATTATTTATAAGCATATTTAAAAAAATATTTATATTTATTTAAATTAGGATACGTTAATAAGTCATATTTAAAAGGAAAAATCTTTTAAATATTAATGCACATTTTTTTAATTTATTAACAAACAAAACCTTACAAATTAGAATCCCTTTCCCTTTTCACAATCCATAAAAAAAGAGAGAAAAATCCCTCAATAAAATACGCATGGAACTTTTTTAATGGAAGTAATTATTGGAAAGCAAATAACACAAAATATAAAAGCTTCAAAATTACTTATAATTATGGTGTTTTATCGGATAAAAATCCTTTGCTCCTTTTCGGTGTCCCTACTTATCCCCAACACTAAAAACACAACAAAGTTAAATTTCAAGCCTAACCCTAAAATCTAAATCCTAAACCCTACACCTTATACCATAAAAAATACACTCTACCCTAAATTCCTTAAACCTTAACCATAACCCCTAACATAAAACCCTAAACCTAATTTTGAGTGTGGGGACATAAGTAGGGATACCGAAAAGAGGTAGAGGGTTTCCATTCGTATTTGACCATCATTTCTATTGTTGTAAATACCATTTATGAAAACAAGTAGTTTTTTTTGGTTTACCGAGATATCCACCGGAGTGAACTCAGAAACTAATTCTTTGTACTCTGTTGGTTCATATAAAGATAGATATATGCTAGCCACAAGTTATAAATTTCATATATGAAAACAAATGGAGTTTTTAATCCAACTAAAAAGCCAAAACAGTTACATTCAATGAAAGGTTTGTGTCCGAGACTTAAATTCAATTGGTCCATGTAATTAACTTTATATATATATATATATTCATTATATCTGTTTATTAGTTGATTAATTCAGATTAAGTATTACAAAACTCATTATAAAAACAACCCTTTAAATTTAATTTATTTCATTCACAAATACAAAATTCGAAACGTGAATGTTATTAAAGTAATTTAATACTTTATCATGCTAGATCCATTGCCTTTTAAAAATTAAGGACTTGCATACAATAAGAGTATCATCTAGGAACTCATTGGAAATGATTCCCAAACTTTTAATGATGGTTTTAATCCTCCCCAAAACTACTAGATTTTGTAGTGAAGGCATATTCAACAATTGTATAGGGCTAAAAAATTGTAAATGAAAGGAGAATATTCTATAGTAATAATAACCATTCTACACTTAATCATATTCAAGATAATCTCTTCTTTTTTTTCCTTAGAGATTACAAAAAAATACCCTAAATGTACAATTGTGTATACTATATACCTCTAAATCTACATAAAGAATACCCTTACAAGGGGCTCTTCTTCAACCTTCATCTACCCTAGGGTTAATATACACTTCAAGTTCTTTGAGATTGAACTATGTTCACCATGTTGGTTGCTGCATCTTTCCATGGCAAATTGATGTTGAGATTTTGAGCACTCAAAATCAAATCCCTAGCCCTATTCAAAAAATCAAAACCCAAACCCTCTTTTTGAATCCCTAAACATGTTTTGGGCAATTTGAGTAAGCTGATGTAGGTTTCAAGGTCATGAACACATGAAGGGTTTTGGACATTGAAGAAATCCAAGACTAATTCAACACCAACATGAGCATAACATGAACAACTTATCCATGGCAGCTCTAGTCTTCCTCCCAAGAAAACCCTAAAATTCTCATTGAAGAACACACCTGGTAGCTTTGTAATGGGGTCGTTGACATTCACTATTCTCAGCACTTTAACCCCTAGTTCCTCACATCTTTGCTTGAAACTCGAGTTGCCGACTCTCGGTCCGCCGAACGAGAACACGGTGATTGGTGTTTCGTGGTCTGGAATCGAGTTATCGGTTTTGTTTAACCCGAGCTCGGCTATATCGTAAGCTAGAAGAAGAGCCAAAGCACTCCCCATACTGTGACCGGCTAAAGTTATGCTTATTTCCTCACCTTTGTGCTTGTTTAGTAGCCGCGAAAGCTCGGATAAAAGCTGTTCGCGGCAACTCTCGAGGCCGAACTTGCTGTCAGCTTCTTCCGATGTGTATAAGCTCAAAAATCCGGACTCGACCTTCACCTCGGGTCTCTCGTGGTGAGGGTCGAGCCGTGCGGGTGTGAGCGAGCTCATAAAATTTGCCACCCATTCGTGGTTCGTCACTGTTCCTCGGAACGTAACGAGCACATCCCTTCTCCCTATTCTTTTCGTTTCTTCGTCCGACGAGACGGCTACATATCCGATCCAACGACCGCAGGAAGCTCCGTTTTGGATTGGGATATTTACATCAGGTGTAGCGTAGATGTACTTAGTCACTTCATAGCCAGAATTCTCCATCCCAACTTCTCTCAACATGCTTTTCTTCCCATACTTGCAGTTCAAGTACCGTTTCGAGTTCGAATCGAGATCGAAGGCCTTGTAACACACGGCGACGAACTCGCCGTATCGAATTATTTCTTTTCGGAGAAGAGGATGTAAAGGTTCGACCAAATTTTCCCAGTTGTTCGAACCTTGCACCTCTCTCCAGAAACGAGATAAGCTCGACCTGGTTCCGGCACTCACCGCCATAGCCGGAGCTGTCACTGCCGAGTTATTAGCGATCACAGATTGTCTCGACGAAGACAACCCGGTTTTCTTCGGTAAACAAACCTGGCCAAACGAATGTGATTGAATCTGAGCCTCATTGTTCAACGGGAATGTAACATGTTTGAGGTTTAAGCTCGGCATTAAAACTTTGGACGCCATGTGAAAAACAGGAGAGAGAGAGAACGGGGACTGAAAATTTGGGGTTGAAAATGGAAGAAGGAATTGGGATTTATATACAGGAAGTGGAAACCATGGAAACGGTGTTTCTCTTATGGTGAAATCGAGAGAGAAAAGCGAAAAAATTATAAAAGCGCACGTTGGGCGTGTATTTGACTGACATTATCGTCAAAAGAAAAATGAGATTTTTATTATTTTAAGTGGTCGGTTGGGTTCGAAGGCTTAAAATTGTTGCGGCTGGTCACTCGGTCCATATCACTCGCTTCTCATAGACCGGTCAATTTTTATTCGAATCAAAAAAATTTATTCGTTTAATTGAATTTTGAATTCAATCAATTTTTTGATTAAACAGAGAAGTATTAAAATTTTATATTGAGATTCGAATTCGTACAAAATGAGAGTAATATAAACATTTTTAGTCACTAGGCCAATTACTGGATCTCTAAATTCAATCGATTTTGATTATAAAAATAAATATTTAAATATGTTCATTTCATATTTAAAAATAGGGTAAACTACTGCAATGGTCACTTACGTTTAGTCAGTTTAAACTTTTGGTCACCAATTTCAAAAATTGATCTTTTTGGTCACTTACGTTTTCGTTGTGTAAACTTCTGGTCACTCGAACGTTTGTTTTCGTTACCCTGATGACGTGCACATTAATAAAAAGATTATTTTTAATTTCACCCCTGAATTTTTAAAAGTTAGTTTTCACTCAAAAAGAAAAAAAAATCTTAATCCCTTTCAAGCCACCAACTTCAGGGTACCACCGTCCGTCTGACCTAGCCTCAGACGAACCCACACCTGACTTCCTGACATTGTTTGTGCGGTTGAATCGACCATTCTAGATGTACATTTTTTTTATTTTTTGTGAAATTTTTAAAACTGAAAAATCAGTGATTAACTCGATAGCCTAAATAATTTTTTCTGTCGAAATAGCTTAAGTTTGGTAAGCCAACTCTTGTGTTATTCAAATATGTTAACAAAATTTTTTTGTACTTAATTCAAGTTTGATGATAATGGTATTACTCACTTTCTTTTTTCAAAAAAAGTGATGCTAATAACATAGTGGTTCAAAAATTTTCAGCTAACCCTATATACTAAAGTAATCAGAGCGTAAAGCAAATTAGAGAATATGTGTTGGCAATTGCCGATAAGAGTGTTGGCAAGAAAACCTAGAATATTGGAGGAAGATGGAGAAGAGCTGAAAAGTCAGGTGTGGATTCGTCGGAGGCTAAGTCAGACGGACAACAGTGGCCTGAAATTGGTGGCTTGAAAGGGATTAATGTTTTTCTTTTTGATTAAAAAAATAAATTTTTAAAAATTTAGAGGTGAAATTAAAAATAAACATTTTTTATTAATGTGCACGTCATCAGGGTAACAGAAATAAACGTTCGAGTGACCAGAAATTTATACAATGAAAATGTAAGTGACCAAAAAGTTAAATTTTTAAAATTGGTGACAAAAAAATTTACACCGATTTAACGTAAGAGACCATTGCAATTAGTTTACGTTCAAAACAAATTATATAAAAAAATTCAGACTTAAAATTATTAATATAAAAGATAATCAAAATATAATTTAACTCAAAAATAATTAAAAATTGATTCGATAAAAAAACCAACTCAAAGTATCTAATTATTATGTCTACCTTTTCTATGACAATTGTAAATAGATAAAGTAACAGTAGTATGTAGTTTTAAATAATTAACACTATAAATATGTTTTATATGAATTATACAGATCAAAATTTAAAATTAATTATTAGTTGGTATAACGGATGAGATATTAAGTTCTTTAAGTAAAGTTGAAGTCTGAATTTTAATGTTGTGAATGAAGCAAATTAAATATAAAAGATCATTGATTATTTAAAATAAAATTAAAACACAATTCAAAATGATATTTTTTTTGACAAATACTACTTCTACTTTTATGTTAGAGAAGACAAGGAAAAAATGCTCCTGTTGAATCTCGAACTCGAAACCTAAAGGGAAGAAAAATGAAGCAGGTGAGCAGGTCTGACCAACCGGCTATCAACGCTTGCTCAAAAATATACTTAATTGTATCTTCTAATTTTATAAACATGCATGTTGTCTCAAAATTTAAGTAGTTGACCGATTCCAAAAAAAATTTACTATTACATTTACGGTACTATAACTTCTTTTTTCTCTCTTAAAAAATATTATTCTTTTTAAATGTCTACCATTAATTAATTAATTTTATTTAAACCACGTATTGGGTGGGTTGAAATCTGATTGATTGTAATAGACATATGCCTATATATATATTTAACTTATGAAGTTAAAAGTTGGGTGTATATACTAAATATGTTGATACAATATACGAAGAAAGTTGTTGGTGGTGATTGATGAGGATTTGAAGAGAATTAAAATGTTTTAATTGGATTTTGGCAAAGTATCAGTAAGTAGGATTGTTTAATGGTCGAATTATATCAATTTATTCTGAATCCCAAAAATGAATGTTATTAAACCTAATTATTTCAAAGATATAAGTAAATGAAGCTGTTCCCAAAGATAGAGTGAATTAAAGTTCGACCAAGCATTCTCAGGTTTGAAGAGGTGGAGTCAGATTTTGGCATCCTCAAGTTTGAAGAAATGAAGTCAGATTTTGATATCCTCATGTTTAAAGGAATGGAGTCGGGTTTTGGTAATCTCAGATTTGAAGGAATAAATCAATTTTCAGTCATTTAAAATCTCAGATTATATCACATAAAATCCAAAATTTTAGTAACATGTAATTCAATAATATAACTATTGAAAAATATGTCAAGTTGTGTATAAAAGAGTAACTTATAAGATACTATTTTTTAAAAATAAACATAGTACCAACAAAGCCTAAAACGAGTTCGAATTAGTCATTTATAAATATGAATTAATTTCGGAAATTTTTTAGATCTATATTTCTAGCCCGACTCAAATTTAGACAAAAATAAAGTGTGTTAATCTCGTACACAAGTTCAACCTAACCTAGCCCATGAACACCTATTTTGGTAGGTAAAATAAAGTTAAATTCATTCAAGTGATGGAGAGCGTCTAAATAGATAATTAATATGATGTGAGTCTAGTTGGATAAGTGTTTTTTTATCGAGAGTTGATGACTAATTCGAAAGAGTTGGAAGATGAGAAAATATTACTTTTATTTTCATATATACTTTATTTTTTTGGGAACAAGTTCTACATAAAAGAAATGGTAAAAAATTTGCTTTTAATAGGTTTCAAACTTGTAACCTAAAAGAAATAAGAAGATATTAATTGAAAGTTTTAGCTACATGCTCTAGAGATTGTGTACATTTTCATATATACTTAGATGTGATAGAAAAGACCTTCACTTGAATTCTATGTGATTTAGGCTCCTTTCGGTAGGGATTTTTGAATGTTCGTTGGTCTGTAAACGATCATTTAAATAGAAGTTGAATTTTTCAGTTTTTTTTGAAATGTCTGTTTAAGCACTAAATCAAGTGAAAAAAACACATATTTAATATATTTTTTGTGTCCGTTCGACATTTTTTTCTCTCCATTCAACAATCTATCGTCTATTTGAGAAACATTCCCCAACGGAGCCCTAACGAGGACAACTGGGTGAGATGATTACATATAGCAATATCATTTAAATGTTACGATAACTTATACATCGAGGAACAAAGTCAGAAATTTATATAACTAAGGTTGAGATTAAATTATAAATCGTTAAGGAATCAAAAATGTAATTTTATCATTTCATCTTATTATAACTTCACAAACTTTAAAAAGAAAACATAATTTCACTATTTTTCAGGTGGCCAAAACCTCAACTTGTAATTTTATGTATATTCTATATTTACTTGTAACATATTCATATTATTATTTTTCATTATCATATTATATTTTAGTTGATTTTTATTATAACCATCAGTGTTCAATTTATTGACTAACTAATCTGAATTGAGTACTACATAATTATGTTATGAGGTGACTTTCCAACCCACTTTACTTCATTCACAATACGATGATTTGAACCTTTGACTTTATTTAAGAAATATAATGTCTCATCTTATTAGATCAACTTATTGATTGTATATTTTTATTATTGTTTAGTGTTACAATTATGTGGTGTGTCTAATGTGGTGCGTATAATTTTAAGTGAGAAAACGCTCATAAGAACATGCTTTACTTTGTAGGGTTGACTTTAAACTGCTTCATTCCATTAAAAAACACTGTGAACAAAGGGGGAAATATAATATATTTTTTTTAAAAAAAATCCTCTTCGGATAATGTATATACATTAATATTACATGATTTTATAATTGTACATGCGATTGGTGTTTTAAAAAATCAAAAATGATTTTTAAAATATAATCATATATATTTGACGTGTAAAGCTTTAAATAGAAATAATTTAAATTAATGAGAAATATAGAGTTTTGTATATTTTTTTATTTATTTTCAATAAACTCATATAATCTATATGAATAATATATAACGATAGAATTAAATAAATATAAATTGTTATTATAATATGATTTTTTATTTCGAGGTCACAATTACAATAATAATAATAATAATAATTATTATTATTATTATTATTATTATTATTATTATTATTATTATTAATATTTTATGTCTTTTTTATAATTTATGTTCGTTATATGCAATTTTCTTTTTTATAATATCGTCTTCAAAGTTCGAAATTATAATATATTTTTAAGGTTCGAAATTATAATGTGTCTTACCTCTATAAATCTGAATCAATCATTGTAATGCATGAAATGAAGGGATTGATTACTAAAATATATTTGAACAATAACTCTAAATATGACCCATACATTCGAAGACAAATCTAATAAATTTAGATTGAGAATTCATATTATATTGGTATTTACGCACAACGAGACTTAAAACGTGAACAATAAATGTTCCAACACCTCAATCTTACCCACCAACACAATTAAAACCCCATTAGTACTAATCATGATATACGAACCCACACAAGCATGAATCTATGATCGAATATTGGGATGAGTCAAATTACATAACTTAAGAAAAATACGGAGAGAAACTTAAAAAATAAAAATAATACTCACTTTGACTAATATTTAAACTAAGAGTGACTTTAAATGTCATAATACCTAAAATTTGCACAAACTTTAGGAAGTACTAATCGAATTAAGACTTAGTAAGCATCTATAATATGATTTATTAAATGAACTATAATATGATTTTTAATCAGGTCAATTAATATTTTTAATAAATATTTTTTTTAAATAGTTTAAAGGTGAGATTACAAAGTAGTATATGTTCATACATATTTTTAATTTTTTGACAAGACACATACATATTATAGACAAAGTGATTTAAACTTGAGCCTCTTTAAATGAATATCATCCGGGGTTTTTTCACTGGAAACATTTGTTAGGTTTAAATATAAGTTATAATATATGGTCGGAAAAGAAGGATATAATTTGAAAAAGAAATTAGATAAGCAAAGGGGTTGGGATGTAGCAGACAATTTTGCTATTTATATAAAAATGTTTGTAGTAAATTTAGTACACACCACTAAAATATGATGGGCCTACTGGATTTGACTCAACACTTTTATTTAATTTATTTTTAAATTTTTAATTAATAATTGTCATAATTCAACGCGGTGTGTCTGACTTTTTGCCTAATTTTGGCCATTCTAAAAAACTTTCCCTTTTCTCCTTCCCTTTAATTAATTATTTTCCACATGCTATAAACCTTTTCTAATCCTAGATTTCACCACTGGCCTAAGATTACATCAGGTTTTTAGTTTAATTTGCACTTTAACATTCTTTTTATATAAATTTTGGAATATTAAATTATATCATACATTTATTATATAAATTTTGAAATATTAATTATATTTTATTTAAATTGTTTCCTTATTATGCTTTAATTATTATTTTATATTTTATTTTGTGTCGGGTTTAATATTATCGGGTACGAATAGAGGTGGCAATCGGGTCGTTCGGTTCGGGTCTATCTAGAATTGGTTTAGATTCCGTTCGGGTTCGTGTCTAATTCAGTTCTATGATGGGTCGGATCCGGTTCGGGTATTGGATCGGGTCAAGATCGGATCGGTTATTTTTGGGTCGGATCAATATCGGATCGGTTGCTTTCGGTTCGGGTCAAAATTGGGTCGTTCGGGTTGCTTTCAGTTCGGGTCAAAATCGGGTCGTTCGGGTCGATTTCGATTCGGGTCAACATTTGAATTTTTGGGTCAATTTGGTTTGAGTTGGGTTTAGGGTTTGAGGTTTAGTATTTATGGTTTAGTTTAGAGTTATTGGTGTATGAGATTAATTCTGATTCAACTTGTTAATCTATGCATTTGAATTTGATTAAATATTTAAATCAAAGCTTCACGTATCCATATCAAAATTTTGTGTATAATTATATTAAATCAAAGTTTAATAATAATAATAATAATAATAATAATAATAATAATAATAATAATAATAATAATAATAATGTATGAAATGAATTAATTTATTAAACTTAAGATCTAATTGAGCTAATTAAAAATAATAATAATAATTGGTAAAAATAGATATGGAAAAGACAAAAATTTGGAGGGAAATAAGCCACCAATTATTTAAGGTAGAGATTAATTACTTTTTAGGTCATGTTGCATTTAAAATGTTACATTTTAGTACTAATATTCAACTTTAAGTTTTAGTTTAATTTAATTTAGTCACAAGTATCCCCACGGTTTAGACTTCGGATATAGAAATCCCCTCCCCGTAGTGATATTTAGTCTCTAAAAATTTACTTTTAGTCAAAATTAACTAATCTTTGTAATTTAGTCTATTAATTTAATATAATGATATTTTTGTTCATTTTAATTTCTAAGATTTAATTTTTAGCCAAAATTGACCCCTATTTATTTATATGGTATAATTATGAAACTGGTTATTGGACTCTCAAATTTCTCCACTTCCAAATTTTCAATTTAGTCCACAATTTCAGTTTTATGCTATATTTTACGGTGAAATTATAAAATTGGTCACCAAGCTCTCAAATTTCTCTACTTTCAAATTGTCAAGATGGTCTCTAATTCCAGTTTTAGCTATATTTTATGGTAAGATTGTAAAAATTGTCTCTAATTTCAGTTTATGGTTTATGGTTTAGGCCTTAGTGTTAATGGTTTAGGGTTATTGATTTTAGATTAATCTTCATGGCTTAAAGGTTAACAATTTAGGTTTTTATAGCTTAATGTTAATGATTTAGGGTTTATGGTTTAGTTTAAGGTTATTGGTTCATGAGATTAATTTCTATGGCTTAAAGTTTATTGTTTAGGATTTATAACTTAAGATTAAATATTGGGAGAGAAAATAGTACATTAAAATTCTAAATTTAAAAATTATTAGGGACAAAAGTTTTATTTAATTAATATTTAAACATAAAATGACATAAAATATTATTATACCACAACTTTGACAAGAGCAACGATCTCTTCCATGGTATAGTACAAAAGATAATAAAACATACTTCATTTTATTATTTATTATATTATTAGAAATAGATAATATTAAAAATAAATTATTCATTTATTTTACCTTAATTTTCGGGTTAAAATCAGATCAATATTCGGTTCAACTTTCGGTTTGGGTAGCATTCGGTTCGGGTCTATTCGGTTCGGGTCTATTTCGGTTCAACAAAAAAATTCAGTTCGGTTCGGTTTATTTCGAGTTTCAGGTCAACTTCGGATCATCATGTTCGGGTCAAAATCGAGTCTCGATTCAGGTAATTTGATTCGGATTTCGGGTCAAGTTTACCAGCTCTAGGTACGAATAACATTAATTATTAGTTATCGAATAGTTCGCACTAATTCATCTTTATATAGTGGTCGGGGTTTGACTCTTATTGGATAATGGTTCACTTGTTAGCCAACAACCCTTGAAATCTTTTTTTAGATAAAATGTTTAATTATAACTGATATAAATTGGGTAAGATATACAATTCACCACTCAATTATCTTTTCACTTCTATTTTGGTCACTCAACTTTCAAAATTTTTAATTTAATAACTGAACTTTATACATTAAACATTTTTGTCACTTTAAAATATTTTATTATTATTTCTCGGTATTTTTTTAATATTATTAAATATATAATGATTTAAAATAAAAATAGTCGTCGATCATCTCTATCACCTTCCACCATGCGCCGTTGTCGGATGCCACTATCGATGACCGTGATGGTGGTCGTTCGGTCCCAGATTTCACAAGTCATTTCGTCTTGGTCCCCTGAGTTCGAATCTGACATCCATTTTATCGAAAAGTGCTTCGAAGTCCACGAAAAAGAGATCGAAAGTGAGAAAACCGAAAAGTTTCGGTCGATATTAGCAGGTTTCAGGACATTTTTCCGATGAAACAACCACCAAATTCTGACTCTGCGTGTCAAAATGAGTCTCCCGGTGCAATTTGGGATCAAACGGTTATCGGTTCTATGGTCGACGATAATGACAAGCAGTGTGATTTTTTTTATATTTTTAAATTTTATAATGATAAAATACGATTTTATTATTTATTTTATTTTTTTATATTTAATAATATTAAAAATGAAAATAATAATAATAAAATATTTTAGAGTGGCAAAAAACGTTCAATGTATAAAGTTCGATTATTAAATTAAAAATTTTGAAAGTTGAGTGACCAAAATAAGAGTGAGAAGATAATTGAGTGATGATGTGTGTAATTTATCCATATATATATTTAAACGGAATATAATTAAAAGTAATTATTATATAATATAACTAAATTAATGAGAAAAAATAACACTGGCGGTTGACAACAAACACTAAAATCAATATCGTCGTCGATTAAGTAAAAGAAAACAAAAATGAAAGTAACCCGTGGAGCTGAGAGAATAAGAGAAAACTAGGTTATTTTTTTTTATTGATTTTACCAACTTATTTATTGTTACTTTCAAGCAATATTAAGGATGACATGAAAGTATCATCTTACATGTATTGCTTAGATTTTTTATTTTAAAATTACACGACTTAATTTTCTTTTTTTTAAAAAAAAATTGATCGAATAAATCAATGCAAATATTTTTAGCAATTTTAAATGAATATACTCTTTTTAATAATTAATTAGAAAAATAACTTTTAAATTTGGTTATTTAGAAAAATATTTTTTTTTTCAGCCTATGTAGCCTAAATTCGCGTCCTATCAAAAGTGAGTTTCAACTTGCGTCCTATTAAAAGTGATTTCTGCATAAAAAATATAGTAAATTAATTTCTTTTATTGCCAACTCACTCAACACAAAATTCACATTTTGTTAAAAGCGAGTATCAAACTCGCGCCTATAAAAAACGAGTTTATCTTGCGTAGACCGAAATAAAACTTTTTTTAAATAATCAAGTTTGAGAGTGATTTTCTAATTAATTATTTAAAAATATATATTCATTTAAAATTGTCAATATTTCTGTCCTGACCCCGAGCTTGGCTCACTACTCAAGAAGAAAAAGAAAGTGAGAGAATATTCTTCGGCAATACAATACTGAAAGAATATTCATATCATTCTTAGGCAGTCCAATGCTGAAATTCAAATAATTAATGAATATAACATAGTATCTGTTTTTTCTTTCTTTTAACAAAGCAAATAATTTACATATATATTACACACATGTGAACTCTTCTGTCTTTTTATTGTTCAAACCATTTGAATTAATAGAAAAATAAATCTGAAAAGTAAAAGTTTCACAAATAATTTCACTATTTTTTTTTTAATTTTTGGGTTTATTCTCTATTTATATTGGAAAATAGTGAAGTTTAACATGTTTACTAGTTTTACATTTTTGATATGTCTAAAAAATAGTGATAGTCGTCTACAAAGAATTCAATCAATTTTTTTAATGAAATTGCGTTTTATAAAAATAGATGCGACTTATTTTACGTGTATGTTATACTCACGACGCACACCTTTAAGGACAAGATATTTTTGCTGTGAATCGACAATCGAGAACTACTATTTAAAATAAAATAAAATTACATATTAGTTTTATCAAAATGAGTGATTATTTCTTCTCCGACTCAAAGTAAATAAAACTAATTTTAAATTAAGAGCTTATGATCAACATAAATTGAACATAAAATTCAAATCCTAACATCTACAACATTTTCTTATCTTCGAACTAAGACTTATTTTTGTTAGAAAAAGAAAAAAAGATTTAACATTAAATTTTAGTTCAAGAACCGAAAGTAGCAATATATATAATTATATAAAAAAGGTTGCCTTGAACATTCAAGATTGTCAAGCCCTAACCTTAAACAAAATTTCTATATATCTCTTATTCGATATTGAATTGAATTCTACCCCATCAACAGAAAAATTCTTTTTTTCCCATTGTATTTTCTATGTCATCTTTTATTATTCAAAGACATCTCACAACTTTGTTATAAAAAGTATTTCTAGGCATTTTCCTAGAAGTCACTCTTGTATAATGCTCATTTTACAACAAGCTTTGGATGAGATTTTTCCGCTCTAACTCAACCCGAATTATTATTTAATTTATTAAAAATATTATCGAATCTAATGCATTAATGTGTTTCAAAAGGTGAAATGAAAACTCAACCCTATATAATAGTAAAAGACTCTTCTACTTTAACCAGTGGTCGAGGGTTCAGTCCTTGCCCTGAACATAAAACAACTTTAAAATTTGTGGTTAGCATTTGCCCCTATGTAAACCATCACTAGTCTTGCTCTAGTGGACACCTTAAAAAAAGATTGAGGTTGAATAAATATTTTTTCCCTGGAATATTCGGGTCGAACTAAATTGATCTATGGATATTTCTAGTCCAAAACCATTGAAGCCCATATTTTATTAGTTGAAGAATTTTGATTTTTTTTAAATTGAATATGAATTGATCTTTCAAGACCCTAATTCTTCATTTTCTTTGAAGTTAGGGAGAACTACAAGGCCGCCATGAATGTAGTCACCATTTTCTTTCATAAAGTTAGTTGATTTTGAATAGAAAATAAATAAACAATGACCATACATTGGACTCGTTTGAAGGGAATTCAAATGAATTAGAAGGGTTCCCTCTAATGCGGTCATATTTTATTGGTCCAATTATGAATTTTTGCACTAATTTATCGGTAAATTGCTCAAATAATGTTTCTCATAAATGTTATTTGTGGAAGCGATATGTTCTATAGATTATTTGCTCATATAAGGACATAACTTTTAAATTAATAGAATAACAAATAGAGTTGCTAATGTGACCTGCAACCGAGTATGTTTTAATGTCTTAAGTTGGCTTGTAGTGCTGCCAACTTCCCCTAGTACTATAGCAATGTCCTTAGTTCAACAAATAAATTTAAGTATACTATATTTCACCGATTATTTTTTTCCAACATCATTATATAGTAAAGGAAGCTAATTTAATCGTATTATTTTTTTTATATAAAAATCATTGTTAATATTATATGAATCACATGTGAAATGGTTATTCCGTAAAATGTCATCTCTAAAATTTAAATTTAGAAGGATACAATGTATCTTATTACACCACCCAATGTTTATCTGTGATTTTATCTTTACAATAACTCTTCATATAAGGGTCTGTTTGTTTCACTGAAATATGTTTCCGGAAAATAAATTCTAGAAAACAAACTACATTTTCTAGAAAACAAACTACAGAAAGTATTTTCTGGTGTTTGGATGATGTTGTGTAATTCATTTTTCATTGTTTGGTAGAGTTTCCTGATAATTTCATGAACAATCCACAAACAAGCATCGATAATGCTTAAAAACAAGTTTCAACCAAAACATGGTTTATGGTTTAGGTTAGTGTTTAGGGTTTAAGATTTAGGGTTTATGGTTTAGTGTTTATGTTATAATTTAGGGTTTAGGGTTTATAGTAGCATTTTAGGGTTTAATGTTAGCGTTTAGGGTTTAATATTTAGGTTTTAGGTTAGGGTCTATGGTTTAAGGTTTAGGGTAGTGTTTAAGGTTCATGGTAGCATTTAGTGTTTAAGGTTTATGTTAGTGTTTAGTGTTTAGGGGTTATGATTTAGGTTATTGGTTAGGATTTAGGATTTATGGTAGCATTTAGGGTTTAAGATTTAGTATTTAGTATTTACGGTAGGATTTAGCATTTAGGGTTAGTATTTAGGTTTTGGGGTTTAGTGTTTATAATTTAGGGTTTATGTTAGTTTTTAGGGCTTAGGGTTTAGAGTTTAGTGTTAATGTTAGAATTTAGGGATTACTGGTTTGTGTTTATGGTTTATGGTTTAAGGTTTGTTAGTGTTTAGGGTTTAGGGTTTATGATTTAACTTAGGGTTTATGATTTTATGGTTTATGGTTTAGGTTGATGTTTAGGGTTTAGGGTTTAGTTTTAAGGTTTAGGGTTTAGGTTAATGGTTATGATTTAGGATTTATGAGAACATTTAGGGTTTAAGGTTTATGGTCACATTTAATGTTTAGGATTTAATGTTTAGGGTATCATTTAGGGCTTATAGTTTATGGTTTATGGTTCAAGGTTTAAGGTTTATGTTAATATTTGTGGTTTAAATTTTAGACTTTATGGTTCAAGGTTTAGGGTTTATGCTAATATTTGTAGTTTAAATTTTAGGGTTTATGGTTCAAGGTTTATGGTTTATGCTAATATTTGTGCTTTAAGTTTTATGGTTTAGATTAGTGTTTAGCGTTTAGCGTTGAAGAGAATGTAGTTTGTTTTAAAAAATATATGTTAAACAAACTGCAAAAAAATGTAAAGAAAAAATAGTCGTAATTCAAACTTTTTTGACCATGTGAAACTACATGAACTAAACACTGTAAATCACGAAAATTGAATTCTGAAATTCAAACTACATGAAACAAACCCACCCTAAATTAATTTTTAATACGAGAATATCTAAAAGAAGAAATCATATAGATTTAGGTAAGATGGTAAGGGTTTTTCATGCCTTAATTAGTGGTCAAGAATCTGATCCTCTTCGTGGACATGAAACAAATATAAATTTTATGGTCAACATTTACCCCTATACGAATCTACAGAACGTAAAAGATTAATCATTAGACTCACGTGAATGAATACATTGATAAACTAAAAATCAACTCAGTAAAAAACTATTTATGATAATAGTTTTTGCAAACTTAAATGCATATACAATAAAATTGGCTTTACTTCGTTAAACTTGGCTCTTCTAATAATTAATTTTCTACGTAAGAATATATATATATATATATATATATATATATATATATATATGCATTTTTTAGTGAGAATAAACAAAAAAATGTCACGTCCATTGCTAAATTTAGGTTCAAAGGGACGAGAAGAGATGTAGCATGAAAATGTCTGAAATAATTAGAACAACCGCCCAACACCATCCGACAAACATGGATGAACGAAGCTCATAAAATTGCCTTTATTTACCACTATTGTTTCTTTTCTCCCTTCCACGTTTATCAATTATCATTCGTGTTCCAAAATAAATGGAATGGTAGATTATTCCTCTCGTTTTTAGTGAACATTTCATTCACAAAATTTGGCATGGAGTTATGATTCAACATAAGAAGGAATAAATTATTAAATTTTAAAAATATAAGGTTTATTAAATATTTTAAATTTAAACTCCGCGCAATATCTAATTTATTTAATATTTAAATTTATAAAGACTTAAATTGTTATTAGACAAAAAATGAGGGAACAAGCCTACCTTTCTTTAGTTACGTTCCTATTTGATTGAATACTTAATAAATTTGTGTATTTTTAATAGGGACTAAATTATCATTATACCAAAACAGACACATGTATTGTGGGAGGGATAATTTCCCTTTAAATTTGATGGATTAATTATATTTTAGGTCGTAGTAGTTTTGAAACCATTGTAATTAAACTCACGTCCCTCCTAAAATCTTCCGATTTATTGTTCTTTAAGGACCCTATCATTTAAAAATAAATAAAATTAAACTTTAACTCCTTATTTTTTTAATTTAATTACTTTTCATTTCAAAATTTATCCGTATGCCCCATTTGTAGTTGAATCTTGATATTGTCCATGTAATCGATATTTGAAATTCATGAGAAGATCTTAGGCCCGTTTGGGACCAAGGGCCTTCCGTCCATGACAAGCTATCCACCCTTCACAATTTGTATCTAATACACAGGAGCAAGGCCATAAATTCTTTTGGCAGTCATAATTAAATTATACATTTTTGAATTATATAAATTTTTTTTGATGGGACTGAATTGAAATTCTTTCATTTTGAGGTCAAAATACATTGTTACAATTGCCTTAATTTTATAGGGGCTAAAGTTTGAAATTTTAGCATTTATGGGCCATATATATTGGCATAAAAATATGAAGGTTTTTGGTTGATTCTATGAGAAAGGTGGAGTAGGTGAAGGGTCAGCGATCGGAGTGTATGAAACGGATGTAGAATAGCTGAGGTTATACTTTTAGAGAAACAAGGTTTTAAAGTAAACTCCAACTGGTCTACCAAACCCAAGTGTTATAAAATTTATAGTCCAATGGCTTAACAAATTCTCAACAAAAGAATCCCAAAACAAACTAACTAAACTAATTACATTTTTATTATATTCTAACATTTTATCTTCTTGAACTTGTTGAAAATTGATTCTCAAACACAAGATGTAAAGTATGGTTGACCTTTTATCTAGTGTGATGGTCTAGAGCAAACTAACACGGTGAACTGAATGTAGTTTACGCATTGAGCTGGTACCCAGAAAAAAAATAAGCTTTATTTTTTAATTCGCCATTCTTTCAAAAATTTGTATTTCTTACTTGGTGGCTTACCGAAAATCGAAGAAGTTTATTTTTCTTTCTTTACTCACGTTTCTATTTTACAATTCCTTATGATACCTTTCTTCCTTCATGTTCCAGCTTCCGGAGCAGCAATGTAGGTAGAAAAGAGCGTGAGAGCAACATGTTATGCATATTAATAGCAACATCTTCTAGTATCAAATGAGATCAGTAAGCATGATACTATCAGCTTCCAAACAATATCGTATCACTCCATACTCGACAGAGCAAACAACAAACGCATAATCCAATCATGAATGGCGGCAAACTATGAAAGACCTGAGAGAGCAACAAGTCCAAAAGCACAAGCAATATCAACAAAAAATCCATGTAACATATGTTCCAGCACCAACAAAACCAATCAGCAACCCAATATAGCCCCCTACCCAACCAAAGTGATTGTTTCTCTTCTCCTTCTCTTCTTTCAATCAAATTGAATTAATGCCTATTCATATGAATGCAAAGATGTGTTGTTTTGGAGCATTGTTTAGATAATTGGTTTTTCATAAAACCACCATTCTATTATATTTTCGGTGATTACTTAAAACATCCGCAAACTCACCTCATCATCTTATGTTAAGTTTTAACCTAGAGCTTTAAATATTAAAAAGCTATTTCTTGGTTTTTGGAAGCTGAAAACATAAACAAATAGATGTACGATAAAATGGGGGACAAAACATTAACATTTGCATTGAAAGCTCATGTACTTTTAAATTTTGAGTAGTTAAATCTCATTACTTTCTTGCTGAAATGGCCTTAAATATTTGGCCAGACCTTCATTCTGCAAATTTATCGCCTTCTTACCATGCAAGGCCCCAAGGACCAAATACCAAACACAAATAAATATATACACATATATATCATATCAATTGAACTGTGGATACAGTAGCAAAGGATTTGATACATACATACATACTGAATTAAACATTATAGAACAAGATTCGAACATGCTTAAGCGCGTTATCTTCTGATTTATAGGTTATATTTACTGTTATTGGGTACAGCC
This sequence comes from Hibiscus tridactylites, assembly GCA_958450335.1. NCBI lineage: Eukaryota > Viridiplantae > Streptophyta > Magnoliopsida > Malvales > Malvaceae > Hibiscus > Hibiscus tridactylites. The sequence goes on along the minus strand of OY288265.1, from coordinate 30,394,815 downwards.
TTGAAGCTTAATATTGAACTAACATTACAAGTTGTTGAGGATCTTAGACTTGCTAAAACACCACTTTTTTAAAAGTGGTCATACGAACTGGCTGAGCTCAACTCGGGTTTCGACATGATTGTCTTAGTTCAAGAGGCTTAATGTGCTACGAGACTTGGTGGTTTGCAATGCAGGAAGAGAGTGGACATACTTGCAGTTAGGACAAGCAGGGGAAGATTTGGAGAGAATGACAAGAAGATGGCAAATCAAGCATGGCAAAGCCACCATGTTAGTGGTGCTTGAAGAGTGTTGTTGGTGCTTGTTGTTGGAGTCTTCAACTGAGATCGTACCACCGTTGAAATGTTCCGACACATCGGAGCTTGTTGGTGAGATGTTGAGCTCAAGGTCTAGTTTCTGATCTTTAGGCCAATTCCATGCCTTTTTCAAGGTTTTCCTGTTCATGTAGTACACTCTACCTGACTGCAAAAACACATAAAACCCCCCAGATTTTCATATCATTAGCCCGAAACCGAGTACCATGCTATACATATACATATATATATATATATATATATATATATATATATATGAGCTAAAAAAATGAAAGATTTCAAGGGAAAAAAAGAACACACTTCAAGATCAAGACATTGTTCCCAGTCTAATGGCAGAGGGTCTTTAACTTGAAGACCAACACTGGTTTGAAACTGTGAACCAACATTGAGGAACTGGTCTTGGAAAAGCTTCCTTTTCTTTGAAGGAAAGTTGAACCCATCAGCTTGATGATGATGATGATGATGATGATCAGATGATGGACTGAAACTGCATGTTTTATCAGCTGAAACACAATGGTTTGAAGCCAAAGACAACTCTGTAAGTTCCATAGCAACAACAACCTTTAAAACTCTTTGGGGAAAATCATCAAACAGGTAAGAGGCAATGAAGGGGAGATTGAAAACTTGAAGAAAGGTTCATAAATTGGGCTGATCAAACACCATTAAAAGGAGGACAGGCCAAGCATTAAAAGTGGCAAGTAGATATCACTTTAATGCACCCAAATCTTGCTTCACTGCTTACAATACTTGTTTAATATTTATAATCAACTAAACATGACAAGCTCAAATCCAACCTCCCCTCTTTAAATTGTTGAAAGTTCATAAATCCTAAACTCCCTCTTCTCTTCCATGCATCAAATATTTGATATACGAACAGTGTATAGTCGGAGTCGTCTTTGATGTTTTCGGGAACCAAAGTGAAAATTTAAAAATGAACAAATAATTTAATATTTTGTTAACAAACCATTATTTTTGTTGTTTTGTATAAAAAAATCCTTGAATAAGGAGCAACCATTAACTACAATATTACCGCTTGAGAAATTTTTGAAGTTATAAAGGTAGAAGGTAAGGCTGTGAGCGAGCGCTTATGTTGCTCCCCAACGGAGACGACATTATGTATAATTCTATATATTGATGTAAATTATCTAGTTCATTGCACTTTTAATCCATCAAATATTAATTATATATATAAATCGTTATAAATGGTCCAAATCATCACTTTAGAAGACACGTGGATGCCTCCTAGTTAGTGTTTAAACAATCGAGCAAGAAGGTAAGCCTTATAATATACAAGGGTGATTCTGGACATGTGTAAAAAGAGCGACCACGTTGAGTCCCTAAAAGAAGAAAAGTCCTAAAATGAATTAAGCTAAATCTTTCATAGAAAAACGAAAGACAAGTCCTGGACTTGTAATAAAGCATACGAAGAAAGCAAAATTATGTTGTACTTCATAGATTAAGTCACGTTAGGCTCATTTTTATCCGAAATTCAGCCTACTTCATACACAACAAATCAACAAATATTTATTTATTTTAAGGGTAATTCTTCTATACACAAGCGCTTGTGGAATTTTTTTTACACAAGCGCTTTAGTTTTAGGGGTTAGGGACTTCATTTAGGGTTTAAAATTTAGGGGTATAAGTGTAGTAGTTTTGAATTTAGAGATTGTTGATAGAATTTTGGGTTTAGGGTTAAAATTTAGGGTTTATAGGTTAAAACCTAAATCCCCACCCATATTACCCTAAAACTAAACCCTAACCCTAAACCCTAAATTCTAACACTAATTCCTAAATTCTAAATATGAACCCTAAATTCTAAACCTTTACACTAAAACCCCTAAACTCTAAACCCTAAACACTAACCCTAAACCCTATAATTGAGGCGCGTGTGGAAATAAAAACTTTCCACCGCCAGTGTATAGGATATTAATCCTTATTTTAATTGAGAGCCCCATTTTAATAAATCACACATGATTCCTTAAATCTTTGAACTACTCATGGCAGAAATAAATAAAAAATTACCCATGAAATAGGTCTATTTATGGTGCCAATGGATAAATTAATTGTTCCTCTTATAGAACTAGGGCAACCTTATAACATTGTACATGATATTAAGCATCCTAAAACAGTGATTAATAACCAATTTGGAAATCCAAAGGTACCATACCGTAAATCATGAATCCAACTCATTTTATTTGGTTAAAAATAATCTATGTCAGTTCATCCATACACTTCCTTTAATAAATTTTAAGTTGTCTCATTTAATAATAATATCAATTAATGTATTTTTATTGGTAGTATTTAATAAGTACACATCCCAAAATTATTGAAACTTGAATATAATAAGTTGATTGTATGAATTGATTGGATTAAATATCGAATACATATAAACATTACGTTCGATAACCGAAACCTTAGAGGATTTTTTTTCAAAAAGAAAAAAACATAATTAACATCTTAATCAATCTCCTCCAAATATCGATCCTAAGTTTTATGAAAACATTCAAATATTAATCCGGATTCATTACATATAATAATTATAGATTTAAAATCGAAATTCGAATATTTTACCGATATCGAAAGGATTGGGGTCCACTTATAGGTGAATTGGTTGAACAAGTTATTAGAAAGAAATGCAGCAAAATTTGTGTGTTGCTGGTTGATGCATTAATTCATTACATTGATTGATCCAAACCCTTAATGTTTGAAAGTAAATGAGGAGAAGCAGAAAACTGGCTCCATCATCTGTATTTGTAAACTTAGGGTTTCAACTACTTTGCCATGCATTTAACCAAAATACTTCCCAATCTTTAAGTTTCATAATTACATTTCCTTGAAATTCTTCTCACTAGCTATTAGCTAAGGTACAGGCAGGACCCTACTCAATACTAGCCTTAAATTTTTAATATGGAATCCGGCAGTCAAGAGATTAGTACTCTTATTATAATTTCCGACACTCACTCTTCCGCAACAAAAATCATATTCTCCACCTCCCAACATTCCGCAATACAAGACACAAGAGCTCATCTACAGCCTACTTGACCATATCCTTCGGATGAAGCTCATTCTGATAAGACTAATGTTAAATCCGGTCTTGTTTCAACAGTCAAGTCTATTATTTGATTCGTCAAACTGACATGTCAATAGACGTCAATCCGTCAGGTCTAGACTTGACATTTATAATTAAAGGTTATCACCTATCTTAAATACTTTAAAAAAAATCGACAATTTAATTTCCACAATATAAAGCTTCCAGCCTCACTCCAATTCGTCATTATCAATTTCAACCACCGTTTATCGCAGTTTTTTACTCCGAATTAGAATAAATGAACCGCCAAAAACCTTCGCAACAACTTCCAATTCTAATTGTTCATCGACAACTCTAACACTACTTGTCATGTTTCCATTTCCTTTTAACAAAGTATCAAATTTTATTTTACTAATAGTCAAAGTTGGAAAAAGACCAACAGCGTGAAATTACAGGATACTTGCACTACACTCACCGGAAAGAAAAAGAAAAAAACAAGTATCAGAGACCCAGAAACATACACCACGTCGGTAATTCAAACATTGAAGAAACATAAGGAGCATAAAAACAATGGAACATACAACTAAAATACGACAGTCTTCACTCTTCACCAATATGCTCCCAAACAGCAACATAACAGAAAACAATTATTAGAACAAGCTACTTTGAAATCACCACCAACCTACTCATCCCTTCCTTGGCAAACCCAACATCCATCTCATTACCTGATTTATGTTAGAGTCCGACTTTCATCACGGATGTCGCACTCACGTCTATACCCGTGGTGTATATCGTGAGTGCGACATCCGTGATGAAATATTCACCTTATAAATAAATGATGTATATCGTATATCGTATATAGTTATAGAAAGCCGTTGAAATTGGAACCAATTACTACCATAACAATATAAATATTTACAATTAAATTTTAACAAAAACGCGAACAACTTGACTCAACTCGGAAAAAAATTAAATAAAATTTGAATTATAAAATAAGATCCACCAATTCAATTAACTCAGTTTTTTTATTCGACTAGATCAAATATTCACGCTAACGGCCTAACCCCTTGCAGCAACCGTGGCAGGACTAGGGTACAAGTTTAAATAGTATCAGTCCTTGCAAGGGCGGAGCTACCCTTTGAATTGGGGTGGCTAACTTATGACACCCCTTTCATTAATAAAATGACACCTCTTTATAAATAATTAATCCTCTTTAAATATCGTTAAAAAAATGACACCCCTTAAATATATTTCTAACTCCGCCCTTGAGTCTTTGCATAGTGTACGTGTAACTATAACTTGAGGCTTGGTTTGCCGCAACTGTCTTAAGGGCCATCCCTGTATTGGGCTTGGGTCTATAATTATGGGCTAGTATGACATACATCATTTATTTATTTAAGATTAATACCTGCATTTTAATCAATCAATTAGGTACAATTACATTACTTATCTTGCTAATACTCTTAATCTATCATCATAATAAAAATTTTAAAAATATATATGATTACAATATATATTAAAACTATTAATATTATTTCAATATATTGGAATTTGAAATAATAATAATAATAATTATAATTTCTTTTCGAATGGTCTTAAGATGATTTATAAGGTAGTATTTGTTCATACTTTTATTAACCTTTTGATAACCCACACACCTTACAGACAAAGTTGCTCGAACTCGAGTCTCCAAGGATGAACATCATCTTTTTCACTGGGACCACGCTTGAGTTCAATAATTATAATTTTTTATATGCAATTTAAATTAGGATTTATATCCAATACACACCTTACAGAAAAAATTTTAGTTTCCACAAGTGCCTTAATTTTAAGGTTTATGGATGTATTTTAGGGTGTAAGATTTAGGGGTTTAAAATTTAGGGCTTAGGGTTAGGATTTATGGGTTAAATGTTAGGGTTTAGGTTTTAGAGTAATATGTTGAGGATTTAAGTTTTAACCTATAAACCCTAAATTTTAACCTTAAACTCCAAATTCTATTCACAGTCACTAATTTGTAAATTACTACACCTAAACCCTTAAATTCTAGGCTCTAAACCGAGTTCTTAAACCCAAAAACTAAGGCGCTTGTGGAAACTAAAAACTTCCACCGCTAATGTATCAAATAATTATCCTTGAAATTATACTATTTGAAAGAGTAAAATATATTTTGGTACCTAAACTTGGTTTAAAGGTATAATTTGATATGAACTTTTTGTCTAATTAATTACTCAAACTTAATTATTAATTTGATTGGTACTTGTGTTTGAAAGTAGAAAACTAAATTCACAATTTATCTAATTTTTAAAATTATATAATTAAAAAATAAAAAAAGTTCTTGCATGGTGGACAATAGTCCCTCCAAATTATAAGTTATAATGTAAGTTCATCTCTACAAACATATCTAAACTCACCCGATTACCACCTCCATTTTACAAACACAAATTTATTTAAATTACTACATTTCTTAAAAAATTGACCCTAAAACATGATAAAACCAAGACAGTAGACGTTCCCAAAGCACATTAATTAATTAAGTACAAAATATGAGGAAATGGCTATTAATCCTTATTATATTAGGGGTATTAATTACATGCTTGCCCAAATTTTACCCCATTCCAACAGAAGATATATACAGGACAAACATTTTCAATGGGTGGACAACAACAATGATTCCTTTCTCAATTTGAACGTTTGCTTCAAATTCAAGCCATGGATACGGTTAGACTTTGCCTCCAAAATAAGTTCGGTTCGAGTCGAATCAAGTTTCGATTTTAATCTTACAAGGTACTTGAATTAAAATTATTAAAGGAAGCTTTAAATGATTCATAAATGGATATGTTTCTTACATCTATAGTTCAATAAACAAACCCAAAATAATTTATCGAATTTTACAGTTTTTATCTCTCTTTTTTCTTCAGTTACACCATTAATTTAAATTTATTTTTGATCAAATTTGAACCACATGTTTATAAAATAAGACTTATCAACTCGAACAACTTACAAATTTTTGAATCGACTCGATAGAATGTTGACTTCAAGTTTACGGTATGGATGGAGTTTGTTGAGTTGTTATTGGCGGAGGAGCAGAGTGATGAAGGGTCTGAGAAAGTAATATTGGTTGAAAAATGGCAAAGTGTGAGGTGGGTTTACGTTTGCAGTTTTGGCATTTGGGTCACAATCGTACCACGCGAATGTTATAACTAGAAAAGGTGGGGGGAAGTTTCGTTGTCAGCTGCCCCATGCACTGCCTGCTCTGCTTCATATTCTCCATATTTTATCTTTATAAACATGCACTCTTATCCCGGTGTCTGCGCCAGCCAAATCAGAAATATAAATTATAAATTTTTAATGGCAAAATATGACATGTATTGTATAGGCGGTGGAAACAAAATTTTTATAGGTATTTTAGTTTTAGGGTTTAGAGATTTAATTTAAGATTTATGGTTTATGGATTTAGAATTTAGACTTTAGTGGTTAGGATTTAGGTTTTAGGGTAATATATATCATCTAAGTTCTTAAAAGTTGACATGTGTCATTGATTAAAAAATACATTCGGTACATATTTTGACAAAATAAAACTTTAAGTGCCTATTTTAACTAAAAGCAACATAACAAAATTTAAGGATTAAAATGACCAAACTAATAAATTCGGGAACCAAAGTCCTTCTGCTAACCAAAATCTTCTTGTTTTAGTTGGCAAAAAAAAAAAAAAAATACAAGTAGACAAGAGAGAAAGGATAAGTTGCATGAGTCTAAAAATTAGTTGAATTTTAAGATGCCCACAGGTTTAGGTCTAAAAAGCTGTATTTGTATATCCCAAAATTAGTCAAAACCCTTTATATATATCACTTCCCTCTTTAATCGGTACAAATGCATATGAAGCTATGAGGTAGGGAAAAGAATTAATCCATACCTAACAATTTTTAACACCTAAAAAATATGACAAAATAATATAGATATCTAATCAATTTTAAGCACAATTATATACAGAAAAATAATATAATCACAAGAAATATATATAAAAATATACAATCCAGGGTTATCCAAGAAATAAAGCCTAATTGTTATCTACCGAAGATTTAAATATAAGTTGACATTTCAGCTCGTGACAAAGTTACATGGACAATGAGAGGAATTCTTGTACCTTATGCAAGAATTTTTTTTTACTTTTAATTCGTAACTTATCTCATAAATACTGGCTTTGTCTCTAATTTTAATTTTCAACTATAATTTTCTTGGATAGAGAAAATGATTTTTGAAAGGTAATTTTATTTAGAGATGTAACTATCAGCTTGTGACATAAGGCATGTAATTAATTAATTAATTAGGTTTAGGTGGATAATAAAAAAATAAAGGTTTGAAACTAATATCAAGAGAATACATTTACAAAAATACAGTCTCCATTACCGTTGTAATGTTGAAATTAAAGCTGCATTCTTATTCTTTCTCTTTTGACATGAAAAAATTCAGAAAAATATTTTATTTCATTTCTTATGTAGTTGGAAAATTGACAGTGAAATAATCAATCATTGATTTAAGAAGAAATTATGTGAGATTTTGCGAAAATGACTTAATCGTATTTCTTATGTTTTTTATTTCATGATATGGTTGTAAAGAGTTTTGTTTAATAATATTATATTCGTAGGATAGTTATTTCACCCGCACGCCTCGATCAGGTCTATTTTTTTCTTTGTGAAAAAATTAAATTCGAGTCGAGTTTATGACAAAAAAAATTTGATCTGATCTGATTTGGGATTAATAGTACAATTTTCTTATATATTTTTAGAGATATTTTATAATAATGGCCTCTCTTTTTTGAAATAAGAAATGTATGATTAATAGCAAAAACCATACAAATATAACACATTGATAATAGTCTCGTTAAAAAACTATATAAATAATAACTCTCTTTTTAATTTTTTATAATTATGTCTTTAAAATTGATTATTTTTTTTAATTGAGCCCCTAAAATTAAATGTTTTTTATAGATCAGTTCAAGGTCGGGTTGAGGTATATAATTTTCAGGTCGGATTTTTTTAAAGAATAAGACAGATTGGGTTTGGAGTAATTATTTTTAGGTCAAATTTGTGCCGGCCAAAAACCCAACCCGACCCGTACTCATCCTACTTATTCGTGTACTTTTTGTCTTCATTCATTCCCCTGTTTAGAATGAACTTCAATTTGATCCTAATTACGAAAGATTTTTTTAACGAAGTACATTCTTTTCCTTTTATAAAAAATTGTCATTGAAATGTACGCGGAAAATTATCACTCTTCCAATTTAATACATTAGCAATTTATTAATTTTTAGTAAAATTTAAAAGAATAAAAAAAGTATACTTGTTTTTATTTTTTAATAAATAAATATTATCGACCTATTACACAATCGAATGTTCTTTGGGTTAATGTAGAAATAGATAATTAGTATTTAATTGTAATTAGGAAATTCATTTTAATGATATAACTTGTAATTGGTAACAAAAGCTAAATTTGTCGAGGAAAAATGTGAAAAAAAGCAAAATAGTCAATGGAAAATGAAAAGGACGTGAATTCCAATTTTTTCAATGAGTTTTCATAAATTTCAAAGCACCGGCTAAGGCTGGGTGGCTATTAATAGGCATAACATTAAATAATTTATTAAGTAAAATTTGACGAATCAAAATTAATATTTTTAATTAGGGTTAACCTGCTATACAGCATTACAGCTAGTAGTGAGGAATCACACGAAACAATGATAATAAAATGATATAATCTCACTAAAAATTTAAAACATATCTACCTATGTATATATATACATCAAATATATAATCATTAATGTTTTTTTATTAGTGAAGTCCTAACTAAGTTTGAGATATTGAAAGTTCATACAATTTGTAGATAAAATTATTTGAATATAGAATCCAACAAATGCTCCGAGTAAAAAAAATGATGTTTATCTAAGGAGATCTAAATTTAAATTGTTTTGTCTGCAACGTGTATGCGTATTGTCAAAAAGGTGAGAGTATATATAAATAGACACTACTTTGTAATCACCTTAAGACTATTAAAAGAATGTTCGATGTAAATATTTTTAAAAAATATCGTCTTTTGTTGAACAAAATGCAAGCTGGAGGAATGATGGCACCAAAGGAGTTTGTTAGACAGCTAGAGGTTGTTACGTGAGCTGTAATTCCATGACTCAGCATGGTAGTTACAGGAATTAGGGTTTTTGTTAGCTATATATTTCCCATGCATTCTCATTGTAAAACCAACCTTTTGTTCTACGATAATGAAGTTCAAGGAAATTATTAAAGTCATAACATGGTATCAGGCTATCGATTCTGTGCCTAGTTTCCATTTCTTCTCCGTTCTTCACCATGGCAGAGTCTGATGCTTCCAATGCCCTGACCCAGATTTTCTCTTCCAATGCCCTGACCCAGATTTTCTCCAATCGACGCGTGAATGTCCTGCTAGATGATACAAACTACTTGCTGTGGAAACATCAAGTTCTTTTAACTGTTCATGGCTTGGGACTGGAGTAGTATCTTGATTCGTCACACCCTGTTCCGGAGAAGACGATTGCTGGAACCAATGGTGAACGGATCCCTAATCCAGCTTATCTACGACACTTCAAACAGTATAGTTCCCTCGCGTCTTGGCTGCTCTCCACCGTCAGTGCTACCACGCTTCCACAGCTTGTTGGGTCAGAAACATCCCCCTCCATCTGGTCTGCCATCACCGACTCTCACTCCAAACTCTCTACCACGAAACTCATGCATCTTCACTGTAAACTTCGATCACTAAAGAAGGGCACTCTTACCATGTCGGAGTATGTTATTCAAGTTAAAACCATCTGTGATCTTTTGGCTTCATGTGGAAATCCAGTCTCCGAACTTGAGCACATTGCCACCATCATTAATGGCCTGCCCATGGAATATGAACCCTCCGTTGTTGCTATCACTGCCAGCAAAGAGCCTTTCTCCCTTGCGAGTGTTGTCTCTATCCTGACTGATGCGGAATCTAGACTCCTGGATTCATCTCGTTTTCCGATCGGTGTTAACATCACCAAACTGTCATCTGCCTCACTTCCTAATACTTCTTCCTGTGATACCCTCATTGCTCGACAAAATGTTTCCTCCAATTCCAGGTTCAAGGGTCGCCCAAAATTTTAGTGCCAGCTGTGTGGCAAGTTGGGCCACCTCGCTGATCGCTGTTGGCATCGGTTCAACAAGGACTTTAAGCGTGCCGCTACTTCCCCTCCCTCGAATCACTCCACTGCTCATGCTAATGTTTGTTGCTGCCATCAACATTCGACTGAAACTCACTATGATCCATTTGTTACCTCATCTGGTGATGACCCTGGCACTAACTCTCCTTCTCCAGCTGATGCTCAAGGCAACACGCTCATGATGTCTGGTGGACCATGGTTCCCTGATTCAGGTGCCACTCACCATGTCACCAACAACCTGGACAATCTTCACCTTCGCGACTCGTACACATGCAGTGGTAAGGTTCATATTGGTGATGGTTCACCACTAACTATTGCTCATACTGGTGATGCTTCGATTGATTCTCCTTCTCGTCCTCTTATATTGAATCAATTACTTCATGTGCCTCAAATCACAAAGAATTTAGTTTTTGTGTCCAAATTTACTAAAGATAACTCTGTCTACATTGAGTTTCATGCATCCTCTTGTTATGTGAAGGATGAACACACATGTTCCGTTCTACTGACTGGGAAACAGACTGGGGGTCTTTACAGCTTTGAGTTTCCATCACCTGCATCTGCTACTGTTCTCTCCACTGATGTTGATTCTGAATTTCTCCTTTGGCACAGACGTATGGGTCACCCTACAGCTCGTGTGATCAGTACAGCTCTCAATAAGACTATTGCTTCTCCTAAGTCCTTGGTGTGTGCACCATGTCAATTGGGCAAGAGCCATGCTCAACCGTTTGTTATGTCTTCTACTGTTTATAGATTTCCTTTCGAATTAGTGGAAGTTGATGTATGAGGTCCTGCCCCCAACCTTTCCAATGGCTATAGATATTATGTCTCTTTTGTTGACAAATATACTCGTTTCTGCTGGCTTTATCTTCTTCGCAATAAGTCTGAAGTAACAGCTGTGTTTGAACTGTTTTATGCCTTGATCACTAATCAATACAATGCCAAACTTGTGGCACTTCAAACCGATGGAGGGGGAGAGTTTCTTTCTCTTGCCAACAAATTGTCTGCCGTATACAACATCGACTTACCTGCCCACACACTTCTCAACAGAATGGCCTTGTTGAGAGAAAGCATCGTCATGTTGTCGAGACAGCCCTCACTCTTCTTGCTCAGGCCTCTGTCCCCTTCAAATTTTGGGCATATGCTATCCTCAGTGCAGTTTATCTAATCAACCGCATGCCAACATCTACTTTAGGGAACGTTTCTCCATTTCAAAAGCTCTATGTCAAACCACTTGATTACACAGTGCTTCGAGTCTTTGGTTGCCAGTGCTTTCCTCATCTTCGACCATTCAACAATTACAAGTTCGAGTATAGGTCTCAACCATGTGTCTTTCTCGGATATTCTCCCAAGCACCAGGGATATCAGTGTCTTGCCAAAGATGGACGGATTTACATCTCTCGAAATGTTGTCTTTGATGAAACGACATTTCCTTTTGCTATTGAATCTCGTACATATGACTCTACTCCTCAGACCTTTCAATCAGCTCCCCTACATGTTATTTCTGAAGATCGGGGTCCTACTGGCTTGCACTTCCCTGAGACTACTACTACTCCTTCAGATCCATTATCACCTCATGTGCCTACATCACCTGCCTCTCCCTTACCAACATCAATTGCCTCTCCCTTGCCTGTTCCTCCTTCATCCCAACCCAGTGCTGACACCACACCTAATACTCCTGTTTCTGATATACCACCAACTAATCCCATGGCTCCTGACCCGCATGTTTTACCAACTTCCTCCACCCCTCCTCATCCCACTGTTGGTAATACCCATCGAATGGTCACCAGAGCAAAGGATGGCATATTTAAACCTAAGATCCTACAATTACAACACCATGATATCCCCTCCACTGTTCAAGAAGCTCTTCAGGATACCAACTGGCATGCAGCTGTCATGCTTGAATACAATGCTCTAGTGAACAACAACACCTGGGACATTGTTCCTCTTCCAGCACATCGCAAGCCCATCGGCTGCAAATGGATTTTCAGGCTGAAGCACAACTCTGATGGTTCTGTGGACAAACACAAGGCCCGACTAGTAGCCAAAGGCTTTTCTCAGATTCCTGGTTCTGACTTTTTGGACACCTTCAGTCCAGTGATATGATTCTCCACTGTCAACATTCTTCTCTCCCTGGCCGTAATGCATAATTGGCCAATCCGTCAAGTAGACGTTAACAACGCCTTCCTCAAAGGTGATCTACGCGAGGAAGTGTATATGCTTCAGCCTCCAGGATTCGAACAACACTCTGCAAGTGGTGACCTTCTTGTCTGCAAATTAAAGAAAGCCCTCTATGGCCTTCGCCAAACACCAAGAAGTTGGTTCAAGAAGCTCAGTGACTTTCTCTCCACACTCCACTTCAAATCATCCCGAGCTGACTCGTCTCTTTTTGTACATTGTTGTGACAACATCACCACCTATCTGGTTGTTTATGTCGACGACATTCTTATCACTGGCACTTTAGAAGATCACATTCAACAAGTTATCACCGCTCTTGACTCAGCTTTTTCTCTCAAGGATCTTGGTCCACTACAGTTTTTCCTAGGTATAGCTGCTCAGCGCTGCTCTGAAGGTCTTCTCTTATCCCAAAAGACCTTCATCGCTGAACTCTTACTCCGCACCAATATGCTTCAATCTCGACCCACTGCTACTCCAATGGTCACTTCTCCGAAACTCAGTCGACTTGATGGTGAGAAACTCTCTGATCCTCAGGCTTATCGAAGTGTTGTTGGTGCACTCCTCTACGTCTGCCACACCAGACCTGATATCTCCTTTGCCGCCACTAAGGTGGCTCAGTTCATGCAAGAACCAACATCAGTTCACTGGAGTGCTGTCAAACGAATCCTTTGTTATCTCTGTGGCACACTGGATTTTGGCTTATGGTTTGCTACACGTCCCTCACCTTCCTCTGATATCACCATCTTCTCTGATGCTGACTGGGCAGGCGACCAGGATGATCGTCGCTCCATGTCTGTCCACTGTGTCGTCCACAATGGTCATCTTGTCACCTGGAGCTCCAAAAAGCAGCGAGCCGTTTTTCGTTCCACAGCTGAAGCGAAATACAGAAGTTTGGCTGAAGCTGCCTCTAAAGCAGTCTGGGTTAGTGGCGTTCTCGCTGAAATGGCGGCATCACCCTCCACTCTCCCCACCATTTGGTGTGATAACACCAGTGCAGTGGTTATGGCCGCTAACCCTGTCCTTCACACCAAGGCAAAACATGTTGAATTAAGCCTTCATTTTGTGCGCGAACGTGTTGCAGCTGGTGAACTTCAAATCAACTACGTACCAGCTCAGGATCAGCTTGTCGACATTCTCACCAAACCTCTTCCTCTTGAACGCTTCGCCACCTTGAGACACAAGCTACATGTTCTTTCCCGCGCAACTGTGAAGATCTCAGAAGACCGGGTGAATGTTGAACAAAATGCAAGCTGGAGGAATGATGGCACCAAAGGAGTTTGTTAGACAACTAGAGGTTGTTACGTGAGCTGTAATTCCATGACTCAGCATGGTAGTTACAGGAATTAGGGTTTTTGTTAGCTATATATTTCCATGCATTCTCACCGTAAAACCAACCTTTTGTTCTACGATAATAAAGTTCAAGGAAATTATTAAAGTCATAACATCTTTTACTGAATTTATTCCTTAGATTCATTGTTAATGATTTTTTAAGCATCCTAAATGAGGTCTCATGATATACATATTTTTTGCAAACCATAAAATTTACGTACATCGAACAGAGAAAAATACTTTAACTCTAATCTCTTTAAACAAAATAACATATTTTTTTTCACTAAAACGGTAAAACCATTCTTTGGATTCTACTGTTAATGAATTTAATATGAACATCATTAGTGTCGGTAATTAAATAAAGAGATTGAAATAACTAAACGGATGTCCTCCGCGTTTCACATTGCAGTTAATTAATGAACATATTTAAAGAACTCGATTTTTGGTTACGAAACGAAAAAGTATTACCTAACAATTAATTTTTATGTTTCTTACGTTTGATTTGATCTCAAACGGAATTTTTAAAAAAATTAAAATTTTCAGCTTCTCCTCAAACATATGTTCTCACTTAAATTAGGGTTTCAATAACGCCACCGAAGGCGTGTATTAACAAATTTGATAATGATGGATTGATGCTAATTTGACGCGGTTGATTAATTAACAAATTTTTTATTCCAAAACTAAGCCGCGTTCTAAATAATTTGAATAAAATTATTAATATTTTTTCCCCTCACAAACTAGGTTGTGTTGTTAAATTAGTATCATGTGTCTTTAGTTTGAGCTATTGACTCCTTTTGTAAGAGAAGTTAATATGTCGATTTTAAGCAAACATGGTTGAAAATGGGTTTATAAAGTTACATAGCTTAACCGACACTTCTACAGTAATCCACAAAACAATCCCTAAATTCATTCAAAATATTGTTGAAGGGACATTGTTGGCCCTCCGTAATAATCTTGTTCTGAACCTAGCAATTATACAACTTCGTTTGTGCAATGATTTTTGGGTAAACTACCTCCAAAACACTAAACTATTAGTTTAATTCTATTTTGAGGATTTTGATAATAATTTTGTATGTTTTTTTTCCTAATAAAATCTTACTTGTTTTCTGATAAAAAAAATTGTCCTATTTTAATTTAACTTAATAAATTTAATTTTTAATCTGACGGCAACATGTGTCGCCATCTAATTAGAAGAAAATATTTTTTAAAATAAATTAAAATTATTTGAATGTTTAAATAATGAAAACTAAATATATAATTAATAACTATCCCGTCAACAAATTCTTTACAAATAACAATAATTGACATGATTAAAACTAATATATATTGTCACTTGTTGAAAAAACAGAATGTCATCTAAGATTGTTGTCATATTGTATTAAATTCTTGTTATGATTTATAATTATTTATAGGGTTACTACTAGAATGATCACTTATGTTTTCCCTAGTATAGAGTTGGTCACCGGTTCTAAAAAACGACCAGTAAGGTCACTTATGTTTTCGGGGTATAAACTTTTGGTCACCCAGCCGCTTGTTGTCGTTAAACGTTGACGGTTTGCTGATCTGGCAACAGAAAAAATAAGGATAAGCTACTGCAATAGCCACTTACGTTTATCACATGTACATTTTTGGTCCCCGATTTTAAAAATTAAATGTTATTGTCACCGCTAAAAATGTTTATTTTTAATTTCACCCTTGAATTTTGAAAAATTTATTTTTCATCCCTAAAACTAAAGCAAATCCTTTTCTCATTCCATTCAAATTCTCCATAAACACACACAGAAAAAAATGAACTAATTTACAATATAATGTAAAAAAACATAACAAAACTAGAATTTTTTATATAAACAAAATTAAAATCTTGAATAAACTAAAGCAAATCAATTTCTAAATTACACCCAAATCCTTAATAAATTTCCTAAAAATATACCATTTTAGTACACAATTTTCAAAAAAATTAAAGTAAAATTCAATTAAAATTCAATCAAACCAAAAGAACAAAAGCAACCCAGTAAGTCATTTTCAATTTTAACCCCAAAATAAATAAAGTTAGAGAATTTGATTCAAATAAATAAATAAACATAAATTAGCAAAATACATACTCCACCGGCAATGATAATCCCAGTAACAACATGGATGAATGTAACATAAGTAAGCCAGACATCTTTTTCAACGTCATCAAGTAAGTGAAAATCGTCGTGAAGAATGGCGTCGTAGCGTCGATGGCCTGGTTAAAACTCATCGACATGAACCTTAAGGTTGTAACTAGCCTGATCGTGAAAAATCTTGAATTGGTTTTCATTTTGCTGGTGCTTTGAGGATTTATGTATCTTTATTTTGATGGGGGAAAATTGGGTTTTGAAAATTAGAAGGAAATTAGAATTATATGGAGATGGATATGTAAAATTATAGGGTTTTTTTGGTGAAAAAAAGATAGATTTTGGGGGGAATGATTTGATGAAATTAGCTTCCGATGATCTAATTCAAGGCTTTAAGCTTCTCATTATGAAATTAAGGTACTATAAATAGAAGGAACATTAGAATTTTGACTAAATTGGGGGGGGGGGGGGGAGATCAGCTTTTGAAGAAGACAAAAGGAGAAGAAGGAAAATTAGAATTTTGACTAAATTTAGGGTTGAAAATGAATTTTTAAAAATTTAAGGGTGAATTTAGAAATAAGCCTTTTTAGTAGTAACCATAACGTTTAATATTTAAAATCGGTGACCAAAAATGTACATGAGATAAACGTAAGTGGTTATTGCAGTAGTTTACCCTTATTTTTTCTACTGCCAGATCAGCAAGCTGTCAACGTTTAACGGAAACAAACAGCTGAGTGACCAAAAGTTTACACCTCGAAAACATAAATGATCTTACTGGTCGTTTTTTCAGAATCGTTGACCAACTCTATACTGGGAGAAAATATAAATGATTATTTCAATAGTCAACCCTTATTTATAATTTTATTTTTAAATTAAAATTATACTTATACTTTTATTTTTCCTGTTTGGTAGAAAGAAAGGAAAATAAAAGAAACTAATCTAATGATTAAATTGAATTGCAGCCATTAAACTATTTCTTTAATTTTCTTCTTTACAAATTCCCTAACCTACACAATTCTTTTCCCTTTTGATTTCTCAAGTTTTTACTCTTATTAATTTAGGTTAAATCGCGCCATACATTTGAATTTGCAGGTAAATCTCTCATCAAAATTTTTATACATACACAAAGCCTCAAATTTAAAATTTATTTAAACAATATTAAATTACTTATTATACCCATTCGTTGATCCTAACATACGAAATCTTAATGGATAAATAAATAAACAATGTGAAGCGATGAAGCGAAGAGAAAAGATGAACGAAAAAACAAAATATAAATCTTAATGGAATATAAGTGTCATTATGCTATGCATGCGGCAAACCGTGGGGTCAATGTTAATTGATTTAATGCAAATTTAATTTTTTAATCTCAATAAAACATGGACATTGTCACATCTGTGGCCGGTTTTAGGGTTTGAAAATTGGACTTCTCCAACTTTGAAATATCCAAATCTAATTCGTAGGCTAATAATAGGACCCTTTCTTTAAGAAATTATAAAACAAATTAAAGTGGTATTATATATTTAATTTCGATCAACAATCAGTTGGTCAAGTAAGATAATGTGTTAAATCTTTTAAGTAAAGCTAGAACTCGAACTATGATGTAGTGAATAGAGGAATTGAGTTGGGAGGACCCCACAGAACATTTTCAATATTCAAACTAAATTAATCAGTTAATTATTTGATTACGAATGGTTATACCAAAAAAATATTTATTTAAAACAGACATACATATTACCAGAAAAAATGTATTTAAAAAAATTAAATTAAATTATTATGCGTAAATTATTCATAAGTTATGTCTAGATTTATTTTAATTTAGATTTGAATATATTTTAATTTTCAGTTTAATTATATATTACAACGTACAATTTATATTATAATTATTGAATTTAATTTTGGTATGGTTGTAAATTATGATTTCTGTTAAATTTTTTTTTATCAAGTATGATTTTATTAAGCGCAAAATCATACAAAATTATCGAGAGCCTCATTAAAAACTTTCCTAACCATAAGTGGAGGAAAAGAGTACACCTCGATAATATGTTCGAAACAACATCAAGCGGTAAAACACCACCCGACACCAACATAAAGCGAGCCTAAAGGCACCGCAAAACACCACCCAACCGTACCCATAAAACACGCCTCTACCCAGCCAAAACCGTGCACCACCCATCCACTCCTCACTAAGACAATCAGCACACTCGAAAACAAAACCCCATGAACCAGTCCAACGACTATAACACAGCTCGAAACCAGGACAATCAGTCCACTCCCCCTTTGGCAAGAGCATTTGCCATTCCCATTCGCTTCCCAATAAACGTTAGTGAAGCACATATTTGGGAGAACACGACAACACGCATCAATACGTTGAAAACAACGTCATAGTTTCCACGGTCTAGGCCCGAGATGTAGGATCCAAGACACCGCCACTTTTGAATCGGATTCAATCACTATTGACTGATACAATGAACAATCAACTTGGGAGAATATGTCTAGAGCATACACAATTGCCTACACTTTCGCCTCATTTGAATCCATCACCCCAACGGTCCCGAAAATATGACTAAAATACGACCCTCTGCATCACGTAAGGCGCCACCACAACCCGACGACCCTAGCTTACCCCTCGCAGAGCCATCCACATTAAATTTCACCGATTGTGCCATCAGAGGTACCCAAGAAATCCCATAATGCGTCAAGTCAGCCAACACTTGGGGCAAATAATCTCTCGGACACGTCCACCATGCAACTTCAACAATATAGCGTTCATCCTTAGTCACTTTCAACCAATGCAATGCTCGAGTCTTTATCAGATAGAAGATATCATTCACAACCAACCTCTTACCATTAAACATGAAGTCATTTCACGCAAGCCACATCGACCACAACATCGACGCACAATTCTCAATCCACCATTGTTTCAGCACTCCAGAGAACACACTAAAACATCATTGAACAATAAATTCATGAAGTGTGGGGTCTAACAAAAACAACGCCCCACCATTGAAATACCAAAACCCAAATCTCCTCAATCACACAATAAGAGAATAAGATGTGGTCAAGATCATCCTCCCCTATCCCGCACCATAGATAGCTCGTCCCCATATCTCCCAACGCCACCCCTCTATCGCGTAAAAAGTACAAAGTCAACAGTCATTGATGAATCACAAACCAAAGAAAATACTGAATTTTTGGAGGTACCTTAATGTTCCAAATTGTTCCTGAATTGAAGTTCGGTTCTAATAATCCGAACGACGTCATAAGGGCAACCAATTCCTTAGTCGAGAAAACACCTTTGGGGTTTGGCCTTCACACCAAATAGTCCGTAGCAGCATTGTCCAAAGGCCAATTCCTCACCAACTCACATAACTCATGCAACTGATTCCATTCAAATGAGCACAACTCTCTCCTGAAAAACGTCAACCACTCCTTATGCTCCCACCTATTGTTTCGCACATAATCACGAAGCACTGCCATCTTATTAATAGCTATACGAAACAACCTTGGGAACATAGAGCATAAAGGTTCATCCGTGCACCAAATATCTTGCCAAAATAAGACCTTCAAAGCCAACCCCACAAGCCAAAAGAAACGTCTTATGCCCATGAAACGAGCCACAGACTCATCTTCCTGAACTTTAATTATATTTCGCCACACTACCGACATCCTACGTCGCCCAACCGAATTAAATCTCCATGACACAAAATGTTCACCATACTTCGCAATAATCAAAGCTCTCCACAACGAATCAACCTCCAAAGCGCATCGCCAAGCCCATTTCGATAAGAGGGATAAATTATGAATCTCCAAATTCACTACGCCTAATAACCCAAACTTCTTCAGAGTGCACGATGTCCTCAAATTAACACGAGACATCTTTCGCCTCAAATACGACCCCCCAAAAGAAACTTCTTCGTATCCAATCTAACTTTTTAATCACACCCTTTGGCGCACGAAAAATAGCCATGTAATATAAAGACAACGCGAAAAGAACAATGTTAACCAAAACTAATCGGGCAGAAAACGATAATGAGTTTCGCTTTCAACCAACCAACTTCTTTCAGAAATTTAATATCATAGGTTCCTACAGAGCATTTCCTCTCAGGTTCGACCCAATTGGCAGCCCCAAATAAATAAATGGAAGTTGCCCCTTTGATAATCCAATATCTTGACCATCTTCAACAAAACCGCCTCTTCAACGCCAATCTCATACAAGCACAACTTGGAAAAATTTATGTGCATCCCTGAGCAATACTGAAAATATCGTAGAATTCGTTTCAAATTCAGCACATTATCAACACTACCTTTCATAAGAATTAGAGTGTCATGCGCAAATTGCATATGTGACAAAGAAAAATCCGAAGCAATGGGCACCCCTTGAATCACACCCCTTTCCTCAACATAGATCAACTAAAGATGTAGAACCTCCGCCACGACCACGAACAACAAAGGCGACAAAGGATCGCCTTGTCTCAACCCGTGTTCCATCCCGAACTCCTGCATCAGACTCCCATTTACAAACACTGCTAATCTCGCTGTCCCAATACAAGTTTGAATCCAAGTTCACCATCGACTTCCATACCCCATCTTCTGTAAAACCTGGTCCAAAAAACATCCAATCAATGCAGTCGTAGGCCTTTGCGAAATCAAGTTTTAAAAGAATCCCTCCCTCACCTCCTCTTGTCGTCCGAAGCGAGTGCACAACCTCATTAACACGAAGGATACTATCAACAATTTGTCGACCTTTGACAAAAGCCGACTGTGTATCACTGATGATCGTCGCCACAACCTCCTGAAAACGCACTGCCAAAACCTTGGCCAAGATTTTATAAGCTGAATTTAAAAGACAAATAGGCCGAAATTCCTCAATGAAAGATGATGATTCCTTTTTAGGAATCAGCACCACGAACGTTGAATTCAAACCTCGAGGCAACTCCCCAGACAAATAAAACACCTTGAACACCTTCATCAAATCAGCTCCTACAAAATCCCATCATCGTTTGTAGAATTTGAATGTAAATCCATCCAGGCCTAGTTCCTTCGAGCCATCGTATCTCCACACCGCGCTTCTCTCTTCATCCAACTAGAAATCCTCTTCCAACCACCTACATTGATCCACACTCAACTATTTAAAATGTAAATCCATCTCAACCTCACCCACAACCACATGTTTAGAAAAATGCAGCCGAAAGTAATTAGCAATGTGCTCGCGTAATTCCGCTTTACTAGTTGCCCAACGCTCACCAACCCACAGACCATGTAATTTATTATGTATACCCCTCAACGTTGCCGACCGTTGAAAATGCGTAGTTTTTCGATCCCCTAATTTCAGCCATAACATCCTTGACTTTTGTCTCCAGAGAGACTCAGGGAAATGATATAATCGCCACAATTCATATTGTAATTTTCTCTGCTCCAATGCACAAGCACTAGAACCCTCACCACAGCTCATCTTTGCATCAATTTCATCAATCAAAAAACTTGTCACCTCAATTTTATCCTCAATGCTCCCAAAAGATTTCTTGTTCCACACCCTCAAGAAGCGTTTTAACCCGTGTAACTTAAACAACAAAGTGGACGCATCTCTTGTATCCTGAATCCCCTCAATTTTTTCCACTCAGCCTCCATTGTTTTTATATATGCCTTTCGTTCCAACCAACAATTCAAAAATCGAAAAGGATTAGGCCCCCAATCCATATCTTCAGTAGATAAAAGAAAAGGAGTATGGTCAGATACACCCCATGTCAAATTACCTAGAGTCGAATGACTGAACTTCTCCACCCATTCAGACGACACAAAAAATCTATCTAAACTGCTACATTTTTTATCCGGACCAAACAAAGTAAAAGGCTTACCTGGCATAGGCAAATCAATCAATCTCGCGCTCTCGATTGTTGGTAAAATAGAACTACAAAATCGACTGTTAGCACTGACTGGAAATAAAAGCAAAACAGGATTGAAAATGTGAACCGTGTTGTGGTATGTTGGCCACTGCCTTAGAAACAAAACTGCCCCGAACAGTGTAGTCGCTTCACAGGCAGAATGTCCCCCGAGGTGCACACGGACGCTCCAAGAACCGTGCACTCGACTTCGGAGTGAACAACGACGGTACTACTCGAATGATACTCGAACAATGGAGGAAACAGAGAGAGTTTGAAGTGTTTGCAATGTGTTTGATATATCAAATGGTGCATGCAGCACCTCTATTTATAGGTTGGACATCTTGGTCATAATAGACATCTCACTGTCCAAATTATTACAGATTTAATTCTGTATAACAGCAAAAATAATTATGTTGTAACACCTGCAATAACATCCTCCATAACCATGCAATAAACAGTGCTGTTACAACTTGAATTTGACTAAAAAACAGTCTAAATTCATCCACTAAATAGACTGTTTATATTCGAAATTATTCGAATAAACTGCACTGGATAAAAATGTTCGAATCAATCAGATATGAATTTAATTTAAAAAATAAATTCTGATTCGAACAGGTTTTTCAAAGCCTAGCCGGCCGGACGACGGCGGCGGCGGCGCGCGAGGACTTCCCTTGTTCTTTCCCACTCAACAAGGGAGGGAGGATGCATGGGTATAAATACCATTCACTAGCTATTTTCCCAACCAATGTGTTATATAACTCTAGTAATACTTGAAGTATTACCAACATTCTCCCACTAATGCTAAAGAATTCATCTGTATCTCAAACACAGACCTCCTCAGACGAGCAATGGCGGAATTAGTTGCTTAAGCACTAGTGAACGTATCTTGAACTAGTACATAGTGATGATGAGCGATCATTCTCTTAGATAAGTGAAACTAGTCTTGAACTTTCTAAGATAGGGGTAATCTCATAACACACAACTAACTCCTTCATCCACCGAAGTTCTCGATGTGTAAGATATATATACACAAGTGTATATTTGGCCATCTTACCTAAGGATTCTAGTAAGTGTATTAGAAAAACGGCCCAACGTTTTTCACAGAAGGTGGTAAATCCTTCTCACTTACATAGGTTTTTTCATCAAGTTTATCTCGATATAAACCACCCTAAAACCGGGCTATGAAATAATTAAGAACCATTTGTAATGGCTCAACCTCTTATAGATATATGGTGATTTCTTCAAGTTCATTAAAATGAACCACTCAGTCTTGGGATAAAAAAACATTAAGAATAAATATTCAACCTCATTATTGGTGAATTCAAAATGTCCTTCTCAATAGGATCATTCAAACTTTGAATTCATTAAGAGTTTCTTGAAACTCAACCTTTTCTGGCGGTAAGTTTTTCTTGTCCTTCTCAATAGGAAAACACATTCAGACTTGTGTTATGAACTTATTAAGAATAAGTATTCAACCATGATTCGGTAAATTCATCAAGTCTTTCTCACAAAGACCACTCAAAACCTGGGCTATGAATTTATTAAGAGTAATAGTACTCAACCTTGACATGTACATCACTCGTCATAGAAATAGGCAGTGAGAAATGTACACAATGAGTCTTTCCATGGTTTCGTTTGACCACATTGAACTTAGATAACTAAGTTGGGTATCCACCATGAATTCCTCAACCAATGGGCTTTAGACCCATCCCCCTCGACGAATCTAGGACCAACTTTCGACTTAACCCTTTGGTAAGCGGATCTGCTAGGTTTCTTTCCGACTTCACATACTCTAAAGAGAGTACTCCATTCCTTATTAAGTGTCTAACAGATTCATGTCTTACGCGAATGTGTCTATTTTTACCATTGTAAAGTTGACTCTTGGCAACACAAATCGCAGCTTGTGAATCACACAACAAGGAAACAGGAGGAGTCGGGCTTCCCCACAACGGAATATCGGCTAACAAACTCCTTAGCCACTCAGCTTCTTGCCCAGCTAAGTCAAGAGCTATAAACTCTGACTCCATAGTAGAGCGAGCAATACAAGTCTGTTTTGAAGACTTCCAAGAAATTGCTGCTCCTCTCAAAGTAAATACATACCCACTCGTAGAGCTTACTTCATCACTATTAGAGACCCAGTTGGCATCACAATATCCTTCTAATGTAGCAGGAAAGCCAACAAACTCGAGTCTCCAGTCCATAGTACCCGTAAGGTACTTAAGTAAGCGTATAAGAGCAACCCAATGCTCACCACTAGGGTTATGAGTATATCTACTGAGTCTGCTAACAGCATAGACAATATCTGGCCGAGTATAGTTCATTAAGAACATCAGACTGCCAATTATTTTGGCATATTCCGTTTAAGAAACGCTACTTCCTTTATTCTTAAAGAGATGTATGCTAGAGTCATAAGGAGTTCGAACAGGGACGACATCAAAACTGTCAAATTTCTTTAACACTTTCTCGATATAGTGTGTTTGACTTAAAGAAAATCCCTTTTCAGATTTGATTACTTTGACTCCTAAGATTACATCGACTTCTCCTAAGTCAGTCATCTCAAACTTAGTGGACAAGAAACTTTTTGTTTTGTTAATGGACTCAATGTTAGTACTGAAAATCAACATGTCGTCAACATACAAGCTTATGATGACACAATCAGTACCAAACATCCTCGAATACACGCATGCATCCGAACCATTCACAACAAAACCAAAACTAAGAATAGTTTTGTGAAATTTCTCATACCACTATTTAGGAGCTTGCTTCAGGCCATAAAGTGACTTTTTAAGTCTACATACTTTGCCTTCCATACCAGGCGCCTCGAAGCCAAGAGGTTGCTCCATATAGATCTCCTCATCTAGATCCCCATTCAAAAATGCAGTCTTTACATCCATTTGATGTACTTGCAACTTGTGAATGGAGGTTAGTGCAAACAATCCACGGATCGTTGAGATTTTAGTGATGATGTGAGCACACCTTCACCAACACATGTTGGCGATCCGGAGGTCTTACCGTTAGGACCAATTACGCGATCTAAGGCCAAGAAGTTCAGGGAAGCCCTTTTCCTTACTTGTGCTAATATTTCTGAGTCATTTTATCATACTTGTGCCTTAGAAGATAAGACTTTTAATGTGTTGCATGCTGATATGTAACATATTTCAATGTTATTATTTATGTTGTTATGTAACATATTTCAATGTTATTATTTATTAGGTGTATATATATATATATATATATATATTATGCTACGTGTGATGTATTAGGTGTTTATATATATATATTATGCTACGTGTGATGTATTAGGTGTTTATATATATATATATATTATGCTACGTGTGTTTGATATATATATTTATGTTGGTATTCAATTGTTTTTTTTGTGACAGGGTAAGACAAGGGACCAACCGAATGCTTCTCCAATTCTCACATGTGCGGCTAAGGAAATTTGCATTTAAAATTCAAATGCCATGCACGTGAATGTGCAAGAGCAGCAACCGAAAGCTTGTTTCTTTTCTCCTTGTGTGGATAAGACCAAGGAGTTATTCCTTGAATTTGCACAATTATCACATGCTAAATGTGATCAAAAGGTGGTGCCAATTGTCAGAATGCTTGGCTGAAAATTCAATCCGCCAAATTGAGAAGTTACAAGCCTTTTAATTTTCAAATTGTAATTTTAATTAATAGCCACAAACATGTTTCGGCCGACCCTTCTTTTATCCTTATATATATGTGTAAAAACTGAGTGTAAAAGGTTACACACTTTAATGAATAATTATTTTGTGAGATTTTTCTCTCAAATTTGGTTCTTTTTAGAACTTTTTCCTTGATATTTCGGGTTCTCAATTGTTCGATAATTGAAGGGTCCAAGTCCGTATTCGAGCAAATTCAAGATAAGGTTCGGGTTCGTTCAACAGATTGTTCGAGTTCTTCCTTGGAGTTTGTTCACCTTTTTCGACTACGAAGAACATTTTTGATTCGGGTTTGCATAACAGATTATGCAGGTTCTTTCGAGTTCATCGTGTCAAATTCCAAGAACGTTGCTACCGTTGCTGAATGCTTGAAGAATTTCATCTTTGTCGTTCAAATTATCCTAAAATTTCTGCAACTTTCTTCTCTCCCAATTCTGAATTTTTTCTTTCATTTTTTTTACTATTTTAAATATCTAACCGCAACATCATGTTTGTTTCTATTGCAGAGAAATACTTGCTATTATCCTAGATCCGCGAATGAACGAGGAATGTTGTTTTCTTCAACAACACCCCTGTATCATATGGTAACCAGAGCTTTGGTCGGATTTTAACAATTTCTGCACTACCAGACATCAAAAATATATATATATACAAAAGCCAAAAAAAATCAATAAAAATTCTGAAAATAAGTCAAAATTCAAACTTTGACCAAAAAAGTCAAAGTAAAAAAAATAAAAAAAATCGAAAAAAATAAAAAAAAAATATTCAAAAAAATCAGTTTCGAATATTTAGGGTATTTTGTGTTAATATGTGCTGTTTGGACGTGAAATGATGAAGTATGTGTCTATCTTACCTTAAAATGCTTTGTAATCACCCGAAATCAACTTTTCTTGTTTGTTCCGGAGATAAGATGGTGGTAAGCATTTCTACTGCGTAAGTTGCTAAATTCTTGTTCTTTTAGCATCTTTTCTTTCATTTCATATTATTATCTTTTTTTTCAGCCCAATTCTCAACTTTCATTTTTTTATTTATTTTTTTCTCCTAACCCTTATCTTTGTTCTAACAATATTCACCCGTCACCCGTTATTTTCTTTCAATTTGACAACACTTGCAGAATCTGAACATCGGAATCAGTTCTTTAAAGAACTAAGTACGAGAGATTGAGGGAAAAGGCAAACAGAGCGTGTGATAACAGAAGGGGAGACAAAAAGAGCCATTCGAGTATTCTCCCGAGTGAAACACGAGTGCTTAGTGTTAATTCCTTATTTTCTTGAGTGCAAATTCTTTGGAGTGACTAGTGAGGATTTTTGTTGTGTGATTGGTGAGGACTACTTTTTTTTAACCTTTAACCCGTTTGTTTGTTTGTTTGTTTGTTTTTGTTGTTAATTATGGCAGGTTCCGATGATCACACGGTTGAACAGGATCCACTGATTCCTCAAATGCAAGCCTTAGAGAGAATGATGCAACGAGTAGTGGCTACCGCCTTAGAGCCATTACAGTCGAGGATGGATAGGTTTGATGGAGGATCCAACTCTGTTAATGATGTATTGAACAGAAATGAAGACGAACGGTCACCGAGGCAGCATATTCCTAGACAAGGACGTGTGCAACAGGTAGACGATAATTTGACTAACATTAAGGTTGCTATTCCTTCTTTTCAGGGACGCTCAGATCCTGATGCATACTTGGCTTGGGAAAGCAAAGTGGAGAACATGTTCGAGTGTTATAATTACTCGGAACAGAAGAAGGTTCGATTAGCAGCAACAGAGTTTGTTGATTATGCCTTGATATGGTGGGACCAGTTACTGCTTAGTCGTAGACGTACTGGTGATGATCCAGTTGCAACATGGATCGAGATGAAGCGACTAATGCGTAAAAGGTTTGTTCCTATTCACTATCATCGTGATTTGTTTCAAAAGTTGCAAAATTTGAAACAGGGAAATAGGAGCGTTGAGGATTATTTCAAGGATATGGAAATGGCTATGATGCGTGCAAATATCGAGGAAGATCGAGAAGCTACCATGGCACGTTTTCTAGCAGGGTTGAACACCGAGATTGCCAACGCTGTTGAGTTACAACATTATGTCGAGGTTGATGACATGGTGCAGATGGCAATAAAGATTGAACGACAGCAGCGCAGGAAGTCTTCAAATCGAGGTAACCCTTCCTTTAAATCTTTTTCAAATCGAGGAAACAAGCACCACAAACGCCACTTCGGATTCGAGAGCAAGGCAAATCCAGCACACCAAAGCCTCTCGTTGCTGATAATGGGCGTGGCAAACAGCAAGTGGTGGTAAAAGAACGATCGCGAGATATCCAGTGTTTCAAGTGCCTTGGAAGAGGACATGTTGCTAGTCAATGTCCTAACCGGAGGGTTATGTTGATGCGAGATGATGGTGAGATTGAGTCAGATTCCGAGGAGGAAGTGCATGATCTCCCTACTGAAGAGGAAGATGAGACCGACCTAGAGGTTCCTGAATCTGGTAAGGTAATGGAACTTTTGGTTATTAAAAGAAGTCTGAATGTGCAATAGGTACCGGATGATCTACAGCGTGAGAATATCTTTCACACACGATGCAAGGTGCAAGACAAGGTATGTGTTGTGATTATTGATAGTGGTAGTTGTACTAATGTTGCCAGTTCAGTGATGGTTGACAGGTTAGGTCTGAAAACGACAAAGCATCCTCATCCATATAAGTTACAATGGTTGAATGATGGTGGCGAGCTTAAAGTGACCAGACAGGCTATTGTACCATTTTCGATCGGAAACTATAAGGACGAGGTCCTTTGTGATGTTGTTTCCATGAATGCTACTCACCTACTATTGGGACGCCCTTGGCAGTATGATAAAAGGGCAATGCATGATGGTTATACAAATCGTTACTCTTTTATGGATTCAGGTAAGAAGATCAGGCAAGCTTGAAAAAGAGTAAAGAGACTGCAAAAGAGAAGAAGAAGATGTCCGTGTATGCGAGCAGTAGCGAAATCAGGAAATGTCTTTCCTCTCAACAATCTGTTCTTATTTTGATGTTTAAAGATTATTGTTTATTGACAGATTTTCCTACTGATCTACCTTCACCGATTTTGACACTTTTTGCAGAAGTTTGAGGACGTGTTTCCAGCTGAAACACCGAAGGGATTGCCACCTCTTCGTGGCATTGAGCACCAGATTGATTTCATTCCAGGTGCTACTATTCCGAACTGGCCAGCTTATCGAACCAACCCTGAAGAGATGAAAGAGCTTCAAAGGCAAATTACTGAGTTGATGGACAAGGGTTACATTCGAGAGAGCTTGAGTCCGTGTGCTGTTCCGGTGCTGTTAGTGCCGAAGAAAGATGGTTCTTGGAGGATATGCGTAGATTGTCGAGCTGTGAACCAGATCACAATTAAGTATCGTCATCCCATTCCAAGACTTGATGACATGTTGGACGAGCTTTGCGGAGCCGTCATCTTCTCCAAAATTGACTTAAGGAGCGGCTATCATCAGATTCGCATGCGAGAAGGCGATGAGTGGAAAACAACCTTCAAGACAAAGCTAGGTTTGTACGAATGGTTAGTAATGTCTTTTGGTTTAACTAATGCACCTAGTACTTTTATGCGTTTGATGAATCATGTTCTGCGATCTTTCATTGGTAAATTCTGTGTTGTATACTTTGATGATATCTTGATCTATAGCAAGTCTTTACAGGATCACGTAGGACATTTGCAAGCCGTTCTACAGGTTTTGCGAGAAGAAAGATTGTTTGGTAACATGGAGAAGTGTGTATTTTGTACTGACAAACTCACATTTCTTGGTTACATTGTTAGTTCTCAGGGAGTTGAAGTTGATCCTGAGAAGATAAAGGCAATTCAGGAATGGCCACGACCGACATCGATTACTCATGTTAGATCGTTTCATGGTTTAGCGAGTTTTTATCGACGGTTTGTTCCTAACTTCAGTTCTATTACCGCCCCCTTAACCGGGATTATAAAGAAGAATTCAGTCTTCTCATGGGGTAAAGAACAAGAAGATGCCTTTTTGAAAATTAAAGATTGTTTGACTAGAGCACCTGTGTTAGCATTACCTGATTTTGATAAAACGTTTGAAATTGAATGTGATGCTTCTGGAATTGGTATAGGTGCTGTTTTGATGCAGGAAAAGAGGCCCGTTGCTTACTTTAGCGAGAAATTGAGTGGTGCTACATTGAACTATCTTGTTTATGATAAAGAGATGTATGCACTGATTCGGGCATTGGAGACATGGCAGCATTATTTGTTGCCTAAGGAGTTTGTGATCCACACCGACCACGAGGCTTTACGTTACATCACAGGTCAGCATAAATTGAATAAACGACATGCTAAGTGGGTTGAATTCTTAGAATCTTTTCCTTATGTCATTCGTTACAAGAAAGGGAAAGAAAATGTCGTTGTTGATGCATTGTCACGTAGGTATGCACTTTTGAGTTATCTTGATTCACATCTGATTGGTTTTGCATATATTCGTGATTTATACCCTGATGATCCTGATTTTAGAGATAAGTTTAATGCTTGTTCAAAAGGTGCAGATGGAAAGTTTTACAGGCATGATGGCTATCTTTTTAAGGAAAACAGGATTTGCATTCCCAGGGTTCGATGCGTGACATTCTGATCCGTGAGGCGCACGAAGGTGGATTGATGGGTCATTTTGGAGTCACCAAGACGTTACATACCTTGAAGGAACATTTGTTTTGGCCGAAGATGCACAGAGATGTTGAAAGGTATTGTGAACGTTGTGTGACTTGTAGGAAAGCGAAATCGAAGGTTTCACCACATGGTATGTACTTACCTTTACCTATTCCTGATTCCCCTTGGACTGATATTTCTATGGATTTTGTTTTGTGATTGCCTCGAACTAGGACATGTAGAGATAGTATATTTGTTGTGGTTGATAGGTTCTCGAAAATGGCACATTTCATTGCTTGCTATAAGACTGATGATGCTGTTAATGTGGCTAACTTATTCTTTAGAGATGTTGTTCGTTTACATGGTATTCCTAGGTCAATTGTTTCTGACAGGGATGTAAAGTTTTTGAGTCACTTCTGGAGGACTCTTTGGAGCAAATTAGGTACGAAACTCATGTTTTCTACTACTTGCCATCCCCAGACTGATGGACAAACTGAGGTTGTTAACAGGGTTTTATCTACTTTACTTCGTTCCATCATTAAAAAGAATATTAAGACTTGGGAAGATTGTTTGCCACATGTTGAGTTTGCTTATAACCATGCTGTACATTCTGCTACTAAGATGTCACCTTTTGAGATTGTTTATGGTTTTAATCCTATTACACCTCTAGATATGTTGCCTTTGCCACAGGAACAGGTGACGAACATGGATGGTCAAGCGAAAGCAGAATACGTAAAGAAGTTGCATCAACAGGTGAAGGAGAACCTTGAACGAAGGACTCAGCAGTACGAAAAGCAAGCAAACAAAGGAAGGAAGCGAGTCACCTTCGATGTTAGTGATTGGGTTTGGGTTCATTTCCGAAAGGAAAGATTTCCAACCCAAAGGCGGTCCAAGCTGTTACCGCGAGGAGATGGTCCTTTTCAGGTGTTGGAGAAAGTGAATGACAACGCTTACAAGTTGGATCTACCGGGTGAATATAAAGTAAGTGCCACATTTAATGTTTCTGATTTAACCCCTTATGGTGATTTTACAGATTTGAGGACAAATCCTTTTCAAGAAGGGGGGATGATGTGAGCACACCTTCACCAACACATGTTGGCGATCCGGAGGTCTTACCGTTAGGACCAATTACGCGATCTAAGGCCAAGAAGTTCAGGGAAGCCCTTTTCCTTACTTGTGCTAATATTTCTGAGTCATTTTATGATACTTGTGCCTTAGAAGATAAGACTTTTAGTGTGTTGCATGCTGATATGTAACATATTTCAATTTTATTATTTATGTTGGTATGTAACATATTTCAATGTTATTATTTATTAGGTGTTTATATATATATATATTATGCTACGTGTGATGTATTAGGTGTTTATATATATATATATATATATATATATTATGCTACGTGTGATGTATTAGGTGTTTATATATATATATTATGCTACGTGTGTTTGATATATATATTTATGTTGGTATTCAATTGTTTTTTTTGTGACAGGGTAAGACAAGGGACCAACCGAATGCTTCTCCAATTCTCACATGTGCGGCTAAGGAAATTTGCATTTGAAATTCAAATGCCATGCACGTGAATGTGCAAGAGCAGCAGCCGAAAGCTTGTTTCTTTTCTCCTTGTGTGGATAAGACCAAGGAGTTATTCCTTGAATTTGCACAATTATCACATGCTAAATGTGATCAAAAGGTGGTGCCAATTGTCAGAATGCTTGGCTGAAAATTCAATCCGCCAAATTGAGAAGTTACAAGCCTTTTAATTTTCAAATTGTAATTTTAATTAATAGCCACAAACATGTTTCGGCCGACCCTTCTTTTATCCTTATATATATGTGTAAAAACTGAGTGTAAAAGGTTAC
The DNA here is from genome assembly GCA_958450335.1 of Hibiscus tridactylites. Taxonomy (NCBI): domain Eukaryota; kingdom Viridiplantae; phylum Streptophyta; class Magnoliopsida; order Malvales; family Malvaceae; genus Hibiscus; species Hibiscus tridactylites. The sequence continues at coordinate 30,362,590 of OY288265.1, read as the reverse complement.
ACACTTTAATGAATAATTATTTTGTGAGATTTTTCTCTCAAATTTGGTTCTTTTTAGAACTTTTTCCTTGATACTTCGGGTTCTCAATTGTTCGATAATTGAAGGGTCCAAGTCCGTATTCGAGCAAATTCAAGATAAGGTTCGGGTTCGTTCAACAGATTGTTTGAGTTCTTCCTTGGAGTTTGTTCACCTTTTTCGACTACGAAGAACAGTTTTGATTCGGGTTTGCATAACAGATTATGCAGGTTCTTTCGAGTTCATCGTGTCAAATTCCAAGAACGTTGCTACCGTTGCTGAATGCTTGAAGAATTTCATCTTCGTCGTTCAAATTATCCTAAAATTTCTGCAACTTTCTTCTCTCCCAATTCTGAATTTTTTTCTTTCATTTTTTTTACTATTTTAAATATCTAACCGTAACATCATGTTTGTTTCTATTGCAGAGAAATACTTGCTATTATCCTAGATCCGCGAATGAACGAGGAATGTTGTTTTCTTCAACAACACCCCTGTATCAAGTGACAGGAGAATAAGTATCAAAGAAGTCTTGACCAAATCTTTGAGTGAACCCTTTGACTACTAGCCTTGCCTTATACCTTTGGATAGAACCATCTGGTCTAAGTTTCTGTCGAAAGACCCATTTACTGTTGATGGTTTTAAATCCTCTAGGCAAGTCAACTAATTCCCAAGTATGATTAGACATTATTGATTCTAGTTCATCTTTTATAGCACTTTTCCAAAAACTAGCATCAATAGATCGTATAGCTTCTTCGTAAGTTTTAGGATCCTCATCTAACAAATAAGCTTGAGCTATAGGATCAGAAAGAGTGTCTAAATCATTTATCTCAGAAATAAAGGAAGTTATGAAGTCTGGTCCAAAAGAGGTTTCAACTCTGTCTCTTACTTCTTCTAGGCTCAAATTCAATCTCTTGAGAAGACCTAGCAGGCACACTAGAAGAAGTGGATGACAAGTTTTCTATTTGTGTTTCAACATTTAATCTAGGTTTCTTGAGAGGAAAGATTTCTTCAAAGAAAACAACATCCCTAGATTCACAAATAGAAGAGTCTTGTAAATTCATGAATCTATATGCGACATTGTTAGAAGCATAGCCTATAAACATTGCATCAACGGTCTTAGGTCCAATGGTGGACTTCTTAAAGTCTGGCAACCCCACTTTGGCCAGACACCCCCACACTTTCAAGTATTGTAAATTTGGGGCATACCCTTTCCATAATTCGTATGGGATAGAATCAATTTTCTTATGAGGTGCTCGGTTCATAATATGATTAGCCGATAGAATGGCATCCCCCCACATGTTGTCGGACAACTTAGAACTTATCAACAATGAGTTCATCATCTCTTTTAAAGTTCTATTTTTCCTCTCGGCTATATCGTTCTGTTGAGGAAAATAAGGGGCTGAAGTTTCATGTATTATGCCATTCGTCTCACAAACCTCTTTTAGAAAATTAGATCCATATTCACCACATTTATCAGACCTAACACGTTTTATTCTCCTATCTAACTGATTTTCAACTTCTGCCTTATAAATAAGAAAGAAATTTTCAGCTTCATCTTTAGTTCTTAGGAGATAAACTTTTGTATACCTAGAGAAGTCATCTACAAAAGTTATGTAGTAGTGTTGTCCTCATTTACTTTTAGTGTTTCTAAAGTCTGCTAGATCAATATGAATAAGTTCTAACAGTTCAGTCTTTCTTTTAGAAACATTTTTAAAGGTAGGTTTTGCATGCTTGGCTTCTGCACAAACTTCACATTTATTATAGTTTGTGTAAAACTTATGTTTGATTTTGATATAATTAGATCTTTAAGGATCAATTTGAAAAACTTAAAATTGTTTTTGTAAGTCCCTTAATAAGTTTTAAAACACCAACTCTTTAAAACTGATTTGAAAAACTCAAACTCAAAATATTTTCTAAGTGTTTCAAGACCAAACTATTGAAAAACGTTCAGGTGTATCGATACACTACCAAGCGTATCGATACCTTTTTACAAAACTTGGCTACTGCCGAAACACGTATCGATACGGCAAACCCTCGTATCGATACGCCCATGTGTTAAAATTCAAAGAGTTTGAATGGCGTACCGATACGGCAAACCCTCGTATCGATACGGCCTTAATAAATTTTAAATATAAGTCAGTTTAAAAAATATGACCGTTGGTGTCAGTTGGTTGGTAACCAAACTTTAAAAGGTCGTTGACCCGTATCGATACACCTAACCCCCGTACCGATACAGAAATCGACAATGAGTTTAGTTGAGAAAAAGGTATCGATACTGCCGTTACCGTTTCGATACCCCGTACCGATACGCTTACGCGCGTATCGGTACCCCTTATTTATTGCACACAACGACTCTTTCTTTTCTGAGACATGTATCGATACACCTCCCCGCGTACCGATACGCATAGCTGCAGAAGTGCATTTATGGTGGTAAGAGAGGGTTCCAACGGCTCTATTTATGTTCCCAACCACCCAAACGGCTAGAAATCAATGAAGAGGTATAAAAGAGACATCCAAAAGCTACAATAACAACTATTGATCATCAAGAAAACATCCATACATCAAATCTAAGCAATTGTGCAAAAATTCCTATTTGTCCAGAAACCCCAATTGTAATTCTCATTCTTATCTTGTTCAATTGGGTTGAGTGCTTGTAATTGGGCTATCATTTGTATTGAGAGATACTCTATTAGCCAACAAATTTCTTTGTTATCTTGTTGTGAGGATTGGGTTGAATTTTGGGTAGAAAATTCAACCGAAATTGTAAGGGTTGCCTCCTTAGCCTAAAAAAGGGGGAAGAGCAATTAGTGGAATTGTTGCAAATCCTTAGTGAAGCTAAGGTAGTGGATGTAGAGTTCATTTGGAACTTGAACCACTCTAAAATCCCTTGTCATTATTTTTAATTTGCAATTTCCACCACAAAATCTTTAAATTTCCAATTCACCCCCTCTTGGTTCATATCGATCTTTTGATCCACTCAACAATTGGTATCAGAGCCTACTTCTTTGAGGATTAACAACCACAAGAGGAGTTCCTTGGAAGAGTGTGATCATCAAATATCAAGAGATGGCTTCAACCTCTGGTTCGGGCATGTACGAGTCTCAATCCACTACAAAGCCTCCCTTCTTTAATGGTGATAACTATTCTTTTTGGAAGAATAGAATGCGTCTCTTCATCAAGTCAAATAACTACCTAGTGTGGGATGTCATTGAAGATGGGCCTTATATTCCATTGAAGCAAGATGGTGAAGACAAGATGGTTTTGAAGAAGAAGGTGGAGATGAGTGAAGAAGAAAGGAAAAAGATTCAAGTCAATGATAAAGCTCTCCACATGCTCTTTTGCTCTTTCGGTCCGGATATCTATTCTAAGGTCTCATCCATTGAGAGTGCCAAAGAAGTATGGGACACTCTTGAGACTACTTATGAAGGCACCAATGATGTTAAAGAAACTAAGATTGGAATTCTCAATCTTAGTTATGAAAATTTCAAGATGGAGCCCGATGAGACGGTCTCCAAGATGTTTGATCGTTTCTCCACTATTGTCAATGAGCTAAAGGGTTTTGGAGAAATCATACCGGAAGACAAGCTTGTCCGGAAGCTACTCTATTCACATCCCGAGTCTTGGGATGGGAAGAGAACTGCTATCATTGAAGCTAAGAATTTGAAAACTTTGAAGCTTGATGAGCTTGTGGGTTCTCTCCTTACTCATGAGATCATGAAGCAAGGAAGGGAAGATGAGAAGAAGAAAGAAGAGAAAAGGGTAGAGAAGCTTGAGGTTGAGAAGAAAAAGAAGATGGGAATAGCTCTCAAAGCTAAAGCTTCACAACATGAAGAGAGCTCGTCTAGTGAGGAGGATGAACTTGAAGAATTGGCTATGATAGCCAAACGATTCTCACGTTTTATGAGGTCCAACCGGGGAAGAAAAATCCAAAGAAAGATGGACTTCAAAAGCAAGAACAAAGAAGAAGGAAGGGATCCTATCATTTGCTTTGAGTGCAAACAACCCAGCCACATACGTTCGGAGTGCCCTCAACTCAAGAAGAAGGGCTTTGAGAAGAAGAAAAAGCTCAAAGCCAAGCTTGCTACTTGGAGTGATGAGGAGTCATCGGAGGATGACGAACAAGAAGTGGCTAACCTTTGCCTCATGGCACTTGAGGAAGATTCCTCCATGGTAACCTCTAACTCATCCACTTTAGATTTTGAAGAATTAAATGATGCATATGATGAGTTACAAGAGGTCTATGATGAATTAGTTGAGAAATATAAAGAGTCGGTCATTAGGAACAAAAAGATTATTTTGGAACTAAACGAGAAAAATGACTCACTCACTCAAGCTAATTCAAAATTTGAGAAAAAGATATTAGGATTGAACTAAAATTCTTTCAAGATGAAAATGTTGATCTTAATAATCTTTTGTCTCAATGTAATAGTGAACACCAAAAGGTGTTGGTTGAGCTAAATGAGCTCAAAAAGTCTTTGAAAAATGTTGGTAGTGTCAAGCATGAAATAGGTGAATCCTCAAGAACACACCAACCTAAGAAGAAGACTAACTACTACAAACAAAGTAGCTATCCTAGACATAGTAGAGCTAAAAGAATTAGAAGTGTATGGGTTCCTAAGGAACTTGTAAAATCTAATAATATTATTGCTATGTCATCTTGGATTCCTAAGGGAACCAAGGTTTTGGGAGCTAACACTCATGGACCCAAAATGATTTGGGTACCAAAAACAAAAGTTTAATATCTTTGTTTGTAGGGGGAGCATTGCTACAAGGCCAAAGCACAAAGTCAAAACTCATGGTACCTTGATAGTGGATGCTCAAGGCATATGACCGGAGACAAGAGTAGATTCATGGATCTAAAGCCAAAAAGTGGAGGAGTAGTGACATTTGGTGACAACTCCAAAGGCCACATTAAAGGTATTGGCTCCATAGGTAATCACTCTACTATTCTCATTGAAAATGTCTTATATGTCGATGGTCTTAAACACAATTTATTGAGCACAAGTCAATTGTGTGATAAAGGATTTAATGTTTTATTTGACAAAAATGGATGCAAAATTGTAGACATTAAATCTAATAATATTATGCTCATAGGTCATCGCATAGGGAACATATACATGGTGCATCTAGATGACATTCATACATCTCATGCATGCTTAGTTGCACAAAATGAAAATGATGCATGGTTGTGGCATAGGAAACTAGGACATGCTAGCATAAGTGTTTTAGAAAATCTAGTCTCCCTTAATCTAGTTAGAGGTTTACCCAAGATAAAATTTTCAAATGATAAAATTTGTGATGCATGCTCAAAGGGTAAACAACATAGATCTTCCTTTAAATCCATTAATGATGTTTCTACTAGTAGATGCTTACAACTTATCCATATGGATTTATTTGGGCCAATTAGGACTATGAGCTTGGGTGGTAAGTCTTATGCTTTTGTACTTGTTGATGATTTTTCTAGATTTACTTGGGTTCTATTTTTAAGTACTAAAGATGAGGCTTTGGAAAAATTCATCACATTTTCAAAATTAACCCAAAATGATCTTAAACTTAAAATTTCACATATTAGAAGTGATCATGGAACCGAGTTTCAAAATTTGGGGTTTGAAGATTTTCTAAATGAAAATGGTATTAGCCATAATTTTTCGGCTCCTCGAACTCCTCAACAAAATGGGGTAGTTGAGAGGAAAAATAGAACTTTGCAAGAAATGGCTAGAACTATGCTTTGTGAAAACAATTTACCTAAATATTTTTGGGCGGAAGCCACAAACACCGCTTGCTATATTGTAAATCGAGTAATGATTAGGCCAATTTTAAAGAAAACACCTTATGAGATTTTGAAATCTAAAAAGCCTAACATTAGCTATTTTCACCCTTTTGGTTGCAAGTGTTTTGTTTTAAATAATGGAAAAGACAACTTAGGTAAATTTGATGCAAAGAGTGATGAAGCTATTTTTAGAGGTTACTCTTTAACCTCTAAAGCCTATCGAGTATTTAACAAAAGAACTTTAGTAGTAGAAGAATCTATTCATGTTGTATTCGATGATAACCTCCTTCCTAGGAAGGATTCTTGTGATGATGATGATGTAGGAATCATAAATGCCTTTGATGGAGGACAAACTTCAAAGGAAGATGAGATTCCAACAAAAGAAGAGGACTCACAAGATCCACCTCTTGAAGCCTTGAAGGACTTGGCTATTGAGGAAAAGGAAGTGAGCTACCCAAGGGAGTTGAACTATGTCAAAGATGGTGAAATCTTGGGTGATCCATACAAGGGGGTAACCACTCGATCTTCTCTTAGATTAATGAATCATGTTGCATTTATCTCATGCATAGAGCCTAAGAATATTAAAGAAGTATTGAAAGATGACTTTTGGATTATGGCTATGCAAGAAGAGTTAAATCAATTTGAGAGAAGTAACGTTTGGACATTAGTTGATAGGCCTAGTAATCAATCTACAATAGGAACTAAATGGGTCTTTAGGAACAAGCTAGATGAGAGTGGTAACATTGTAAGAATTAAAGCTAGACTAGTAGCACAAGGTTACACTCAAGAAGAGGGAATATATTTTGATGAAACATATGCACCCGTAGCTAGGGTGGAAGCCATTAGGATGTTGCTTGCATATGCATGTTATCATAATTTCAAGCCTTTTCAAATGGATGTTAAAAGCGCATTTTTAAATGGTTTTATAAATGAAGAAGTGTATGTGGAACAACCACCGGGTTTTGAAGACTCAAAATTTCCAAATCATGTTTTCGAACTTACCAAAGCTCTTTATGGTTTAAAACAAGCTCCTAGAGCTTGGTATGAAAGACTTTCAAACTTTTTAATTGAAAAAAGATTTGAAAAAGGTAAGGTGGACACTACACTTTTTATAAAAATGTATAAAAATGACATCTTAGTAGTTCAAATTTATGTTGATGATATTATTTTTGGTTCTACTAATGAATGTCATTGTCAAGAGTTTGCTAAGTTAATGCAAGGTGAATTTGAGATGAGCATGATGGGGGAGCTCTCATTCTTTTTGGGACTCCAAATCAAGCAAAAGAAGGATGGCACCTTCATCAACCAAGCAAAATACATAAAGGATATGCTCAAGAAGTTTGTCTTGGAGAATGCAAAGCCTCAAGCCACTCCTATGAGCTCATCTACAAAGCTTGACAAAGATGAAGGAGGTAAGTGTGTTGACTCTAAGCTTTATCGTTCTATGATTGGATCATTGCTTTACCTTACCACAAGTAGACCAGATATCTTGTTTAGTGTTTGCTTGTGTGCTAGGTTTCAAGCTAGTCCTAGAGAGTCTCACCTTATAGCCGTTAAGAGAATCTTTAGGTACCTTAGAGATACTCCTTGTTTAGGTCTTTGGTACCCTAGAGACTCTACCTTCAACCTTCATGCTTACTCGGATGCAGATTATGGGGGTTGCAAAATTGATAGGAAAAGTACTTCGGGAACTTGTCAATTCCTAGGTAGTATGCTCATATCTTGGTTCTCTAAGAAACAAAATAGTGTAGCCTTATCTACCACCGAAGCCGAGTACATATCCTTAGGGAGTTGTTGTGCTCAAGTCCTTTGGATGAAGCAACAACTCTTAGATTATGGAATTAATGTTGAAACCATACCCCTAAAATGTGACAACACTAGTGCAATATGCCTAACAAAAAATCCCATCCAACACTCTAGAACCAAACACATAGAAATAAGGCATCATTTCATTAGAGATCATGTCCTTAAGGAAGATGTGGTTATAGAGTATGTAGACACCTTAAATCAACTAGCGGACATATTTACAAAACCTTTAGACAAAGAGCGTTTTTGGTCCCTTAGGAGAGAGTTAGGTCTAGCTAGCCTATCTTAACCTTTTAGGACCTCTTTTGTGCTTAAATTTGCTTGATCTTGTGAAATGCCATGTTTATGTGTTTAGACTCCTAATTTCATCCATGCCTATAGTTAGGGGGAGTATGATTCTATTACAATATGCTTAGAACTACTCATTCATCATTTGCATACTTTTAGGAGATGTTAAGTTCGAGCCTTTGGTTGTTCTTAGAACCAAATATGCATTTCTGGGCATACGGTATCGATACAGATCTACGCGTATCGATACGTGTTCTTCATTCAGTTTCCCAGAATTTTCTTCGCTTCACGGGTATCGATACGATTAAACTCGTATCGATACGGGCCGTTTCGATACGGACCCCTCCGTTTCGATATGACTCTCCAACGGGCAATTTTGTGGAAATGACAATTCTATCCCCGTATCGGTACACCCTCAAGCGTATCGATACTCGATTGCGCAGACAGCTTTAAATTTGGCTTTTAATGTGTTCAACTTTTACCAAAATTAAAACTCTTCAAAACCTAAAAACCCTAGCCGTTTTTGCCTATAAAACGACCCTTCCTCCTTCATATTTTTCACACCTCAACTCAAATCTAAAAGAGTTTTTGAATCAAGCAAGGCTTTAAGCTCTCTCTCTCATCTATTGTGCTAGAATTTTCTTCAATCTCCCAAGTTTCTATCAAGGTAAAATTTCCTTCTTTTCTTTAATTTTTTTGTTTTCTTTTTGATATTTTGTTTCATCTTTTTTTTTCAAATCTTTTGTTCTTCAAAAATTTTCTTCTAATTTTTCTTAAAAATTTTTTACCTTGGTTTTTACTCAAAATTGAAGAAATCCTCTTGCTTTTTTTCTCTTTTAGATCATGGCACCAAAGGAACCATCGAGGAAGCGTACAAGGGTTTCTCAAACCGGTGAATCATCCACCCTTGGAGCGATTGCTCGTCCGAACTACTCTACCATCTATGAGCAATCCTTTGAAACCAACACGGGTCTAACTCATTTTCGTCAATATGAGAATTATAAGATTCGTGCCGAAAGGGTAATATCCGTTCCTTTTCTCGACTTCGAGCGTTTTAAGTTTGAATATCTTCCTTTATTTCGTCGATGGAACTTCATGGATTTCATCTCTATTCTCGGTTTTTATTATCGCCTTTTGGTTTTGATTTTCTACTCTAATGACAAATGTATTAGTCGTAATGGGGAAGTTGTTGCCATTAGCTCTTATCTCATGGGGAAGACAATCATCCTTGATGTTAAATCCATTTGTGAGGTTTTTAAATTAGAGGATGAAGGCATTGATAATGAGCATGCTTTAGGGCATGTTCTTAGTGGATCCGTCACCGCCCTAAATGCTCAAGACCGGATCTTACATTTGATGGTGTCTTGGTGGTTTCGTCCCTCCGGAGGAAAATATTCCACCATCCGTCAAGTGGATGATTTTTGGATCCGTTGCTTCCGTGAGCGAAAGTGCCCAAATCTTGCTCGACTCATGTTCGCGGAGATCGTCTACATTGTGCAAAATCGTCACACATCTCTCGTCACCTCCTTTACATATGGTACGACTTTGAGTTATTTCTTTATTAAAAATGATATTGATTGCTCTTTTGACTACCCAACTCCCCTCACCGATCCCATTGATGAGCGATCTCTTGCTCGGGCAAAGTTTCATTATTTTAATGGTGAATGGGTACGTCTTGCCGAGTTACCACCCGAGGCCGCCGCCGTATTTGAAGAGCCTCAAGAGCCTCAAGCTCCGCAAGCTCCTCAAGTCCCACAACCCTCCATGGATGCTCTCATGACTTATCTCAATGAGCAATTTATCGGGTTGCGTACGGACTTGAACACTCGTCTTACTTCCCTTGAGACTACTTTTGATACAAGGATGGCGGGTATGGAGAATCGCCTCACATCCCTTAAAAGCGGGCACAATTCTTTGAATATTTCCATCGCCGCTTTCCATGATGAGTGGCGCAATAGCATGCGGGATAATGAGCCTATGGGAGTTGATGATGAAGATGATGAAGATGACGAAGACGATGCCTAGACGTTTCTTCTTGCATCTCATTCATATCATTTAGGATTTTCTATTTTATGCACCTTTGCTTTATGTTCTTAGGATTAAGGTTGTTTTAGGATTAAACCTATGCTTTGATTTTCTGCTTTTGTTTGGATTTTAAGTATGATGCTATGATTATTAATATAAGTGTTTATTATTTATACCTTTGCCTTCTTTATGCACTTAATTGTCTCAAGATTTTTTGATCTAACAAAAAGGGGGAGAGAAACTAGCTCACACTTCAAATATTTTGATTTTAACTCAAAGGTTACCAAGCTTATATTAAGGGGGAGTTATCTTTGTAAAGTTTTTCAAAAATATCAAAAATTTTAAGTTTTGTTTTGTTATATCAAAAAGGGGGAGATTGTAAAACATATGTTTGATTTTGATATAATTAGATCTTTAAGGATCAATTTGAAAAACTTAAAATTGTTTTTGTAAGTCCCTTAATAAGTTTTAAAACACCAACTCTTTAAAACTGATTTAAAAAACTCAAACTCAAAATACTTTCTAAGTGTTTCAAGGCCAAACTATTGAAAAACGTTCAGGTGTATCGATACACTACCAAGCGTATCGATACCTTTTTACAAAACTTGGCTACTGTCGAAACACGTATCGATACGGCAAACCCTCGTATCGATACGCCCCTGTGTTAAAATTCAAAGAGTTTGAATGGCGTACCGATACGGCAAACCCTCGTATCGATACGGCCTTAATAAATTTTAAATATAAGTCGGTTTAAAAAATATGATCGTTGGTGTCAGTTGGTTGATAACCAAACTTTAAAAGGTCGTTGACCCGTATCGATACACCTAACCCCCGTACCGATACGGAAATCGACAGTGAGTTTAGTTGAGAAAAAGGTATCGATACTGCCTTTACCGTTTCGATACCCCGTACCGATACGCTTACGCGCGTATCGATACCCCTTATTTATTGCACACAACGACTCTTTCTTTTCTGAGACAGGTATCGACACACCTCCCCGCGTACCGATACGCATAGCTGCAGAAGTGCATTTATGGTGGTAAGAGAGGGTTCCAACGGCTCCATTTATGTTCCCAACCACCCAAACGGCTAGAAATCAATGAAGATGTATAAAAGAGACATCCAAAAGCTACAGCAACAACTATTGATCATCAAGAAAACATCCATACATCAAATCCAAGCAATTGTGCAAAAATTCCTATTTGTCTAGAAACCCCAATTGTAATTCTCATTCTTATCTTGTTCAATTGGGTTGAGTGCTTGTAATTGGGCTATCATTTGTATTGAGAGATACTCTATTAGCCAACAAATTTCTTTGTTATCTTGTTGTGAGGATTGGGTTGAATTTTGGGTAGAAAATTCAACCAAAATTGTAAGGGTTGCCTCCTTAGCCTAGAAAAAGGGAAGAGCAATTAGTGGAATTGTTGCAAATCCTTAGTGAAGCTAAGGTAGTGGATGTAGAGTTCATTTGGAACTCGAACCACTCTAAAATCCCTTGTCATTATTTTTAATTTGCAATTTCCACCACAAAATCTTTAAATTTCCAATTCACCCCCCTCTTGGTTCATATCGATCTTTCGATCCACTCAACAGTTTGTTATGTCTAGTTTAGGCAAAATATTCATATTCATCATTTTCTTTAGGGATTGAATATTTATGTGTCCTAATCTAGCATGCAACATATCAACAGACTCAACAATATAAGCAGAAGTGGTAGCTTTATTATTTTCATTAAGTTGAGTTTCTATGACAAACAAACCTTCGCTTAAAAAACCTTTCCCGACATAATCACCATTACGGGAAAGTAAAAGTTTATCTGCCTCAAAAATTAACTTAATGCCTGCCTTATTTAAGAGGCCACCACTGATCAAATTTCTACGCAGGGTAGGCACATATAGAACATTGTTAAGGGCCAAAGTTTTACCGGAAGTCAGCTTGAGTAAAACCTTGCCTTTGCCCATCACTTGAGAGCTGCTGGAGTTTCCCATGTACACACGTTCACCATTTTTCACGTCCTCGAACTCGGGGAAGAACTTTTTTTTGCGCAGAAGTGTCAAGAAGCTCCGGTGTCCACGACCCACTCGGTATTCTTCTCTACAAGGTTGACCTCCGAAACCACCGCGGCAATGACATCATCATCCATGTCCTCCGCCACATGCATGCGTGGTCTAGTCTCGTTCTGGCGGTCCAAACGGTGCTGACATTGGTACGCCTTGTGACCAGCTTGCCCACACACGTAGCACTTCATGGTTTTCACGTCGGGCTTAGCCTTGACCGGTTTCTTGAAGTTGGTAGTCTTCTGTGGTTTGGGCTTTTTTCTCAGGGGGCCTTTCTTAAAGGGCTTTTTGGACCCTGAAGAACCACTAGACTCAACTAAATTAGATTTAAAAGATAAGTGACTAAAGTTTTTAGTAACCTTATCTTTCAAACGGTTGGCCTCCTCGATTTTCATGTGACCGATCAGCTCCTGATGTGGTATGTCCCTCTTCTTGTGCTTGAGGGAGTTGGGATAATCGGACCAGGATTTTGGCAACTTCTCGATAAGGACATTTGCTTGCAGAACCTCACACATCTGCATGCCTTCCGCTATAATGTCCGAGACAAGATTCTCGTAGTCATGGACTTGGTCCATGATGGGCTTGTTGTCGGTCATCTGGAACTTCAACCACTCACCCACGACATACTTTTTGATCCCCGCGTCATCTGTGCCATATTTTGTGCCCAAGGAATCCCATATCACCTTTGCGCTCCTCTCCTTAAGGTACATGTCAAATAATTTGTTGGACATATGACTTAGGAAATGGCCACAGACCGTCTTGTTGTCCTTCTCATATTTGGCAAAGGTGGCAGCAGCAAGAGCATCGGCGGCAGCATCAATCTGCCCTTGGTTATCGGCAAGAACATCAATGGTAGGGGAGCAACTGGTGGTTCGTTGAGCAGCACATAATCAAGGTCCAATTGCTCAAAGAAAATCAAGATGCGCTGGGACCACCTTCGGTAGTTGCTGCCATCCAATGCATCAAGCTTGGAAAGGTCGGGAATGAGCTTGCTTAGTAGTGCAGATGAAGAAGCCTTTTTGCAGAATCGGAGAATAGTTTTGTTTCTAAATTGTTGGTAAAATAGAACTGCAAAATCGGTTGTTAGCACTGACTGGAAATAAAAACAAAAACAGGATTGAAAATGTGAACCGTGTCGTGGTATGTTGGCCACAACCTTAGAAACAAAACTGCCCCGAACAGTGTAGTCACTTCATAGGCAGAATGTCCCCCGAGGTGCACACGGACGCTCCAAGAACCGTACACTCGACTCCAGAATGAACAACGGTGGTACTACTCGAATGATACTCGAACAATGGAGGAAACAGAGAGAGTTTGAAGTGTTTGCAATGTGTTTGATATATCAAATGGTGCATGCAGCACCTCTATTTATAGGCTGGACATCTTGGTCATAATAGACATTTCACTGTCCAAATTATTACAGATTTAATTCTGTATAATAGCAAAAATAATTATGTTGTAACAGCTGCAATAACAGCCTCCATAACTATGCAATAAACAGTGCTGTTACAACTTGAATTTTACTGAAAAAAACAGTCTAAATTCATCCACTAAACAGGCTGTTTATATTCGAAATTATTCGAATAAACTGCACGGGATAAAAACGTTCGAATCAATCAGATATGAATTTAATTTAAAAAATAAATTTTGATTCGAACAGTTTTCTCAAAGCCTATAAATAAGAAGAAAAATTCTTTCACATATAATCTTTTGTTCTTAAGAAAATTCCATACGAATTTTCTCTAAAAAGAATAGATACGCGCGCGTACGTGTCGAACACACGTGTTACCCGAGCCCGAGCCCGAGCCAAGCCGGTCGGACGACGGCAATGGCGGCGCGCGAGGACTTCCCTTGTTCTTTCCCACTCAACAAGGGAGGGAGGATGCATGGGTATAAATACCCTTCACTAGCTATTTTCCCAACCAATGTGGGATATAGCTCTAGTAATACTTGAAGCATTACCAACATTCCCCCACTAATGCGAAAGAATTCATCTGTATCTCAAACACAGACCTCCTCAGACGAGCAATAGCGGAATTAGTTGCTTAAGCACTAGTGAACGTATCTTGAACTAGTACATAGTGATGATGAGCGATCCTTCTCTTAGATAAGTGAAACTAGTCTTGAACTTTCTAAGATAGGGGTAAACTCATAACACACAACTAACTTCTTCATCCACCGAAGTTCTCGGTGTGTAAGATATATATACACAAGTGTATATTTGGCCATCTTACCTAAGGATTCTAATAAGTGTATTAGAAAAACGGCCCAACGTTTTTCACAGAAGGTGGCTAATCCTTCTAACTTACATAGTTTTTTTCATCAAGTTTATCTCGATATAAACCACCCTGAAACCGGGCTATGAAATAATTAAGAACCATTTGTAATGGCTCAACCTCTTATAGATATATGGTGATTTCTTCAAGTTCATTAAAATGAACCACCCAGTCTTGGGATAAGAAATCATTAAGAATAAATATTCAACCTCATTATCGGTGAATTCAACCATGATTCGTTAAATTCATCAAGTCTTTCTCACAAAGACCACCCAAAACCTGGGCTATGAATTTATTAAGAGTAATAGTACTCAACCTTGACATGTACATCACTCGTCATAGGGATAGGCAGTGAGAAATGTACAAAATGAGTCTTTCCATGGTTTCGTTTGACCACATTGAACTTAGATAACTAAGTTGGGTATCCACCATGAATTCCTCAACCAATGGGCTTTAGACCCATCCCCCTCGACGAATCTAGGACCAACTTCCGACTTAACCCTTTGGTAAGCGGATCTGCTAGGTTTCTTTCCGACTTCACATACTCTAAAGAGAGTACTCCATTCCTTATTAAGTGTCTAACAGATTCATGTCTTATGTGAATGTGTCTCTTTTTACCATTGTAAAGTTGACTCTTGGCAACACAAATCGCAGCTTGTGAATCACACAACAAGGAAATAGGAGGAGTCGGGCTTCCCCACAACGGAATATCGGCTAACAAACTCCTTAGCCACTCAGCTTCTTGCCCAGCTAAGTCAAGAGCTATAAACTCTGACTCCATAGTAGAGCGAGCAATACAAGTCTGTTTTGAAGACTTCCAAGAAATTGCTGTTCCCCTCAAAGTAAATACATACCCACTCGTAGAGCTTACTTCATCACTATTAGAGACCCAGTTGGCGTCACAATATCCTTCTAATGTAGCAGGAAAGCCAACAAACTCAAGTCTCCAGTCCATAGTACCCGTAAGGTACTTAAGTAAGCGTCTAAGAGCAACCCAGTGCTCACCACTAGGGTTATGAGTATATCTACTGAGTCTGCTAACAGCATAGGCAATATCTGGCCGAGTATAGTTCATTAAGAACATCAGACTGCCAATTATTTTAGCATATTCCGTTTGAGAAACGCTACTTCCTTTATTCTTAAAGAGATGTATGCTAGAGTCATAAGGAGTTCGAACAGGGACGACATCAAAACTGTCAAATTTCTTTAACACTTTCTCGATATAGTGTGTTTGACTTAAAGAAAATCCCTTTTCAGATTTGATTACTTTGACTCCTAAGATTACATCGACTTCTCCCAAGTCAGTCATCTCAAACTTAGTGGACAAGAAACTTTTTGTTTTGTTAATGGACTCAATGTTAGTACTGAAAATCAACATGTAGTCAACATACAAGCTTATGATGACACAATCAGTACCAAACATCCTCGAATACACGCATGCATCCGAACCATTCACAACAAAACCAAAACTAAGAATAGTTTTGTGAAATTTCTCATACCACTATTTAGGAGCTTGCTTCAGGCCATAAAGTGACTTTTTAAGTCTACATACTTTGCCTTCCATACCAGGCGCCTCGAAGCCAAGAGGTTGCTCTATATAGATCCCCTCATCTAGATCCCCATTCAAAAATGCAGTCTTTACATCCATTTGATGTACTTGCAACTTGTGAATGGAGGCTAGTGCAAACAATGCACGGATCGTTGAGATTTTAGTGACATGAGAATAAGTATCAAAGAAGTCTTGACCAAATCTTTGAGTGAACCATTTGACTACTAGCCTTGCCTTATACCTTTGGATAGAACCATCTGGTCTAAGTTTCTTTCGAAAGACCCATTTACTATTGATGGTTTTAAATCCTCTAGGCAAGTCAACTAATTCCCAAGTATGATTAGACATTATTGATTCTAGTTCATCTTTTATAGCGCTTTTCCAGAAACTAGCATCAATAGATCGTATAGCTTCTTCGTAAGTTTTAGGATCCTCATCTAACAAATAAGCTTGAGCTATAGGATCAGAAAGAGTGTCTAAATCATTTATCTCAGAAATAAAGGAAGTTATGAAGTCTGGTCCAAAAGAGGTTTCAACTCTGTCTCTTACTTCTTCTACGCTAAAATTCAATCTCTTGAGAAGACCTAGCAGGCACACTAGAAGAAGTGGATGGCAAGTTTTCTATTTGTGTTTCAACATTTAATCTAGGTTTCTTGAGAGGAAAGATTTCTTCAAAGAAAATAACATCCCTAGATTAACAAATAGAAGAGTCTTGTAAATTCATGAATCTATATGCGGCACTGTTAGAAGCATAACCTATAAACACTGCATCAACGGTCTTAGGTCCAATGGTGGACTTCTTAAAGTCTGGCAACCCCACTTTGGCCAGACACCCACACACTTTCAAGTATTGTAAATTTGGGGCATACCCTTTCCATAATTCGTATGGGATAGAATCAATTTTCTTATGAGGTGCTCGGTTCAGAATATGATTAGACGATAGAATGGCATCCCCCCACATGTTGTCGGACAACTTAGAACTTATCAACAATGAGTTCATCATCTCTTTTAAAGTTCTGTTTTTCCTCTCGGCTATACCGTTCTGTTGAGGAAAATAAGGGGCTGAAGTTTCATGTATTATGACATTCGTCTCACAAACCTCTTTTAGAAAATTAGGTCCATATTCACCACCTCTATCAGACCTAACACGTTTTATTCTTCTATCTAACTGATTTTCAACTTCTGCCTTATAAATAAGAAAGAAATTTTCAGCTTCATCTTTAGTTCTTAGGAGATAAACTTTTGTATACCTAGAGAAGTCATCTACAAAAGTTATGTAGTAGTGTTTTCCTCCTTTACTTTCAGTGTTTCTAAAGTCTGCTAGATCAGTATGAATAAGTTCTAATAGTTCAGTCTTTCTTTTAGAAACATTTTTAAAGGTAGGTTTTGCATGCTTGGCTTCTACACAAACTTCACATTTATTATAGTTTGTTATGTCTAGTGTAGGCAAAATATTCATATTCATCATTTTCTTTAGGGATTGAATATTTATGTGTCCTAATCTAGCATGCCACATATAAAAAAACTCAACAATATAAGCAGAAGTGGTAGCTTTATTATTTTCATTAAGTTGAGTTTCTATGACAAATAAACCTTCGCTTAAAAAACCTTTCCCGACATAATCACCATTACGGGAAAGTACAAGTTTATCTGCCTCAAAAACTAACTTAATGCCTGCCTTATTTAAGAGGCCACCACTGATCAAATTTCTACGCAGGACAGGCACATATAGGACATTGTTAAGGGCCAAATTTTTACCGGAAGTCAGCTTGAGTAAAACCTTGCCTTTGCCCATCACTTGAGAGCTGCTGGAGTTTCCCATGTACACACATTCACCATTTTTCACGTCCTCGAACTCGGTGAAGAACTCCTTCTTTGCGCAGAAGTGTCAAGAAGCTTTGGTGTCCATGACCCACTCGGTATTCTTCTCTACAAGGTTGACCTCCGAAACCACCGCGACAATGACATCATCATCCATGTCCTCCGCCATATGCATGCATGGTCTAGTCTCGTTCTGGCGGTCCAAACAATGCTGACATTGGTACGTGTGAAACAAATATTTTAATTTTGATATAACTAAAAACCTAAGGACTAAATTGAAAATGTCAAAACGAATTTTAAGTCCTCAAAATATCCCTAGATAATTTTAAGATTATGCCCAAGTTAAAAACAAGTTTTTCAAATATTTTTTCTAAGTGTTTCAAGTCAAAACAGTGAATTTCAAGCTCCTGTTTCGAAACGGCCTTCAGGCGTTTCGAAACGTTTTCATCACTGTCGACCACCGTTCCGAAACGTGTATCGAAACACTTGACCCCGTTTCGAAACGGTATCACTCGTTTTGAAACTGTTCTTCATATTTGATTTAAAAAGAGCACAACGGTTCAAATATTTGCTGATTTTATAAAGATAAAAGGGGTGTTTCGAAACGGATCAAGGTCGTTCCGAAACGACCCTTGACAGTAGCAAATCCATTTCGAAACGGATCCAAATCGTTTCGAAACAGGTCTTAGGTTTAATTTGAAAATATGACTGTTATATCGTTTTTAACTGAATTTCTGAAAACCGTTAAGGTGTTTCGAAACGGGCTAAGACCGTTTCGAAACGACCCTTGACAGTGGCAAAAGCGTTTCGAAACGGCCCTAAGGTGTTTCGAAATGGGCTCTTAAATGCACCCCAACGACTCTTTCTATTTTAGTCCGTTCCGAAACAGGTACCCCGCGTTTCGAAACGGGTTGGTGCAGACTGCATTTGTGGTGGTAAGAGAGGGTTCCAACGGCTCCATTTATGTTCCCAACCACTCAAACGGCTAGAAATCAATGAGAAGGTATAAAAGAGACATCCAAAAGCATCAGCAACAACTATTGATCCTAAAGCAAACATCCAAACATCAAATCCAAGCAATTGTGCAAAAATCCCACTTTGTCTAAAACCCCAATTGTAATTTTCATTCATATCTTGTTCAATTGGGTTGTGTGCTTGTATTTGGGCTATTATTTGTATTGAGAGATATCTAATTAGCCATTAAATTTCTTTGTTCACTTGTGTGAGGATTGGGTTGATTTTTGGGTAGAAAAATCAACCGAAATTGTAAAGGGTTGCCTCCTTGTCCTAGAAAAAGGGAAGAACAATTTAGTGGAATTGTTGCAAATCCTTAGTGAAGCTAAGGTAGTGGATGTAGAGTTCATTTGGAACTTGAACCACTCTAAATCTCTTGTCCATCAATTTTTAATTTGCAAATTTCCACCACAAACCTTTAAATTTCCAATTCACCCCCCCTCTTGGTCAATTTCGATCTTGCGATCCACTCAACAATTGGTATCAGAGCTTAACTCTTTGAGGATTAACAACCACAAGAGGAGATCCTTGGAAGAGTGTGATCATCAACATATCAAGAGATGGCTTCAACCTCCGGTTCTGGCATGTACGAGTCACAATCGACCACAAAGCCTCCTTTCTTCAATGGTGACAACTATTCTTTTTGGAAGAATAAAATGCGTCTATTCATTAAGTCTAGTGATTATCTTGTTTGGGATGTCATTGAGGATGGGTCATACATTCCATTGAAGCAAGACGGTGAAGGCAAGATGGTGTTGAAGAAGAAAGCCGAAATGAGTGAAGAGGAGAGGAAAAAGATTCAAGTCAATGATAAAGCTCTCCACATGCTATTTTGTGCTTTCGGTCCGGACATCTACTCAAAAGTCTCATCAATTGAAAGTGCCAAGGAAGTGTGGGACACTCTTGAGACCACCTATGAAGGCACCAATGATGTTAAAGAAACTAAGGTTGGAATTCTCAATCTTAGTTATGAAAATTTCAAGATGGACCCCGATGAGACGGTGTCAAAGATGTTTGATCGATTCTCCACGATTGTCAATGGTCTAAAGGGCTTTGGAGAGATCATACCGGAAGACAAGCTTGTCCGGAAGCTACTCTATTCACTTCCCGAGTCTTGGGATGGGAAGAGAACCGCTATCATCGAAGCAAAGAATTTGAAGACTTTGAAGCTTGATGAGCTTGTGGGTTCTCTCCTTACTCATGAGATCATGAAGCAAGGAAGGGAAGATGAGAAAAAGAAAGAAGAGAAAAGAGTAGAGAAGCTTGAAGTTGAGAAGAAGAAGAAGATGGGAATAGCTCTCAAGGCTAAAGCTTCACAACATGATGAGAGCTCATCTTGTGAGGAGGATGAACTTGAAGAATTGGCAATGATAGTCAAACGATTCTCACGCTTTATGAGGTCCAACCGGGGAAGAAAAATCCAAAGGAAGATGGACTTCAAAAGCAAGAACAAGGAAGATGGAAAGGATCCAATCATTTGCTTTGAGTGCAAACAACCCGGCCACATACGTTCGGAGTGCCCTCAACTCAAGAAGAAGGGCTTTGAGAAGAGGAAAAAGCTCAAAGCCAAACTTGCTACTTGGAGTGATGAGGAGTCATCGGAGGATGACGAACAAGAAGTGGCTAACCTTTGTCTCATGGCACTTGAGGAAGATTCCTCCATGGTAACCTCTAACTCATCTACTTTAGATTTTTCATATGAAGAATTAAATGATGCATATGATGAGTTACAAGAGGTATATGATGAATTAGTTGAGAAGTATAAGGAGTCGGTCATTAGGAATAAAAAGATCGTTCAAGAACTAAATGAGAAAAATGACTCACTTACTCAAGCTAATTCTAAATTTGAGAAAAAGATTTTAGGGTTAAAAGATGAACTTAAATTTTTTCAAGATGAAAATGTTGATCTTAATAATCTTTTGTCTCAATGTAATTGTGAACACCAAAAGGTGTTGGGTGAGCTAAATGAGCTCAAGAAGTCTTTAAAAAATGTTGGTAGTGCTAAGCATGAAGTAGGAGAATCATCTAGAACACACCAACCTAAGAAAAAGACTAACTACTACAAACAAGGTAGCTATCCTAGACATAGTAGAACTAAAAGAATTAGAAGTGTATGAGTTCCTAAGGAACTTGTTAAATCTAATAATATTATTGCTATGTCATCTTGGATTCCTAAGGGAACCAAGGTTTTGGGAGCTAACACTCATGGACCCAAAATGATTTGGGTACCAAAAACCAAAGTTTAATATCTTTGTTTGTAGGGGGAGCATCGCTACAAGGCCAAGGCACAAAGTCAAAACTCATGGTACCTTGATAGTGGATGCTCGAGACACATGACCGGAGACAAGAGTCGATTCATGGATCTAAAGCCAAAAAGTGGAGGAGTAGTAACATTTGGTGACAACTCCAAAGGCCACATTAAAGGTATTGGCTCCATAGATAATCACTCTACCATTCTTATTGAAAATGTCTTATATGTCGATGGTCTTAAACACAATTTATTGAGCATAAGTCAATTGTGTGATAAAGGATTTAATATTTTATTTGATAAAAATGGATGCAAAATTGTAGACATTAAATCGAATAATATTATGCTCATAGGTCATCGCATAGGAAACATATACATGGTGCATTTAGATGACATACATACATCTCATGCATGCTTAGTTGCTCAAAATGAAAATGATGCATGGTTGTGGCATAGGAAGCTAGGACATGCTAGCATAAGTGTTTTAGAAAAACTAGTCTCTCTAAATCTAGTTAGAGGTTTACCCAAAATAAAATTTACAAATGATAAAATTTGTGATGCATGCTCAAAGGGTAAACAACATAAGTCTTCCTTTAAATCCATTAATGATGTTTCTACTAGTAGATGCTTACAATTAATTCACATGGATTTATTTGGGCCAATTAGGACTATGAGCTTGGGTGGTAAGTCTTATGCTTTTGTGCTAGTTGATGATTTTTCTAGATTTACTTGGGTTCTCTTTTTAAGTACTAAAGATGAGGCTTTGGAAAAATTCATCACATTTTCAAAACTAACCCAAAATGATCTTGAACTTAAAATTTCACATATTAGAAGTGATCATGGAACCGAATTTCAAAACTTAGGGTTTGAAGATTTTTTAAATGAAAATGGTATTAGCCATAATTTTTCGGCTCCTCGAACTCCTCAACAAAATGGGATAGTTGAGAGGAAAAATAGAACTTTACAAGAAATGGCTAGAACTATGCTTTGTGAAAACAATTTACCTAAATATTTTTGGGCGGAAGCCACAAACACCGCTTGTTATATTGTAAATCGAGTAATGATTAGGCCAATTTTAAAGAAAACATCTTATGAGATTTTAAAATCCAAAAAGAACATTAGCTATTTCCACCCTTTTGGGTGCAAGTGTTTTGTTTTAAATAATGGAAAAGACAACTTAGGTAAATTTGATGCAAAAAGTGATGAAGCCATTTTTATAGGTTACTCTTTAACCTCTAAAGCCTATCGAGTATTTAACAAAAGAACTTTAGTAGTAGAAGAATCTATTCATGTTGTATTCGATGATAACCTCCTTCCTAGGAAGGATTCTTGTGATGATGATGATGTAGGAATCATAAATGCCTTTGATGGAGGTCAAACTTCAAAAGAGGATGAGATTCCAACAAAAGAAGAAGACACACAAGATCCACCTCTTGAAGCCTTGAAGGACTTGGCTATTGAGGAAAAGGAAGTGAGCTACCCAAGGGAGTTGAACTATGTCAAAGATGGTGAAATCTTGGGTGATCCATCCAAGGGGGTAACCACTCGTTCTTCTCTTAGATTAATGAACCATGTTGCATTTATCTCATGCATAGAGCCTAAAAACATAAAAGAAGCATTGAAAGATGACTTTTGGATTATGGCTATGCAAGAAGAGTTAAATCAATTTGAGAGAAGTAATGTATGGACATTAGTTGATAGGCCTAGTAATCAATCTACAATAGGAACTAAATGGGTCTTTAGGAACAAACTAGATGAGAGTGGTAACATTGTGAGAAATAAAGCTAGACTTGTAGCACAAGGTTACACTCAAGAAGAGGGAATAGATTTTGATGAAACCTATGCACCCGTAGCTAGAATGGAAGTCATTAGGATGTTGCTTTTTCAAATGGATGTTAAAAGCGCATTTTTAAATGGTTTTATAAATGAAGAAGTGTATGTGGAACAACCACCGGGTTTTGAAGATTCAAAATTTCCAAATCATGTTTTCAAACTTACCAAAGCTCTTTATGGTTTAAAACAAGCTCCTAGAGCTTGGTATGAAAGGCTTTCAAATTTTTTGATTGAAAAAGGATTTGAAAAAGGTAAGGTGGACACTACACTCTTTATAAAAATGTATAAAAATGACATCTTAGTAGTTCAAATTTATGTTGATGATATTATTTTTGGTTCTACTAATGAATGTCATTGTCAAGAGTTTGCTAAGTTAATGCAAGGTGAATTTGAGATGAGCATGATGGGGGAGCTCTCATTCTTTTTGGGACTCCAAATCAAGCAAAAGAAGGATGGCACCTTCATCAACCAAGCAAAATACATAAAGGATATGCTCAACAGTTTGGCTTAGAGAATGCAAAGCCTCAAGCCACTCCTATGAGCTCATCTACAAAGCTTGACAAAGATGAAGGAGGTAAGTGTGTTGACTCTAAGCTTTATCGTTCTATGATTGGATCTTTGCTTTACCTTACCGCAAGTAGACCGGATATCTTGTTTAGTGTTTGCTTGTGTGCTAGGTTTCAAGCTAGTCCTAGAGAGTCTCACCTTATAGCCGTTAAGAGAATCTTTAGATACCTTAGAGACACTCCTTGTTTAGGCCTTTGGTATCCTAGAGACTCTACCTTCAACCTTCATGCTTACTCGGATGCGGATTATGGGGGTTGCAAAATTGATAGGAAAAGTACTTCGGGAACTTGCCAATTCTTAGGTAGTATGCTCATATCTTGGTTCTCTAAGAAACAAAATAGTGTAGCCTTATCTACCACCGAAGCCGAGTACATATCCTTAGGGAGTTGTTGTGCTCAAGTCCTTTGGATGAAGCAACAACTCTTAGATTATGGAATTAAAGTTGAAACCATACCCCTAAAATGTGATAACACTAGTGCAATATGCTTAAGTAAAAATCCCATCCAACACTCTAGAACCAAACACATAGAAATAAGGCATCATTTCATTAGAGATCATGTCCTTAAGGAAGATGTGGTTATAGAGTACGTAGACACCTTGAATCAATTAGCGGACATATTTACAAAACCCTTAGACAAAGAGCGTTTTTGGTCCCTTAGGAGAGAGTTAGGTCTAGCTAGCCTATCTTGACCTTTTAGAACCTCTTTTGTGCTTAAATATGCTTGATCTTGTGAAATGCCATGTTTATGTGTTTAAACTCCTAATTGTATCCATGCTTATAGTTAGGGGGAGTATGTTTATGCTTGAATATGTTTTGCCTGCTCATTCATGACATTTATGCATGTTAGGCCTCTTAAAACTTCATTTTTCTGCACTTTTAGAGCCTCATCTACACTTCCAGGCCCAGGTGTATCGAAACGGGTGACCCTGTTTCGATACGGATACCTTAAATCCTGTTCTGAGAGAAGGGCGTTTCGAAACGCCTCAAAAGCGTTCCGAAACGTTTTTGCTACTGCCAAGGGGTGTATCGAAACGTGTTCCGATACGGGTCAAAAGGGTTTCGATACAGTCAACACCGTATCGAAACGGTCAGCCTATGGTCTTAAAACGGTCAAAACCCTAGCCGCCCCGTTTCGAAACGGTCTTGACCATTCCGAAACGGCATCGCGGATTGCTTTATTTAGGGCTTTTAATGATAAAGTTCACTTTTTATCAAACTCTTAAAACCCTAAACCGCCTCCCTCTCTATAAATACCCTCTCAAACTCATTGTTTTTCACAAAATTGTGAGGGGTTTTACTCTAAAACTCAAGTCTAAGCAAGTTTCATCAATCTTGTGCAAGGATTTTAATCAAATCATCCAAAATCCCAAACTAAGGTAATTTTTCTTTTTTTATTTTTCTTTCAATTTATGTTCGAATCTTAGGATAGAAAATTTTATTTTTGTATAAATTATATGTTTTTCCTTGTGGGTTTTCCATATCTTGTAAAAAAATTTCCAAATCTCAAAATTTTTTATTCGAATATAAAATTTTTCAGTCGTATTTTTCTTTACTGTTTTTTATTTTATTTTAATTTTGTTTTCAAAAACCTAAGTGGGATTTATTATTGGATTGATTTTTAACTATCAATGCATACACTTAATTTTAAAATACTTGCTTAATGTTTTTAGATGGCGGATCAAGCTAACAAAAAGCGCAAGGCCGTTCAAACCGATGATTCGAGCGTTCGTCCGAATCTTACTCTGCTTTTTCAGAAATCCCTCAAAACTTCGGAGATGCGTGCTCGCTTCTCGTATGTCAAGGATTTTGAAATTCGCAAGGAACGTGTCATTGATCTTGATTTCCTCAATTCCGAGCGATTTCTATTCCGTTATCTCGACCGTTTGAGTGAGTGGAATCTCATCTTGTTCTTGAGCATTCCGGATGTTCGCTACAAACACATGGTACTCCTTTTTTACTCAAATGCTCGTTTTATTTATGATGAGACCAAAACCGAGATTATAGGAATTGAATCATCCTTATTGGGCAAGAAGTTTGTTGTTAATGTTGCTCTTTTAGAGTCTATTTTTAAACTTAAGGATGAGGGTATTGAGGATGAACGTCACTTTGGCACTTTCACCGGTAAGGCACTTCATTTGGATGTGCACGATCGAGTTCTTCACTTAATGGTTTCTTGGTTTATTTGACCTTCCGGAGGTAAATAATCTCACATCCGTCAAACCGATCATTTTTGGCTAGAGTGTTTCCGTAAGGGTGAGCGCCCAAATGTGCCTAAGATAATTTTTGCCGAGATAGTCAATAATGTCAAGCTTATTGACACAAATGAGTTGAAGTCTTTTACATATGGCATAGTCTTGAGCTACATCTTTCATGAGCTTGGCGTCGATTGTTCCTACGACTCTCTGGAACCTCGCAAGACCAAGATTGGTGAGTCATCCCTTCGCAAGTCCGGGTTCACATATGCGAATGATGTTTGGGAAAGAATTGATAGAGAAGTCGTTCCTCCTCCCGTTGCTCCTCCACCGCAAGTTCAAGTTGCAAACAATGACGCCCTCATGGCTCTCATTACCGAGCGGTTCAATGCTTTGGACTCTCGGTTCAATGCTTTGGATACTCGCATTGCTTCGGGTTTTGAATCTATGGACACTCGTTTGAAGAATGTCGAGGATCGTCTTCATACTCTTGAGACTTCGCATTCCAACTTGGATCTATCCTTCTCTACTCTCTATGGGCAATGGATGAAGTTTCACCGTTCTCAAGCCAAGAGCGATGATGATACTTCGGATGATGATGACGAGGCCTAGGATCTTTATATCATATCATATCATATTATCTATGCATTTTAGGATTAAGATTGCATCTTTATGTTTTCTCATGTTTTAGAAACCTATGCCTTTGGCTTTTTATTTGGGATTTTATGTTGAACTTAATGTTTGATTTATGTTTTGGATATTTTGATATTATGAATTAATATTGTGGTTGCTTATTAATGCTTATTGGTACTAATCTTTTATCTTCTCTATGAGCTTTCATTGTTCTTTTTTATCTAACAAAAAGTTGGAGAAGAAATTTAAGAGCCACACCTAAAATTCGTTTTAAATTTTATAAGTTTTTTTTTAAGGTTTCAAATCAAAAATTTCTTTTATCTTTAAAAACCTATCTTAAATTAAGGGGGAGTTAGAATATTTTTCAAAACTTTCAAAATTCTCAAAAATTCTAACTTTGGTTTTGTTATATCAAAAAGGGAGAGATTGTGAAACAAATATTTTAATTTTGATATAACTAAAAACCTAAGGACTAAATTGAAAATGTCAAAACGAATTTTAAGTCCTCAAAATATCCCTAGATAATTTTAAGATTATGCCCAAGTTAAAAACAAGTTTTTCAAATATTTTTTCTAAGTGTTTCAAGTCAAAACAGTGAATTTCAAGCTCATGTTTCGAAACGGCCTTCAGGCGTTTCGAAACGTTTTCATCACTGTCGACCACCGTTTCGAAACGTGTATCGAAACACTTGACCCCGTTTCGAAACGGTATCACTCGTTTCGAAACTGTTCTTCATATTTGATTTAAAAAGAGTACAACGGTTCAAATATTTGCTGATTTTATAAAGATAAAAGGGGTGTTTCGAAACGGATCAAGGCCGTTCCGAAACAACCCTTGACAGTAGCAAATCCGTTTCGAAACGGATCCAAATCGTTTCGAAACATGTCTTAGGTTTAATTTGAAAATATGACCGTTATATCGTTTTTAACTGAATTTCTGAAAACCGTTAAGGTGTTTCGAAATGGGCTAAGACCGTTTCGAAACGACCCTTGATAGTGGCAAAAGCGTTTCGAAACGGCCCTAAGGTGTTTCGAAACGGGCTCTTAAATGCACCCCAACGGCTCTTTCTATTTTAGTCTGTTCCGAAAAAAGTACCTCGCGTTTCGAAACGGGTTGGTGCAGACTGCATTTATGGTGGTAAGAGAGGGTTCCAACGGCTCCATTTATGTTCCCAACCACTCAAACGGCTAGAAATCAATGAGAAGGTATAAAAGAGACATCCAAAAGCATCAGCAACAACTATTGATCCTAAAGCAAACATCCAAACATCAAATCCAAGCAATTGTGCAAAAATCCCACTTTGTCTAAAACCCCAATTGTAATTTTCATTCATATCTTGTTCAATTGGGTTGTGTGCTTGTATTTGGGCTATTATTTGTATTGAGAGATATCTAATTAGCCATTAAATTTCTTTGTTCACTTGTGTGAGGATTGGGTTGATTTTTGGGTAGAAAAATCAACCAAAATTGTAAAGGGTTGCCTCCTTGTCCTAGAAAAAGGGAAGAACGATTTAGTGGAATTGTTGCAAATCCTTAGTGAATCTAAGGTAGTGGATGTAGAGTTCATTTGGAACTTGAACCACTCTAAATCTCTTGTCCATCAATTTTTAATTTGCAAATTTCCACCACAAACCTTTAAATTTCCAATTCACCCCCCCTCTTGGTCAATTTCGATCTTGCGATCCACTCAACAGTATGCCTTGTGACCAGCTTGCCCACACACGTAGCACTTCATGGTTTTCACGTCGGGCTTAGCCTTGACCGGTTTCTTGAAGTTGGTAGTCTTATGTGGTTTGGGCTTTTTGCTCTGGGGGCCTTTCTTAAAGGGCTTTTTGGACCCTGAAGCACCACTAGACTCAACTAAATTAGATTTAAAAGATAAGTGACTAAAGTTGTTAGTAACCTTATCTTTCAAACGGTTGGCCTCCTCGATTTTCATGTGACCGATCAGCTCCTGATGTGGTATGTCCCTCTTCTTGTGCTTGAGGGAGTTGCGATAATCGGACCAGGATTTTGGCAACTTCTCGATAAGGACATTTGCTTGCAGAACCTCACACATCTGCATGCCTTCCGCTATGGTGTCCGAGACAAGATTCTCGTAGTCATGGACCTGGTCCATGATGGGCTTGTTGTCGGTCATCTGGAACTTCAACCACTCGCCCACGACATACTTTTTGATCCCCGCGTCATCGGTGCCATATTTTGTGTCCAAGGAATCCCATATCACCTTTGCGCTCCTCTCCTTAAGGTACATGTCAAATAATTTGTTCTTAAGAAAATTCCATACGAATTTTCTCCAAAAAGAATAGATACGCGCGCGTACGTATTACCCGAGCCGAGCCGAGCCGGCCTGGCGGCGGCGGCGTGCGAGGACTTCCCTTATTCTTTCCCGCTCAACAAGGGAGGGAGGATGCATGGGTATAAATACCCTTCAAAAGCTATTTTCCCAACCAATGTGAGATGTAGCTCTAGTAATACTTGAAGCATTACCAACATCGATGAATTCCACAAACTATCG
Organism: Hibiscus tridactylites; assembly: GCA_958450335.1. NCBI lineage: Eukaryota > Viridiplantae > Streptophyta > Magnoliopsida > Malvales > Malvaceae > Hibiscus > Hibiscus tridactylites. The sequence goes on along the minus strand of OY288265.1, from coordinate 30,333,978 downwards.
CATGCCTCGGACACTTCCAACACAATTTATTCTTTCTTCCATCGATTTCACCACATTAAAATCCCCAACTAGATTTCTATTATAATTATTGAATATATAATGTTTTAATTGTAACTCCATTAATTAAATATGTTATTAATTTCGTTTGTAGCAACGGGTTGGATCAAGTAGTAAGTAGCTTGGTATTGCTTGAGCAAGTCTCGAGTTTGAGGTCTTGTGTATGCAGAAAACTCCCGTTGGAAGACTCACTCACCAAAACCAAGTGTATAACGCGAATTGATCTAGATCAATTAGGATAAATCTCTGGAAATCAAGAGTACAAAAAAAGTAGTTTGTAAATTTCTATTCAAGCAAGCGAAGTAGTTGTTTCAATGAAATAATTCCAAAAGAGGCTAAAAAGCATTTACTCCATGCATGTATCTTCAAAGATACATTAAAGAAGTTTTCAACTTCTCAAGACATCAAAGACTAAGAACAGTGTATTAGGATAAGTAAAACATTTATAAATTAAAATTTATATCAGTATGTGGATACTTCGTTTAGATTTTATTTTGGTTAATCGAATTTATTTCGACATTTATCAATTTAATCATATTTTGTAATAATTAATTCTACTGATGATTACTCATTACTACACTTCGAAAGAAAATATGTCTATTGGATTCGAGTATTTATAGCTTTAATTATTATTATTATTATTATTATTATTATTATTATTATTATTATTATTATTATTATTATTATTATTATTATTATTATTATTATACACAAGCTGATTTTACATAATACTTCATATTTAAATTATAAGTTTTAAAATATAAATTCATAACCCTTAAACATTAAAACCTTAAACCTTAAATTATAAACTCTAAAATATAAATCTTTAACCCTAAATTAAACATCTAACCTTAAAATCATCAGGTTTGAGTGTATCAAAAATATTTTCCTTATTATAAAGGTGAAAACATATATAGTTTAGTGATGCAACAAAAAGTGTTACACCTAAATTGAAATTTTAGTTACTAATTTTAATGGTTAATTGAAGGTGGTCCTTTGATGACTTTCAACATGAATAGTTACTATTTTTTTTAAATTCCTTTTATTTTGTATCTTACTTACTCTATGATTCCCACGATATAAGTATTGAGAAGGACATTTCCCCCACCATCCTCTTCTTTTTACTTGTTCCTTATTTGTAATCTTTGATACTACATGTATTATATATATTGATAAATAGATTTTTCTGTACTATTCATATAATATTACATAAATTAATGAATCAATTTCAAAACAAATATTAAATATATATTAAATATACTATAAATTATATTTAAATATGTCGTATTGTCGCGTATTTTCTATTAAACGTATATTATATTTGAATTTTTTCATATTGTACCTAAACTTATGACATAGTTTCCCATTTGTTTCCATATATATATATATACACATTTATGCATATATTTCGTAATAATATTTAATTGGACACTCTTTTTTTTTTTTTTTACTGTCTCAGCTCGAGTTTCGACTTTATTGAATAACAAAAGAGATTTTTAATAGGATGAGTCTACCACGTGCGACGAACACCACTAATGATGAACACCGCTGAACACCATTAAATTAATTAATAAAGATTTAAAATTTCAAGGACCCATCATACAATTAATAATTATTTTTAAAAATTCAATTAACTTATTTTTTATATATATTAAAATTTTATTTTTTTAATAAGGGTAAACTATATATTTAGTACCTCACCTATTTTCGTATTTCTATTGAACCCTCATTATTTAAATATTATTTCAATTTGACCCTATTTTTTATAAAAAATAATTTAACCTTTAACCCTCAACCTAAAACCCTAAACTATTAAACCTTAAACCCTTAAACTCTTAAACATATACCCTAAACCATATACCCTTAAAAGTAATTTCAGCATCATCGATTCAATGGTATATGGTATATACCCTAAAACATATACCCTAAACCATATCTCCGTTCATCGCCGCCGGTTCTCAATTAATAAAATAAGGGATCCAAAAAAATCAAATTAAAGAAAACAAAAAAAAAAATCATTAATGACCAGTAATCAACTCAAGCTTAATGTCGTTTGACATGGCCGCTTAGGGTTTGATGATATTACATAAATTGATTTAGCGTTTAACATGTAATTATTCAATCGCATAAATTTATTGTAGCGTTTAACATGTGTTACGATTCATTAGATGGAAACATCTTAAATTTCAATTTTTTGTCAAATCTTAAAATTTAGATATTTCAGCTCAGTTTCAATGCAGAGATGGCCGCTTAGGGTTTGATGATGATGATGATTACCTTATCTATTAATTTGATGATGGTGAAATTATTTTTAATGGTATATGGTTTAGGGTATATGTTTAAGAGTTTAAGGGTTTAAGGTTTAATAGTTTAGGGTTTTAGGTTGAGGGTTAAGGATTAAATTATTTTTTATAAAGAATAGGGTCAAATTGAAATAATATTTAAATAATGAGGGTTCAATAGAAATACGGAAATAGATGAGGTACTAAATATATAGTTTACCCTTATTAAAAAAAATAAAATTTTAATATATATAAAAAATAATTTGATTGAATTTTTAAAAATAATTATTAATTATATGATGAGTCCTTAAAATTTTAAATCTTTATTAATTAATTTAATAGTGTTTATCGGTGTTCATCATTAGTGGTGTTCATCGATGTTCGTCGCACGTTATAGAATTTTTCTATTTAATAAGACCCTCTAATTAAAAAACAAAAAACACCCTTAGTCCCCAACAACTCAAATCCACCTTTTACGCACTCCAAATTAGCCTTTTCAATGGTTTTTCTTTACACGACACCGACTTTAAAAGGGGAAGAATCTTTCTATTAGGATGTAAGAAAATACTTACATTTTTCTTTCTATCTTTCCTTTTAAAAAATAAATTGGGTCTTCATGGGAAGATAATAAAATATTACGGATGTTAAAATTCTAGTCGAAAATTTATCAAAATAATATTCCATTAAAAATTAATTACATGAAATTAAATGAACTAAGTACATTTTAATTTTTTAATAACGTGGGGTTTAATTTATGGATCACATTATGGAAATGATCTAGATTTGTGCATACTAACCACATTTCTTAATAAAAAGGAAGGCTTTAATAATATAACATTAATAGTATTCAGGCTTTATAATAAAATTGATTTTCATTTAACCAAGGAGCCAAAGCCTAAAAGAGATTAAAATGAGTATTAATTTTAGGGAGGATCAAAAATAAATAAAAAATTGTTTAATCAAAGAGGTATAATTTTTTCTATCGTAAAAATGTGTCCAATGTCTGGATTTAAATCTTTGACGTACTAATTATGTTTTATAAGAATATTATGAATGAAGTGAAACTAAATTTCGGATTCTATTATAATAATTTATTCATTACAGCTAATCTAGTTAACGAAATTGTTGAAGAGTGCCTTGAGAAGCTGACTTCCATTCCAATCAGGCTTGCATGTTTTATAACCTAAAGACTAAAGTAATATATATATATATATATATATATATATATAAATAAAGTACATTGCATCTAAATAATAATTGGATCGACCCTCATTTTACTATCCTCGCGGAAAAAAAAAATGATTTGAATTGCGAAAATATAAAATTCGATGTCGTCTTACATGTTATATTCTTATCGTATTATATTTTATATTTTAAATCAATATTTTGTTTGTATTTAACACCAGAAAATAAATTAAGGGAATTGAGAATGGATTTTACCGGAATTTTAGGACAATGGGGACATTGTCACATTTTCTGCTCAGGTTCTGGGAAACTTGAATAATAATTTCTTGCACCAATTAGGAATTCAATAAATTATTTCCCATTTTTAATAAACTTTATTTATTGTAACTAAAATCTCCAGCAGAAGCTGTTGGTGCCACTTGATGGAATTTCACATGCCACTGCCTCATAATTGAGAAATCACATGGATTTTTTTAAACACGATATATAAAATATTCAAAATAAATAAATAAAACCAAAATTAGTCTACCGATTAGTGAATGCAAGGTGGGTATGGACGTGCATTTAAAAAGTAATAATCGAACCAACTATCAATTGACTATGGACGTTTGACTACGGACGTTATTTTTATAATATTTAATCTAAATGAATTGATTAATAAATCAAATATTATTAATCATATATATTATTTACAAAAAAAAGTTAGTCGAAACATGGATAAATAATAGGAAAATTTTACAACGTGCGACGAACACCGATGAACACCACTAATGATGAACACCGATGAACACCATTAAATTAATTAATAAAGATTTAAAATTTTAAGGACTCATAATACAATTAAGAATTATTTTTAAAAATTCAATTAAATTATTTTTTATACATATTAAAATTTTATTTTTTAATAAGGGTAAACTATATATTTAGTACCTCACCTATTTTTGTATTTCTATTGAACCCTCATTATTTAAATATTATTTTAATTTGACCCTATTCTTTATAAAAAATAATTTAACCCTTAACCATCAACCTAAAACCCTAAACTATTAAACCTTAAACCCAAACTCTTAAACCTATACCCTAAACTATATACCATTAAAAATAATTTTACCATCAACTAAATAGGAGAATTCAACAATTTATTGAATTGAATTGAATCGATGATGGTGAAATTATTTTTAATGGTATATGATTTAGAGTATAGGTTTAAGAGTTTAAGGGTTTACGATTTAATAGTTTAGGGTTTAGGTTGATGGTTAAGGGTTAAATTATTTTTATAAAGAATAGGGTCAAATTAAAATAATATTTAAATAATGAGGGTTCAATAGAAATACGAAAATAGGTGAGGTACTAAATATATAGTTTACCCTTATTAAAAATTAAAATTTTAATATATATAAAAAATAATTTAATTAAATTTTTTTAAAAAAAATTTTAATTGTATTATGGGTCCTTAAAATTTTAAATATTTATTAATTAATTTAATAATGTTCATCAGTGTTCATCATTAGTGGTGTTTATCGGTGTTCGTCGCACGTGGTAGACTCATCCTAAATAATAACATAACAACTGGCATAAATAATATACTTCCAAATTTGGTAATATAAAACACAAATTACCGTTAAGAGTTAGTAGCATTACACGTTTGAAAATTGAGAAGGGAATATTAGAACTTAGAAGTAGTTGTTAGGGCTATGCGTTGGATTTGAACTAATTGTATTTTTCAAATTTAGTTATATTATAATTATTTAATTAATAAAATATATTTTAATTAAAATCTAATTATATAGTTTTAGAATATTTTAAGAAATAAAATAAATTTTCAAATCAAAGTAAGTAATTTTTTTATTATTCATTTCTGGTCCTAGTGGAAGATAGAATTAAGAAAGATAGGATATGATCTAAAGGCTAAGAATGTGCCACGAATATTCTATTACCAGCCAAATTCACAGCAAAAATAAGAAGCCGCCTCTAGGGGTGACCAAAACTCGAAAAATCAAAATTTTCGGCTCGACTCGACGCGAAAAACTCGACTCATAATTTTATAATCTCGGCTCGACTCGAAAAAATTTCAAATAAAGTTTAAGTTGTAAAATAAAAATTTGAATAATTAAAAATTTTTACTAATTAGTAGGTCAATTTTTAAATTTAAGTCGAGTCCCTTAATTCTCCTGATATACATATACCACATATGAAAAAAAATAAGAAGATATATGTGTGCGTATTATATATGAATAATTGAATAGAGAAAGCGATTTAAACTGAAATTAATTTGTACTATAACATTATAAATAATTATAATTAAATTTGTACAAAAACTTGAAAAACTCGTCTCGAATCGAAAAATATTCAAATAAATTTTGAGTTATAAAATAAAACTCGTAAGCTCGATTAACTAGAAATTTTTAGACTCGACTCAATTGAACGCTTACCCTTAATCTCCTCCTCTTTCATTTTATTTCAAAATTAGTTAATGAACATGTGAAATTAATTTAGAGAATAATTATTAAAATAAATTAACTCAAAAATTATAGCAAATATTTTTAATGTTTATAAAATAATATTAATTTTCTAGTAGAATTTTCGAGGTTTTGGGACACCTCATTTGCTACATTAATTCAATTAAAATCAATTGAATTATCCCTTGTGGCACAGCACTCCATCGACGACCATTTTTCTATTATATATACTCTTCATTTCATGCAAGGTTTTGAACTCAGCAGACACCACCCAAAACCAAAACAAAACTCCTTCCCCTTTTTTTCTTTTCTTCCAAACAGGGAAGCTCCGAGAAAATCTTGACACACATTGGCTGGAAGTGGTGTTCTTTGGCTGTCATCTACGATGGTTCGGCGGGGCAACCCGGCGAGGGGCCGGTTTTGGCCCCAAATGCTAGTGGCAATGGCCGTTTTTGTTGCTGTTGTTGCAAGCAATGTAGGTTCTGTGTCTGCTGATCCTTATATTTACTCTTCACCTCCACCACCTTATGAATACAAGTCACCACCACCGCCTTCGCCTTCTCCACCGCCTCCGTATGTGTATAAATCACCACCACCACTATCACTTTCTCCTCCACCACCTTATGAGTATAAATCCCCTCCTCCACCACCAGAGCATGAAGACAAGTCTCCACCACCTCTTTCACCATCACCACCACCTCCGTATTACTACAAGTCTCCACCGCCTCCATCTGCATCACCACCTCCTCCGTATGTCTACAAGTCCCCACCACCACCACCAAAACATGAGGAGCAGCCCCCATACTACTACAAGTCTCCACCACCTCCTCCATACGTTTACAAGTCCCCACCACCACCTTTACCATCTCCTCCAACTCCGTATTACTACAAATCTCCACCTCCACCTTCACCATCTCCTCCACCTCCATACTACTACAAGTCTCCCCCACCACCATCCCCATCACCACCTCCTCCATACTACTACAAGTCTCCACCACCACCACCAAAACACGAGGAGCAGCCCCCGTATTACTACAAGTCTCCTCCCCCTCCATCTCCATCCCCACCACCTCCATACCACTATAAATCCCCACCACCACCCTCACCATCCCCACCACCTCCTTACTACTACAAGTCCCCACCACCTCCATCTCCATCCCCACCTCCTTCATACTACTACAAGTCCCCACCACCTCCTTCACCATCCCCACCTCCTCCATACTACTACAAGTCTCCTCCACCACCTTCACCGTCTCCTCCACCACCTTACTACTATAAATCTCCACCTCCCCCTTCTTATTACGTCTCACCACCATACTACTACAAATCTCCACCACCACCGGCGAAGTCCCCTCCTTACTACTATCATTCTCCACCACCACCAACTCCTTATTACCCCCACCCCCATCCTCTTATCGTCAAGGCGATCGGAAAAGTTTACTGCTACAGATGCTATGACTGGACCTACCCAGTGAAGTCACACGCCAAGAAACATCTCAAAGGTACAAATTCAAACCTTAATTTAATGCATTTTTAATTGAATTTTTTAACATCTCAATTTTTTGTGGAACAATGTCATGTGTTGTAGAGGTTGTTTTTGTTTCTTATGTCTGTACATAAATTATGACTTTACTATCTGTCAGTCCATGTATATTTTATATAGCTTAGTCATATACCTTAATACAATCATGTGGGATTAGATAAAATAATTTATTTCATGAAAAGACAGAATTAGTTATTAGAGTTGTTTGATGTAAAAAAACAAAACATATTTCGATTGACTTTTAAGCAAAAGAGAGTATAATTTTGAATGACTGCACATGGAGCAGGTGCTGTCGTGGAAGTGACTTGCAAAGCTGGAGACAAGGAAATCACTGTCTATGACAAGACCAGAATCAATGGTAAATTCAGCGTTGCTGTTCCTGGGTTTGACTATGCCAAATATGGTGTAGAGGCATGCACGGCTAAGCTCCATGCACCTCCCAAGGGTTCATCGTGCAACATAGCCACGAGCCTACACATGGGCGACAAGGGTGCCAAGCTCAAGGTCTACTCTGAGGACAAGTACGAGGTTGTGCTCAAGGCTAAGCCATTTGCTTATGCTCCAAAGAAGCCATACAAGGAATGTGAGAAGCCTAAGCCTCCCGCTCCTTACTACTACACTTCTCCTCCACCACCGTCTCATCCTTACAAGCCACCACCGTACTACTATAAGTCTCCTCCACCACCATCGCATGCTTATGTCTATAAGTCACCTCCTCCACCATCACCTACTTATGTTTACAAGTCACCACCACCACCGACTCCCGCTTACATCTACAAGTCACCTCCTCCTCCGAAATACTACTACAAGTCTCCACCACCACCGAAAAATGTGGAGAATCCACCGTACTACTACAAATCTCCTCCACCACCAAAACATGTAGAACAACCACCATACTATTACAAGTCCCCACCACCACCATCTCCCACTTATGTTTACAAGTCTCCACCACCGCCATCCCCCACCTATGTTTACAAGTCACCACCTCCTCCCCCATACTACTACAAGTCTCCACCACCGCCAAAACATGTGGAGAATCCCCCATACTACTATAAATCTCCACCACCACCACCACTATCTCCTCCTCCACCATACTACTACAAGTCTCCACCACCACCAAAACACGTAGAACAACCACCATACTACTACAAGTCTCCGCCACCACCATCTCCCACATACGTTTACAAGTCACCACCTCCCCCACCATACTACTACAAGTCTCCACCACCTCCTTCTCCATCACCACCTCCACCATACTACTACAAGTCCCCGCCACCACCATCTCCTTCACCACCCCACCATACTATTACAAATCACCCCCACCACCATCACCGTCTCCTCCTCCACCATACTACTACAAGTCCCCACCACCACCACCAAAACACGAAGAGCAGCCCCCATACTACTACAAATCTCCTCCACCACCACCACCATCTCCACCCCCACCGTACTATTACAAATCACCCCCTCCACCAGTTCACTCTCCTCCACCACCCTACTACTACAAGTCTCCACCACCACCAGTTCACTCCCCTCCCCCACCATATTACTACAAATCACCCCCACCTCCGGTAAAAGCTCCAGCTCCTACCTACCATTACAACTCTCCACCTCCACCATCACCATCTCCTCCACCTCCCTATTACTACAAATCCCCGCCACCTCCATCTCCATCACCACCATCCCCATACTACTACAAGTCTCCTCCTCCACCATCGCCATCTCCTCCTCCACCATCCTACTACAAATCCCCGCCACCTTTAGTCCACTCTCCACCACCACCATATTACTACAAATCCCCACCACCCCCATCTCCTTCACCACCCCCACCATACTACTACAAATCACCCCCACCACCGATTTATTCTCCGCCACCACCATACTATTACAAGTCACCCCCACCTCCAATACAAGCTCCAGCACCTATATACCACTACAACTCTCCTCCACCACCATCTCCTTCACCACCCTCACCATATCACTACAAGTCACCCCCACCTCCAGTGAAAGCTCCAGCACCTACATACCACTACAACTCCCCTCCTCCACCATCACCATCTCCTCCTCCTCCCTACTACTACAAATCCCCCCCACCACCAGTCCACTCTCCACCACCACCATACTACTACAAGTCCCCACCTCCTCCATCTCCCTCACCACCCCCTCCATACCACTACTCCTCACCTCCCCCACCAGTGAAATCACCTCCACCTCCGGTCTATATCTACGCTTCTCCTCCACCACCAAGTACTCCCTACTAGATCTGAAAAGATCAACCACACAATGTTCATGTAAGTAACATTTAACCCAACCAGTAGTTAATTACAAATTACCATCTAACAATTAAGTCCATATTCTAAACCATTCCCTACACTGAAATTTCAGGTTCTAGTTTCACCAGAAGAATAAAGGCAGGTGCCAGGAAGTGGAGATTTGGACATCAAAACAGTTCCTTTTCAAGTCCATGGAATAAGGGTCTAAGCACTGCAATTGAGAGATACAATTTTGATAATTCAGGCCTGGAGATTACTGTCACTTCTTTGGTAGCCATGTTTCACCTGCTCTTGATTTATCCTAGTTTTGCATAAGAAGAAAGTGAGAGTGGAATTTTAATTATTGGGTTTTCGTTTAATTTATTTAAACTCTATATGTGCATGGAATAAGGGTCTAAACACATGCATTTTCTATTCAATGAATGAATTGTTGCTCTATATGTGCACTGTGTCTGTGAGTGTTACCACCTTTCTCTCCTATCAGTTTTCTACTCATACCAAATCTATTCAATCTTTAAACGACACCGGATTTGATGTAAGGAAAAAAAATTCAAATCAATTTTCCAATTGAATTATCCACCATTATCAAGGACAAAATTTCTACTCCCCTTCTCAGCGTTTCATTTTATGTTCCAACTTTAAAAATTTAAATTCTAACTTTTTAACCTTAAATCCTAAACTTTAAACCCTAAAATTTTATCATAATCATAATTCATAAGCTCTGACTTTAAACTTTAATTTTAATTTTAAATTCTAAATTTAATTTTTTTTACAAGCTATAAATAGGGGCACCTAAAAAGGAATAGAATTTCTATTCCATTGTCAACCCTGTGTTTTAAATGGATTATTAATATTATCCTAAAGTTTTGAAAAATGTTACAATGCAACTAATGAATTAATTAATTAATAATGCATTTGCTTTCAAGTTTTGACTTATTATGGTTAGGGATAAGATTTCCATTATAATAATTGCTTACCTATAAGAATCTTTGAGGCCTATACTAAAGTTTTATTGTTTTAACCCTATAAATTTAGTCTCTAAATTTAGTACTTTTTCTCGGTTTAGTTCTTAATCTTTTTGGTCTACACTAATTTTTAAACTTAGATATTTATTACTTTGATCATGTGACATTCTAAAATTGTAACTTATGATACAATTTTAAAGTATTGCATATCATAAGAACTGAAAATGTTTATAAATATAGAGATTGACGTAAACAAAAAGGTTTGCGGACCAAATTGAAAAATTGACAAATTCAAGGATTGAAAGTTATCTTAACCACAAAAGCAATTAAAATATGAGTTACTGTTATTTGATGCGTGTAGAAAGTATTATACAACTATGATTATTTAAACTTCAAAATCTAAATTATGAATCTCTAACTCTAATGTCATGATTTCTAACACTCAATTTAAAAATCTTAAAATTCTAACTCTAAATTATAAAATTTAAAGCCCTACAACTTAAACTCCTAAATTAAACATTTAAACTCTAAAATAAACATAGTGGTAAAAAACAAAAAACAAAACATACTAGTAAAAAAAGTTGTCAATTGCCTTTACATTAAATATTTTACCTTAAAAATATAATATAAAACAATAAAAAAGTAAAATTATAATAGGAAAACATATATCAACAAAACTCTGAGCAATCTAGTATGAACTTTTAATTAATGAATGGAAGAAAGTTTAGTTGGAGGTAGAGGTGTTCAAACGGTTAATTTGGTCAGTGGCTGAACTGAATTATTTAAAATTGAATTAATCAAACTTTTAAATATTTAACCGTTAACTGAACCGAATTTTTTTCGAAATATATTAATCGAACCGAATAAATTTCGGTTAATTCGGTCGATTTTCGAATTAACTGAAATTTATTAGTAAATGAAAGAACTGATTTACACCGGTGTAAGATAGTGTTGCTTGTTTAGTAAATTAAAGAATTGATTTACACCGGTGTAAGACAGTGTTGATTGTTTAGTAAATTAAAGAACTGACTTATACCGATGTAAGACAGTGTTGATTGTTTTAGTAAATTAAAGAACTGATTTAGACTGATGTAAGACTGTGTTGATTGTTTAGTAAATGTTTTAGGATTTTTTTCATTTGAGTTAAACTTAGAAGTTGGGTGTCTACGTTTGGGTTTGGGCTTAATAATATATATATAAATATATTGTATTTAATATTTATTATATTTCGGGTAATTCTGTTAATTAACCTGTTTCGAACTGAATTAACCGTTAACTGAACTTTCAAAAAAATTTAACCACTCACCGACCGAACAAAATTCGGTGGCCGACCGTTTAACCGAATTAGTTTGATTTGGTCGGTTAATTCGGTTTAACCGACTGTTTGAACACCCTAGTTGGAGGTGGTTGATGACATGCACCTTCTAAAAGAAACTTCTTTCTCGTTCTTTTATTTTAATATTTGCTTTTATCGAAAGACTTAAATGAGAAATAAGTGTACAATATATATATATAACTTTATGTGCTTAAAGTACTCACCATATTACCCTAAAAATTAAACCCTAAATTTTAATCCTAAACTCTAAATTTCAATCACTCCCTAAATTCTAAATCCCTACACTTAAACCCATAAATTCTACCCCTAAACTAAGCCCATAAACCCTAAAATAAAGGCACTTGTGGAAACTTTTAGTTTCCACCGCTAGTATATAGGATAATAATCTTATATATATATATATATATTTAACTTTATGTGCTTAAAGTTTTTTTGTTAAAAATAGAAGCTTAAAATTTCAAACGTAACAATTTTAGGTATCTGACCGTTATGGGTGTTAAAAAATTTTATTAACCAATTAATGCTTGACATGTGTCACTAATTTGATTTTTTTACTTTTCTGAAGAAAAAATTTATAATTAATATTTTTTTCAGAAAATCCTAAAAAGTTTCAATTTTTACAAAACAGCCCCTAAATCCCTAAAATTTCCCAAACCCAAACTCCCAAATCGTCGTCACTTCCGCCACCCTTGAGCACACCCCTTCGATTGCCGAACTCAGGCGGTCATTTTCCCCAACACGACGTCGCCAGAAACGCCGAACATCGTGCCAGCCGAATGTCGAACGCAAAATCAACGTTCGACTAGCACGACGTTCAGCGTTTTTTGCGACGAAGTGTTGGGAAAATGACCGCCTATGCCTGGCGACCGGTAGCGGCGGGAATTTGGGGTTGGGAAATTTTATCGATTTTGGGGTTGTTTTGTAAAAATTAAAACTTTTTAGGATTTTCTAGAAATTTAAATATTTTGTGTAAAAAATTATTTAATTTCTAATTTTAAAAAAAATAAAATAAACATGTCACGTGTCATGTTTTAATTGGTTAACGAATTGTTTTAATGGTTATTTTTTATTCAGCAAATGAATTTTAATAATAAAGGTTCAAAAGAACCAACCCTGGGTTGTGTGCCTCGTTAAAAACCTCACTAAATTAAGGTTGAGAAAAAGAGTACAGCACAACCAGAATATAACTGATAAAAAAATAACCCCTAGAGAAAGACTAACCAAAATACACACCAAACCAATCATACCAGGTAACCAAAACGCCAAACACTAACAATCAAACAACACACAACCAATGAGCTAACTTAGTCTTAGAGGCCAAAGAAACACCCACATAACCTTCCAAGAAGTCTCAATACTCCACTAGTAGCACCTCAAATAGACAACAAGATGAATCCTACCTGCCACTTCCAATAGAAACCGAAAAAGAAAAACAACACATTACCTGCAATAATTCTGGAGCTGCTCACAACTAAAAAAACAGCACTCCAACCGGACATAAAAAGCGTGCTCCAAAGTAACCAAATCCCTGATTCAAGCAAAGAATATAAAACACCGAACATCCAACTCCATTATCAATCATGAAAAAACACCACCACTAAGGGACAGCCTCCTTCATCTCTAATTCAGCAATATCCCGACTTACCTCATCAACCGGCCCAATAAATTGAACCCCAAACTTAGATCCCATCTCAACAACCTAAAATTGTAACGCTATAAACTTTAGGCATCTATTTTTAGCAAAAAAATACTTTAAGTACTTGAAGTACAAAAAATGTATATTTTGGACACTTATTTTTCATTTAAGCCTTATTTGAATCCAAAAAATGATGTTCATCTTAAAAGATCTAAATTCAAATATCTAAATGTGTAAAGTATGTGTGCATCCTTGAAGGGTTAAAAAATTAGGTGTAAATACTATACATATACACTAATATTTAAAAAAATATTTGCATTTATTTGTAGGGGAAATTAATAAATATTTTTTTGAGCAAATAATCAAATATAAAAGAATTAGAAAAGGTGAAGGAGCTAGCTGCAAAGTTACTGTCATAATCATGATCATCTTGTCAATAATTTGTAGTGAATTAAGCTAATTGATAAGTCAAAAGTTGAAACATAAAAAGAAAGATAATTAATTCAAGAGGCAAGCCCTCCCCCACATGCAAAAAATATTCTTTTCCCCCTATTCTGGATTATCTTTCTAGGTTTACATTATTTGTTGGGTAATTAAATGATGTTGTAACTGAAATATTTTATAACATGTTTTTTAATAGTTTAAAGGTGATTATAAAATAATATATGTTTATATAAATTTTTAATTTTTTGTCATTGTACACACATCTTACAGACAAAACGGATTAAATTCGAGTCTCCTATTTTTTGGATATTTTTTTGACAAAACTTAATTTTAATTTTAATCTTACTTAAAAGGGAAGGGAATAAGAGTATTTAAGAGAGAAAAAATATTATAGGGGAGACTCTTGATGTTTGGATGAAATTTCACTTACTTCTTATGATTTGAAAAATATTTACCTATACCTTAAAATTTAATGAAAAATGTTTAAATTTTAAAAAATAACAAATAATAATTTTATTCTTAATAATTCTGCTTCACTTATTTTTTTTTCAATATCATATTTGTTTAACAATACAAGTATGTGAATTCATAATTAGATAAGAAAACAAGTTTATCCAATACATTCAAACCTAACTCCTTGTATAGAATCAATGTTATCATAATTAATAACAATCAAAATACTATGCGAAATAACTTTTAGTTCCCTTTGTTTGGGATAAAACTGTCCTAACAACACAATGTATCATCTTATTAGCATCCCACAATATCCACAAACTAAAAAGAACTTAGCATTCATCTGACGATAAATCCAACCATAAAAGAAAAGACAACAAATTAGTATAATTTGTTGGAAAAAACGTGAGAAAATAGTAACTTTAAACCTTATTTCAAATAAGTATAGGTTGAATTTCGAATCAAGTTTCACTATGGATTTATTTTACTCTGTAAGACCTTTACAATGATATTTCATATACTCAAAACGGATGAGTAATGAATGAGAAATTGATGCTAAATTAAGGTGGTTGTAAATGAAAAAAGAAGTGGAAATCCCCAATCCCACATTGATGAGATAAAAAGAGAGGCAGGTGTTTAAATACATACACTCAACTTCTTGTCATTGAATGATTATAGATGAACTTGTGTTTTGTACGAAAGTTAGAATAATGTTTGTGCTTGTAGCCCACTTTGTTATCTGATTAGGGGAAAAGTTGAAATAATATTTTCTTATGTTTTTCCCTGATTTCCTCCCATATACATGAATAGTCTTCAGATTTTACACAACAGAACGATCAAACAACTCTAGCACTGAGAAGTTGTCGAATCTGTCTTAAGGAAACTGTGTTCGTGCAGACCTCAGTCAACTAGTTTTTGGTTAATTTTTCAAACTTGTTTTCAATATATTTATTTCGTCTATTCTTTATTTCATTTTCAGATTTATTTTTTATTTATTTGTTTATTTCGGATCTAACCTTGAATTGTCCAACATTCTTAAGACATACCCGATTCTTTTCAAGGTGATTCGATTTTAACAAAGTTCGGATATAAGCAAATAATTCTTTTCAAGGTGTTTTCAATAGATGTAACTGACGTTACAAGGAATAGACGAAATTAAATTTCAGTTTATCGAGATTATTACTAATTCCAGGATTTGTGTTTCTTTTGAACAAAAACTATGACTACGAAGGGAGATGTGAAATCACTCAAGTCATCCACACAGATGGTGGGACCGAGCCAGATGTCGGAAAAGACGAAACAACCTATGAAAATAAATGAAACGACGGTGGCAGTGAGACACAATGAGAAGCCGCCAAAATCCTACGGACTAAATTTTAAGATATGGCAGCAAAAGATGCGGTTTTATCTGACCATGTTGAATTTGGTCAACCATCTAAGGGAAGACCCTTCAGTTATCATGGTAGGCGACAGACTAGGAGAGGTCGATGAGCTCACCGCTTTCAGCACCACTCAGAACTGAGAAGATGGCGACTACATGTGTCAAAATCACATCCTCAACGGATTACAGGATTCGCTGTATCTAGTATATGTTGTCTACAAAACAACAAAATAGCTATGGGCAGCTTTAGACAAAAAATACAAAGTAGAGGATGCCGGCTCTAACAAGTTCTTAGTCGCGACATTCTTGAATTATACTATGGTTAATTCAAAATCAGTAATAAGTCAAGTGGAAGAATTCCATCTGATAATTCATGGAATTCTTGCCGAAGGAATGGTCATCAGTGAATCCTTCCAAGTAGGGATGGCAATGGATCAGATTTGGATCGGATTGTATAAAATCCAAGTCCGAATCCGTTACAATCGGACTCAGATATTTTTTTCGGATTTGGATTCGGATTTTTTCAAACGGATTTGGATCGAATTGTTTTTGGATCGGATTTTTTCGGATCGGATTCGGATTTGTTTCAACCGCATTTAGATTAGAGTTTTTTTAGTTAGATTAAATTGTCATCTCTAGTCTTGACCCAAGTCTAAGGGGTAGATTCACGAATTTTAGCGTGTTTAGGGTATATTGTGTTTTGGCCCTCTAATAATTTTATTTTAGTGCAATCAAGTTCATAATTTTGTATATTTAATTTCTTACACATTTAATTTATGTTATTTAATTCTACACTTGTTCATTTTTATCCCTTATTTGTTGACTACATTTCATTTTTTGTGTTTATTGTTTATGCTTTTAATTTAATTTATATTTTAATTCATAATTTTAGTATAATATATCATAACTTTATCTGTCGATTGCATATTACTTACTATTTCATTCACTAACTTCCTTAAGTTTTAGTAATTCATTGATATTTACATTTATTTGTTTCCCTATTGTATTTATTTTATTGTTTGTTTATCTATGACTTGATCTTGCATTTATTTTTTCATATTTATTTATACATGCATATGGTATAAATAAATATATTACATTATATTAAGGTTAATTAATATATATAGATCATAATCAATATTATTATTATTTAACTTACATTCATAAGGCATTTATATTTTTATCATTACTTTTAATATATATATATATATATATATATATATATATATATATATAAAGTTAATGTATTTAGTTTAACCTTTTACTTTATTTATGTTGTATTTTTGTTTTAATGTAAATATTATATATGATATTTTGTATTAAGGAATTAAAAGTCTTAAATGTTTTGATTCAGACTCGGATATGGATCAGATGCGTCGGATTCGGATCGGACATAGATTTGGATCGGATTCAGATCGTATTCGGATCGGATCTTGGCATGATCCATATCCAACCCATCTACTATTAGGACTCGGACATTTTCCTCGGATTCGGATTCGGATTTTTTCAATCGAATATGGATCGGATAAATTTCTTCGGATCGAATCGGATTCGGATCGAATTCGGATTAAATTGCCATCCCTACTTCCAAGTAGCAGCCATCACGGAAAAGTTGCCTCCCGAATAGAATGACTTCAAAAATTACTTCAAGCACAAGAGGAAGGAGATGAAAGTGGAGGAGTTGATTGTCAAACTTCGAATAGAAGAAGACAACAAAGGCAATGCGAGGGAAACCTTTCAAGAGGCCAAGGAAAATATTGTCGAAGTCGAGAAGGAAAAACAACCCCAACAACATCAACCAAGGACAAAGTTAGGTCCTAATGGTGGAATTTCCAAAAAGGAGAGATTCAAGGAAGCTTGCTACAATTGCGGCAAGACGGGGCACAAATCCTCTGAATGTAGACATCCAAGGAAAGCCAAGGAGGCTAATGTTGTGGAAGATGACGAACTATGTGCCTAGAAAAAGGGAATGGTTATGGGTAGGGGATAACTTTAATCTCTGTAAAACTCAGAAATAATGAATAAAGAATGTCATTTATTTTCTTTCATTACGACATAAATGTGTTAATTATAGTTTTGCGTAGACTAATTAACATGAAATTTGTTTCATATTGTTTAC
The DNA here is from genome assembly GCA_958450335.1 of Hibiscus tridactylites. Taxonomy (NCBI): domain Eukaryota; kingdom Viridiplantae; phylum Streptophyta; class Magnoliopsida; order Malvales; family Malvaceae; genus Hibiscus; species Hibiscus tridactylites. The sequence continues at coordinate 30,315,845 of OY288265.1, read as the reverse complement.
AAATATAAACCATGCGTTGAAGCAAATTATCTTCGTTTCAATTTGTTGAAGGAAACATGATCAAGCTCATAGCAACGTTTTGCGAATTGGTGATTTTTTGCTTAAAAGTAAAGACACTATAAACAAATAATTCTCTATAAGTAGGATGTTGAAACTCAAACTTAACAAATTGATTAATTTGGAGAGAAAACTCTATGTGAGTAACATCCAAGGAAACAATGTTTTGAAGATAACATCTAAATAAAATTAAATTTTCAAAATATGCCTAAATTGAGAAAAAATGATCTATCAACTATTTAGACACCATATGAGATATGGAAGGAAACAAGCCTTTCTACAACTACATAAAAATGTAGAGGGTGTCTTGCAAAGGTAATATTTCCATTACCGAGATAAATGAAATACGTGGATTATATTTTCATTGACTATGTATAAACGAATATCAATTTCTTGTGTACAATTAGATTCACAAGAATGTGATAATGGAACAGTATGCTTCCTATACATTTAAAAAAGTTGATCCAAGTTCAATGAAACGAACTTTGAAGAATTTCAGTAAAAATTAGTTCATACGTTCAACAAAAGGTTGAAACTAATACATTGTCATGATGACAAATAAGAGTGTGACAAATGAGTGTATTGTTACACGTAACAATGAAATGGTAAACTTACCAAAGACATGGTAAACTCAAAATTTGACATGAGGACATGATTTTGGATATCCAAATCAAACGGTCAAAGGAAGGTCTCATATTAACTCGGTCACACTATATAGACAAGATTCTTGAGAAATTTGGCAAGGATGATTTTGGCATAGCCAAAACTCCCATAGACACATGCCAAAATTTGTCAAAGAATAAAACTCAAAGTGTTGACCAAGTGGAACCCATAGGGAATCTAATGTATCTCATGAGCTGCATTAGACCAGATATTACTTTTACTGTGAGCAGTTTAAGTCGATTCACAAGCAATCCAAGTGAAAACCACTGGAAAGCAATTGTGAAGGTATTGAGATATCTCAGATATACTCGAAACTACGAATTGCATTATTCCAGAGATCCTGCTGTTCTAGAAGGATACTCCGACACTAGTTGGATATCTGGCATTCAAGATACCAAAAGCATAAGTGGATATGTCTTCACTTTGGGAGAAGGAGCCGTGTCGTGGAAATCCTCAAGAAAAAAAACTAATTTTTTTACTCAAATCGAGGCGAAATAACTTGAGTCGTGTTGACTCGACTCAGAATTTTATAAACTTGGCTCGATTCGAAAAAAAATTCAAATGAAGTTGTAGTTGTAAAATAGAAATTTGAATAACTCAAATAACTTGAAAATTTTTAATAATTAGTAGATTTATTTTTAAGTTCGAGTAGAGTACCTTAATTTTTCCTAATATATATCGATATAAAAACATGAAGAAATATGTGTCACACACACACACACACACACACACACACACACACACACACACACATATATATATATATATATATATATATATATATATATATGCATATCTTATATGATTAGACCCTCGTTTCAAATTTTTTGATCGATCCCTCTTATAAAAACATATAGAGTATAAAATTTTCTATGAGAAACAAACAAAATCGGTAGCATTCACAGACAATATGCATGGAAGCAATTCACTACCGGCCGTCAATGTCAGAAGCGTCGACAACGTTGGCACCGTCCCGGTAATAATACAATGCCTGCCTGCAGGCATCGTTTCGATTCAGAAACCAGGTTTAAAAAGATTATGTTATTGCTAATTTTACTTCTGAATATGATTCAATGTTTAAATAAGAAGAGAAACTTACGTATCAAATAAAACCGGTCAAGCCCAAAAAAGTGGAAGAGATTAGTCAATACTCTCATTAGTCAATACCATAACTTGTTTTTACGACACTAATTTTACCTACATCTCGTGCCGAGGGTGACATTGTAGTGACGGTATCGAGCGATGATTGCTCGGAGACCTTGAATTTCACTTACTGACCAAACTCCAAGTTTCTTTCTGAAGTGATTGAATGATTCAGCAGTTACAAGCTTTGTCTAGATGTATGCAACTTGTTCTTTTAATGGAATTGTAGCTTATTCTTAACTATTTTTTCTCGAGTTCTGCATGTTTTGATCTTACATGAGACATCGGTCATGACTACCGCACTTGTATTATCACACCAAATTATTAGTTTTTTCACAACCTGTAACTGTTAACTCATAAAATAAAGATTGTCCAACTAAGTTCAGAGTAGGGATGGCAAAAATACCCGGCCCCGACCCGACCCGAGGTGCCCCGACCCGACCCGGCCGGGTATTTTTACTAAAATTTCGGGGATCGGGGCGGGGCGGGGCGGGGCGAGAAAAGCTTGAAGTCGGGGCGGGGCGGGTTCGGGTATTTGATAGAAATTCCCCGCCCCGCCCCGGTATATTTTTATATTTTTATATATATTTTTATTATATTTATAAAAAATATCATTATATTTAAACATTTTTATGTGTTTTAAAGTTGTTTTTTGTTTTTGTTTTGGTTCGTACATTTTGTAAAATTTGTTTAGATGTTGTTCAAGTTTTAATATATTCGATTCTAACGGTCAATGATTCAAGTTTATTCTTTTAAATATGTAGTTTAACACGTGATAATTTAAAATTAGTTTTATTTTATTTTCTTATATAAGTTTGAAGTCCTTTGAAATCATAATTTGTGATTGTGGTGAAAGATTGATCGAATCTAACATTTACCGTCGACGAAGATTAATTTTTTTTTAATTTTTCGGGGCGGGTCGGGGCGGGGTCGGGTTTAAGGGTTATTGTATCGGGGCGGGTCGGGGCGGGTAAATTAATATTTTAATTCGGGGCGGGGCGGGGTCGGGTATAGTATCTTATAGGTCGGGGCGGGTTCGGGACGGCCAAAAACCCGCTCCGCACCGCCCCGCCCCGTTGCCATCCCTAGTTCAGAGGCTGCCTAGACTATACTTCTGTACTCAACTTCTGAAGTAGAAAAAGGTACAACAAGTTATTTTTTTTGGAGATATAGCTAGCATTGACGCAATACTATTCAAGGGAGATTTTTGGATATTTTGACCGACCTGAATTACTTCTTGAAATCGTTGCACTTCCGACATAATAATTTTCTCTCTTATTCTTGAACTCATAAATGCTAGTTTCATATACCTTAAATTTGATTAATAGTACTAGTGTTGGCAATAGGGCGGGACGAATTTTTAGCCAACCCAAACTCAATCCGAGTTTTTGGCAACCGGACAAGTTTTTCCCCACTTGATCTCAGGTTTTTCTTTCAAACCAAACACCAAGCATCCACATTTTAAGCAAATCTAAAAACAACAACAAATAGTAAACAAAATACCCATCATCCACTCAACAACATAAATACATATGCAAATTCATAAATTATCAACAGTGACAACAAAATTAGATCCAAGACAAAAAATCGTAAGTAAAAAATTTGAGAAAAGATTAATATATTTTTCGTAATAAAGTATTAATAAGAAAATTTTAGAACAAAATACTTCACCAACCTTTAAATAAAAAATCAAGAAAAAAAAATACAAAACATCAAAATAAAATACAAAAATGACATATTTTCATAAATATACAGTGAGTTTAAAAAATTAAAAGAATCTTTGAGATGAAGAAGAAATTTATCGAGAAGAAAGAGTTAAAATTTCTTAACAATAAATAAAACAAAAGAAACAGAGAGAAATTTGAAGAGGAAAATAAAAAAAAATAAAAAAGAGAGGAAATTTGAAGAAAAGGAGAACGCTGGAGACTACAAATGTGAATGAAGAGAATTTAAAACCCTAAAAGAGCGTGTGTATATATATATATATATAAATATATTAAAAATATATAATGACATTTTTATAAATATATTAAAAATATATATTAAGGTAATATTATCGGGGCGGGAAATTCTCATCCTAAACTTAAAACCGCCCCGACCCTCCCAACTCAATTCTTTTTAAAAATCCGCCCTAAACTCAAAATTCGAAAAGAAAAACTCAAGCCGCAGAGGGCACATTAGGTAGGGTTTACGTAATTTTGTCATCCCTAATTAATACTATATTAATACTTTAAATACATAAAAAATAAAACACTATCAATTTAGGAATTCAAATAAGTTTGGAGATGCCTTACACAATTAACCTTTCATCAACAAAAATGGAAGGTTATGATTTGACAGAAGAAGTAAATTGACCCATAATCTGTTTTATTCAATTTTATTTTTTATTATTTATCTTCAATTGAAAAATAAGAGGGGTGATTAGGAAATAGACTGGTAGCCGAACTTTCTACCTACTTCTCTCTTCTGTCTATTCTAATTTTTTTATTCCATTCAGCACCTTAAAAAATTCAATATTTAAAATTATAATTAGTCAAAAATACTCAACCTAGTCAAATTTCTAAACTCTCTAGAATTAATAAAATAACAAAATTATTTTCTTTATAAATATTGAAATAAGTATTCATTCATTTATTTAAAATCACAAAGTTTTGAATTTATGAATGATTTCGGTGATGAAGAAATTATTTTCTTTATAAATATTGAAATAAGTATTCATTCATTTATTTAAAATCACAAAGTTTTGAATTTATGAATGATTTCGGTGATGAAGAAATAAGTATTCATTCATTTATTTAAAATCACAAAGTTTTGAATTTGATGAATGATTTCGGTGATGAAGGGAGATATATTAATTAATCACAAAGTTTTTATTCCTAATAATGGACATTCAAAGAAATTTTTGGGAAGACAAGAACTACCTAAGTTTTTCTATTAATTAATTAATTAATAGCAAAACTTTTAACTGTTACAAAATATCATTAAACTATTGATTTTGTTATAAAATGATCACTGAGCACTAACGGTTGTTAAGCGAGGCGACATGTGTAACCCCCTTAACCCGGCCTAGACGGTTGACCCGAATTAAGAAAGTCACACGGGGAAAACCAAAGTCAACCCGAAAGTCAACCTTGATAAACGACCCTTTTTTTTCTTTTTAAACTTGTCTAGATGCACATTAGGCCTAATTGTGATCACACAAACAACATACTCAAAGATCACAAACATCAGAGATCAAACAGGGACCCAATTGAACAAAATACAACTTTAGGGACCAAATTGTAAATTCTGATAATTAAAAGGACTTAACCCAAATTAATCTTACCAACTTGAAATTAGTCAGGTTTCATACTACTCTGTGAAATTTCAGCTCAAAAGGACTTCCCAAACTCATACAATTGCACAAACAAGATTCAGGACCAAAATGCAAACATTTCAAAACATTTAACCGCCCATGTCAGCCCCCAACGGTCACCCGTTCCGAAACAGGCAGAACCCGTTTTGAAACACGGGCCGTTCCGCAACCAGTTCCGCAACGGGGGTCTGGCAGAGACCAAACCGTTTCGAAACGGTGTATACCGTTTCGGACGCCTGGGTTCATACAAGGCACCCGTTCCGAAACGGTGCACACTGTTCCGATACGCCCTGCTCAAAAATGCTCCAAGTGCATTCCAAAACGTGCAATTGATCATTCAAACATGCTCCAAATGCTACCAAACTTTACCAGCATGCAATTCAACATATGTAAGACTCATAGGCATCATCAATTCATCAAAACAACATCACATGCAAAAAGCCCCAATTCTATAGGCATGCTTCCTACACAAGCTAGCTATTCAAGCACAAACTTCCACAACAAGCATATAATGATCCAATCCAAAAACCAGCATACAAATCATCATTCAACATACTTAGGGAGTTCCAAACACCTCCCAAAACATACACATTGGTCTCCCATTGCCAAATTACCCAAAAGCTAAAAAGTGCTTATAAAACCTTCCATACATTGAGCTTTACTTGAACTTAAATGCTTGCCCTCCTTGCTGCCCCTCAAGGTTCTTTAATACTCTGCATTATTGAATTAAGAAAACGAAGAGAGCGTAAGCAAAAGCTTAGTGAGGAATGCTCTTAAAAACCATTCAATAATGCAATTAAAACCATTTATAAACATGCTTAAAAATCAACCTTTGCACATGCTCAAAAGCATACTTTTAACAAGCAATCTCATGCTTCAACATAATACAACATGTCATATTGGCTCAAGTGACAATTTCCATTTCATAAAACAAGTTCATCAACTTCCCAAGGACTTTTAAACACCTTGGCCCCAAGGACTTTTAAACACCTTGGCCCCAAGGACTTTTAAACACCTTGGCCATGGACTTTTAAACACCATGAATGAGGACCACACAAGGACTTTTAACCACCTTTGTGTCCATAGCTTGAATCACCCCAAGGACTTTTAAACACCTTGGCCCCAAGGACTTTTAAACACCTTGGCCCCATGGACTTTTAAACACCATGGAAAGGATCACCTAAGGACTTTTAACCACCTTAGTGTCCGCAACAAGAACCATCCAAGGACTTTTAACCACCTTGATGTTCTTAAGTAACAAGGCTCACTCAAGGACTTTTAACCACCTTAGTGACCTTAACATTTTCAAAACATCACTTGCCAATATACATCTTTTTCATCATTTAATCCACTGTTTTAAAGCATTAAACCAAGCCATATTCAACATGCATTTCAAGCATCAAACCACATTATTTCAATGTATAAAATCAAGGAACTCCTACCTAGAGTTACCTTCAACATATGGCTTACAACATCAGCAAAAACCATGCTAAAACATGCTTTCAAAACAGTAATTAAAACATGCAATTAAACCTCTTTGCATCACAACATAATCATGGCCACCACTAGAGAGAAATTCCGAAAACTTACACTTGAGCTTAGCAAAGTTGTTTAGACTTAGACTAAGCTCCCAAAACCTTCAAACCTTGGTTTTAAAATCTGAAAACCCAACTTCACTCACCGATTTCCACTTTGCTTCAAGCCAAAGCACCAAATCAAGCTTCCGGATCAACAACTCTTGGATCCAAAGATGCCTCCCCTGTTTTAACACATCAAAAAAGAGGATTAATGCATCATCATGCATTAATTGCTTCAATGAAAGCACCTAAACTCACTGCTCTCACTCAACCTCCATTTTCGGCCACCAAACACAACCGAAAATGCATCCAAACCACTTCTAAACAAAGCCCAGCCACAAACCAGCAAAACCACACTTCCATAAACATCATATAACATCTATAAACAACCTATTAACATCCTTATACCTCCAGCAACATCAGATCACCAAGATCACCTCAAAAACAACCTTGAAACACAAGCTAAACTTAGGAAACTCAACCTATCCGGGATTGCATCAATCAAAACTCAATTCCTTATCAATTTAGAGTTCATTTAACAACAAAAACACATCTCAAATCACAGATTAATCAGATCTAACGAAAATCATCAAAAATCATCAAAATCTTGCATAATAAGCCAAGATCCAATTCACCACTTTAAAACCTTTAATTAAACATCAATTTAGGATTGAAAACTTAGGAATTTCAGTAAAGAACTGATAGTTTAGAGGAGAAGGACGTTCTTACCTCCAAACTTGAGTTTCTCCTCTTTTTGGAATCAAAATCCTTGTTGAAACAAGTAGCAATTGAAGAGGTTTTGAAGATATATCAAATGAGAGTTGAAAGGAGGGATTTAGGTGAAGAAATCAGAAGCAATTCTCTGGAAATGGAGTGTTTGGGTTGAGAGAAAATGAGAGAAAGAAAATTAAGAAAAGTTGGTTACAAAAATCTAAAATAACCAAATGGCTTCCCTCCAATTTTAATAACCTTTAAAATCAGATTTTAGACTTAAAATATCTTAGAAAAATCTGGAGAAACTCCCTTTGGGTAAATAGCTCCTTAAAGATTCAAAGTTTCAACCCTTTATAAAACAACCACCAAACTTGCGAAAATTACATTTTGGTCACTAGCCAAAATGTCACCCTTCCGAAACTCATTTTCCAAAATTGATTTCACAGTTCACTTAATTATATTAAAAGATGATTTTAGAACATTTTTCCATATTTTTAATGCAACCCGAACTAGACTTTCCTAAATTAACCTCTTTAGATTCGAACAGCACTTTGACCAACCGGTCAACGCCCAAAACTCCTAAGCCCAAAACCGGGGCGTTACAACTCTCCCCCCTTTAAGAAATTTCGTCCTCGAAATTTACCTGAAGGAAAAAGATAAGGAAACTGCTTCAGCATGTCTTCCTTCCGCTCCCACGTGGCTTCCTCAACACCTCGATGCTTCCACAACACCTTCACCAACTCAATGGTCTTGCCACGAAGAACCTTGCAATCCGAATCCAGAACCTTCACCGGTTCCTCATCATAGGTCAAATCCGGATTCAATTCCACTTCCTCCACAGGCATCACATGCGTAGGATCAGATCTATACTTCCGGAGCATAGAAACATGGAACACATCATGAATCTTCTCCAGCTCCTGAGGTAACCTCAACCGATACGCAACAGGACCCACACGCTCAACAACCTCATATGGTCCAATGTACCGAGGGCTCAACTTACCCTTCCGGCCAAACCTCATCACCTTCTTCCAAGGCGAAACCTTCAAGAGCACACGGTCACCCACCGCATACTCTATCTCCTTACGCTTCAAATCCGCGTAAGACTTCTGCCGGTCAGAAGCAGCCTTCAACCGCTCACAAATGAGCTTCACCTTCTCGGTGGTCCCTTTCAACAAAGCCGGCATCGAAACCAACTTTTGACCTGTTTCAGCCCAACAAAGAGGAGTCCTACACTTCCTCCCATACAGAGCCTCATACGGTGCCATCTGTATACTCGCCTGATAACTATTGTTATAAGCGAACTCAACCAAAGGCAGATGCTTCTCCCAAGAACCTTGGAACTCAATCACGCAACATCTCAACATATCCTCCAAGATCTGAATAACTCGCTCAGACTGACCATCCGACTGAGGATGATAGGATGTACTGAAATGCAACCTTGTACCCAGAGCTTGATGCAAACACTGCCAGAAACGCGATGTGAACCTCGGATCCCTATCCGACACAATCGACTTAGGCACACCATGCAGCCTCACAATCTCAGCAATGTACAGCTCTGCCAGCTTATCCAAAGAGAACGTAGTATGCACAGGCAAGAAATGCGCACACTTCGTCAAGCGATCCACAATCACCCAAACAGAATTCTTCTTTGATGGAGACAAAGGTAAACCAGATACAAAATCCATGGTAACCCTCTCCCACTTCCATTCAGGGATTTTCAACGGTTGCAACAACCCAGAAGGAACCTGATGTTCAGCCTTAACTCGCTGACACACCAAACACTTGCTCACAAACTCTGCAACATCCTTCTTCAAACCCACCCAATAGTACTCATCATGAAGATCACGATACATCTTAGTACTACCAGGGTGCATAGCAAAAGGACTACTATGACCTTCAGTCAGAATAGCACGCCTCAACTCAGCATCTGCAGGCACTACTATTCGACTCCCAAAACACAACACTCCATCATCATTAAAGCTGAAATCCGAAGGCCTACCCTCCGCGATATCCTGAACATGAGACACCAAGGAATCATCCAGCAACTGCTTATCCTTGATCAACTGAACCAAAGATGGTTTCACCTGCAACTCAGCAACAAGACCACCATCTCGCGATATGCTCAAGCTAGCAAACATAGCTCTCAGCTCAACAGCTACCTTCCTACTCAAGGCATCCGCAACAACATTAGCCTTTCCAGGGTGATACTCAATCGTCAGATCATAATCCTTGAGCAACTCCAACCATCGCCGCTGCCTAAGATTCAACTCCTTCTGTGACTTCAGATACCTCAAACTCTTGTGATCCGTGTACACAGTACACTTCTCACCATACAGATAATGCCTCCAGATCTTCAGAGCAAAAACCACTGCAGCCAGCTCAATATCATGCGTAGGATAATTGCGCTCATGCACCTTCAACTGTCGCGACGCATAAGCCACAACCTTACCCTCTTGCATCAGCACGCATCCCAAACCAACATAGGATGCATCACTGTAAACCACAAACTCTTTCCCTGATTCAGGCTGAATCAAGATAGGAGCTTGCGTCAAAGCCGCCTTCAGCTTCTCAAAAGCTTGCTGTCTCGCTTCTGTCCACTCATACTTAACATCCTTTTGCAACAACTTCGTCAAAGGAGCAGCAATCCTGGAAAAACCATCCACAAACCTCCGGTAGTATCCTGCCAAACCAAGGAAACTACGGACCTCATGAACAGACTTCGGAACCTTCCAACTCATCACAGCCTCAATCTTCTGAGGATCAACACGAATCCCCTCAGCCGAGACCACATGCCCAAGAAACACCACCTCCTTAAGCCAGAACTCACACTTGCTCAGCTTAGCATAAAGCTGATTCTCCAACAAAGCTTGCAGCACAATCCTCAAATGCTCTTCGTGCTCCTCCTCAGTACGCGAGTACACGAGGATATCATCAATGAACACCACAACGAACTTGTCCAGGTATTCATGAAACACACGATTCATCATGTCCATGAAAGCAGCAGGAGCATTCGTCAAACCAAACGGCATCACAAGGAACTCATAATGCCCATACCTTGTCCTGAAAGCTGTCTTAGGCACATCCACATCCTTCACCTTCAACTGATAATACCCTGACCTCAAGTCAATCTTAGAGAACACAGCAGCTCCCCGAAATTGATCAAAGAGATCATCAATCCTCGGCAAAGGATACCGATTCTTGATAGTCAACTTGTTCAGCTGACGGTAATCAATGCACATCCTCATAGTGCCATCTTTCTTCTTCACAAACAAGACCGGTGCACCCCAAGGTGACACACTCGGCCGGATGAAACCACGATCAAGAAGCTCTTGCAACTGCGTCTTCAGCTCCTTCAGCTCCTTAGGTGCCATTCTATAGGGAGTAATGGACACAGGAGTTGTATTCTCATACAGCTCAATCCCAAACTCCACCTCGCGATTAGGAGGTAAACCAGGCAACTCTTCAGGAAAAACACCAGGAAACTCCTTCACAACCCTGATATCTTGCACCCTCAACTCCTTAGAACTAGGATTCATCACAAAAGCTAGATAAGCTTCACAACCTTGCCTCAGCATCCTGCTCGCCTCCAAGGTAGAAACAACATTGGTAAGAAACTTCACATTCTCACCAACTACAACCACTTCATAATCATCCGCAAGCTTAAGCGAAACCCGCTTATTTTCACAATCCACAACAGCACGATGCTCAGCAAGCCAATCCATACCAAGGATCACATCAAAACCATAAAAGGGCAACTCCATAAGATCAACATGAAAAACATGTTCTTGAACAACCAAGGGACACCTTCTATAAAGCTTTCGAGTCACAACAGTTTCACCAAAAGAACTAGTGACACGAACACCAACATCCAAAGACTCAACAGGCAAACCAAGCAATTCAGCATGCTCACGCAAAATGTATGAATGCGTAGATCCAGAATCAATCAAAGAAAGCAATGACAAGGATTGCATAGTAAAGGTACCTGCAATCACATCTGCATCATTCCTTCCCTCGCGCTGAGCATGCACCCTAGCTTGGCCTCCACCCTCAGGCTGAATAGCCACAACATGGGCTACTCCACGACCACCTTCCTCACGCCTCTGGAAATTACCACGGCCGTGCCCACGACCTCTCTGCGGTGCAGCAACAACAGGAGCACGCTCTTGGCCACCAGCCAACCTCGGACAATCTCGCCTCAAGTGGTCAGCAGAACCACAATTCCAGCATCCAAAACCAGCTGCCGCAACAGGAGCTTGCACCTCCCTCGCAGCACGAGGACAGTCACGCTTCAAGTGACCACGTGAACCACAGATCCAACAAGCACTAGGGTCAGCTCTAGCATTGCCACCCCTAGCAGATGCACCACCACCTCTCTTAGCTGAGGACTGATACCTCTGATCGCGTCCCCTCTTGTTCCGTCCACCTCCGGAACTATACTCAGCCGATCTCTTCCCAGCACTTGCTCCAGCACTCTTCGCAGACAAACTCAAATTCATCTCTATATCCTTGGCTCGGCCCACCAACACATCAAAATCATCATATTCAGTGGCCAGCACATACATCTTTACCTCCGTTATAAGACCATAACGAAACCTTTCGCACCTCTCCCGCTCATCAGGAATCAGCTCCGGTGCATACTGACTGAGTCGCACAAACTGCACCTCATACTCAGCCACACTCATGCTCCCTTGGGTAAGAGTCATGAATTCACGCTTTTTCTCATCCAGATATCTCACTCCCAGATATCTCCTCTTGAACGCATTCTGAAAGAATGTCCAAGTGATGTCAGCTTCAGCCATCCCAGAGATTGTGGTCGTCCACCACGTATAAGCATCGTCCTGAAGCAAGGACACAACACAACCCAGCTTTTGCACATCCGTGCAGCTCATCTGACCCAAGATACGCTTGGTACTCTCTAGCCAAGCTTCAGAACTCTCAGCAGACATACCCCTAAACTCAGTCCCACCAAGACTGCGCGGACGCTCTAAGGGTAGTCCAACACCAGCATCTCCCTGATGCCCAGCTCCTTGAGCTCCAGCTACTGCTGCTCTAAAAGCACCCGCAATAGCTTGCACCAGCATCGACATATCAGGCATAGCTTGCCCCTGACCAACCTCAGGTCCTGCAGCTCTAGCACCAGCTGCTTCAGCTCCAGCTCTTTCCCTCTCTGCACCACCACCACCAGGTGGAGGAGGAGGTAACACAGCACTACCCGCATTCTCTTCGTTCTCATTCCCATCCGGGGTCGTAGCTCTCACGCTACTTCTTAACTCTCTACGTGGTGCCATACTTTTACCATGCATATCAATACAAATAAAACATAGTCAGGCCCAGCAAGGTAAGCAATCCAAGTATTCAAGCTCAATTTCATTCAAAATCAACTTTATTTCTTTAGCTTTTGTTTGGCAATGGGTACCCTCAACATGCAATCATCACCACATACAACTCAAATGCATCAGCATCTCAAGCCACTGAACATGCTTTCATACAACAAGCATACAAGCCAAACATACTTCAATCATGCATACATTCATTCCCAATTACTCGAAAACTCAGCTCTGATACCACCAAATGTAACCCCCTTAACCCGGCCTAGACGGTTGACCCGAATTAAGAAAGTCACACGGGGAAAACCAAAGTCAACCCGAAAGTCAACCTTGATAAACGACCCTTTTTTTTCTTTTTAAACTTGTCTAGATGCACATTAGGCCTAATTGTGATCACACAAACAACATACTCAAAGATCACAAACATCAGAGATCAAACAGGGACCCAATTGAACAAAATACAACTTTAGGGACCAAATTGTAAATTCTGATAATTAAAAGGACTTAACCCAAATTAATCTTACCAACTTGAAATTAGTCAGGTTTCATGCTACTCTGTGAAATTTCAGCTCAAAAGGACTTCCCAAACTCATACAATTGCACAAACAAGATTCAGGACCAAAATGCAAACATTTCAAAACATTTAACCGCCCATGTCAGCCCCCAACGGTCACCCGTTCCGAAACAGGCAGAACCCGTTTCGAAACACGGGCCGTTCCGCAACCAGTTCCGCAACGGGGGTCTGGCAGAGACCAAACCGTTTCGAAACGGTGTATACCGTTTCGGACGTCTGGGTTCATACAAGGCACCCGTTCCGAAACGGTGCACACTGTTCCGATACGCCCTGCTCAAAAATGCTCCAAATGCATTCCAAAATGTGCAATTGATCATTCAAACATACTCTAAATGCTACCAAACTTTACCAGCATGCAATTCAACATATGTAAGACTCATAGGCATCACCAATTCATCAAAACAACATCACATGCAAAAAGCCCCAATTCTATAGGCATGCTTCCTACACAAGCTAGCTATTCAAGCACAAACTTCCACAACAAGCATATAATGATCCAATCCAAAAACCAGCATACAAATCATCATTCAACATACTTAGGGAGTTCCAAACACCTCCCAAAACATACACATTGGTCTCCCATTGCCAAATTACCCAAAAGCTAAAAAGTGCTTATAAAACCTTCCATACATTGAGCTTTACTTGAACTTAAATGCTTGCCCTCCTTGCGGCCCCTCAAGGTTCTTTAATGCTCTGCATTATTGAATTAAGAAAACGAAGAGAGCGTAAGCAAAAGCTTAGTGAGGAATGCTCTTAAAAACCATTCAATAATGCAATTAAAACCATTTATAAATATGCTTAAAAATCAACCTTTGCACATGCTCAAAAGCATACTTTTAACAAGCAATCTCATGCTTCAACATAATACAACATGTCATATTGGCTCAAGTGACAATTTCCATTTCATAAAACAAGTTCATCAACTTCCCAAGGACTTTTAAACACCTTGGCCCCAAGGACTTTTAAACACCTTGGCCATGGACTTTTAAACACCATGAATGAGGACCACACAAGGACTTTTAACCACCTTTGTGTCCATAGCTTGAATCACCCCAAGGACTTTTAAACACCTTGGCCCCAAGGACTTTTAAACACCTTGGCCCCATGGACTTTTAAACACCATGGAAAGAATCACCTAAGGACTTTTAACCACCTTAGTGTCCGCAACAAGAACCATCCAAGGACTTTTAACCACCTTGATGTTCTTAAGTAACAAGGCTCACTCAAGGACTTTTAACCACCTTAGTGACCTTAACATTTTCAAAACATCACTTGCCAATATACATCTTTTTCATCATTTAATCCACTGTTTTAAAGCATTAAACCAAGCCATATTCAACATGCATTTCAAGCATCAAACCACATTATTTCAATGTATAAAATCAAGGAACTCCTACCTAGAGTTACCTTCAACATATGGCTTACAACATCAGCAAAAACCATGCTAAAACATGCTTTCAAAACAGTAATTAAAACATGCAATTAAACCTCTTTGCATCACAACATAATCATGGCCACCACTAGAGAGAAATTCCGAAAACTTACACTTGAGCTTAGCAAAGTTGTTTAGACTTAGACTAAGCTCCTAAAACCTTCAAACCTTGGTTTTAAAATCTGAAAACCCAACTTCACTCACCGATTTCCACTTTGCTTCAAGCCAAAGCACCAAATCAAGCTTCCGGATCAACAACTCTTGGATCCAAAGATGCCTCCCCTGTTTTAACACATCAAAAAAGAGGATTAATGCATCATCATGCATTAATTGCTTCAATGAAAGCACCTAAACTCACTGCTCTCACTCAACCTCCATTTTCGGCCACCAAACACAACCGAAAATGCATCCAAACCACTTCTAAACAAAGCCCAGCCACAAACCAGCAAAACCACACTTCCATAAACATCATATAACATCTATAAACAACCTATTAACATCCTTATACCTCCAGCAACATCAGATCACCAAGATCACCTCAAAAACAACCTTGAAACACAAGCTAAACTTAGGAAACTCAACCTTTCCGGGATTGCATCAATCAAAACTCAATTCCTTATCAATTTAGAGTTCATTTAACAACAAAAACACATCTCAAATCACAGATTAATCAGATCTAACGAAAATCATCAAAAATCATCAAAATCTTGCATTATAAGCCAAGATCCAATTCACCACTTTAAAACCTTTAATTAAACTTCAATTTAGGATTGAAAACTTAGGAATTTCAGTAAAGAACTGATAGTTTAGAGGAGAAGGACGTTCTTACCTCCAAACTTGAGTTTCTCCTCTTTTTGGAATCAAAATCCTTGTTGAAACAAGTAGCAATTGAAGAGGTTTTGAAGATATATCAAATGAGAGTTGAAAGGAGGGATTTAGGTGAAGAAATCAGAAGCAATTCTCTAGAAATGGAGTGTTTGGGTTGAGAGAAAATGAGAGAAAGAAAATTAGGAAAAGTTGGTTACAAAAATCTAAAATAGCCTAATGGCTTCCCTCCAATTTTAATAACCTTTAAAATCAGATTTTAGACTTAAAATATCTTAGAAAAATCTGGAGAAACTCCCTTTGGGTAAATAGCTCCTTAAAGATTCAAAGTTTCAACCCTTTATAAAACAGCCACCAAACTTGCGAAAATTACATTTTGGTCACTAGCCAAAATGTCACCCTTCCGAAACTCATTTTCCAAAATTGATTTCACAGTTCACTTAATTATATTAAAAGATGATTTTAGAACATTTTTCCATATTTTTAATGCAACCCGAACTAGGCTTTCCTAAATTAACCTCTTTAGATTCGAACAGCACTTTGACCAACCGGTCAACGCCCAAAACTCCTAAGCCCAAAACCGGGGCGTTACAACATGGCGGTTTTGGTAAAATTATTTAATCGCACAATTAATTCATATTTATACATTCGATTAATTTGGTTGTAATTCAAAAAAAATTAAGCTCATTGTTTACAAATTCTATCAATTTAGTCATATTTTTATTAAAAATAATCTAATATTTTTATTGGAGTAAAAAATAATAAATTGTAGAAAACTGACATGTAAAATGGAGTTTAGATTGTAGATTGCATAAAATTAGGGAATTGTATTCCCCAACATTTACCTGCTAACATTTAAAAATTTAGCAATAATATAGATGTTGATTTTATGTAATTTTCCTAGATTAGTCTCCTTTTGTAACATATAAATAGGCACTACTTTATCAATAAAACATATTAAGAAATACATAGAAATAATCTTTTTTTCTCTGCACGTACCACTTTTCTACATGGTATCAGCTTATGTTTTAGATCCTAAAACTTGCGAAATGTATACATCTTCTGAAATCAGTTCAGGAAATATTTCAGATGATGTATTTCAACATTTCAAAAAATTCCAGCAGCCCACTAATGTTGGCAATTTCCAGCCTTTCAATAGATTTCAGCAGCTCAATGTTGTTAATAACTTCCAGCCATCTTCAACCTTTTAACAGCCTGTTGTTGCTGATAATTTATAGCCACATTCAGTCTTTCAGCAAACCAATGTGACTCTTAAGACTCCTGGAGGTAGTACAATTTTTACAAATTTGACTGATAATAATTGTACACAATGGGTCATGGACTCAGGGGCATCATATCACATGACAGGAGATGTGACGTTGTTTCAAACAAAATTTAAAAGTTAAATTCTTCCTCTCAAATAAAGACTACAAATAGCTCTTTATCGCCCACTAAAGGGAGTGGTTCAATTCGAGTTTCTGAAAATATTGAATTATTGAATGTGTTATATGTGCCTAATTTAGCTTGCAATCTTCTCTTTGTCAGTAAACTTTGTACCGATTTCACTGCACTATTAAATTTTCTTCACATGTTTGTGAATTTCAGGCTATGAACTCGGGGAAGGTGTTTGGAAGTGCTAGGTTGTGTGGTGGCTTCTCTACATAGACAAGCCATTTCAAGTTGTTCTCAACCAAAATTTCTTCATAATCATGGTTCTAATTCTCCAAATGTTTTATTATGGCATTACAGATTAGGACGTCGTAATTTTCAGTACCTCTCATTTATTTCAAAATAAAAGTCCAAATTTCTTTACTTGTGAAATCTATTCACTTGCTAAACACACAAAAATTTCATATCCTCTATCCAAATAAAAATCCTCTCATCCCTTTTTAATTGTTCATAGTTACATTTGGGGCCCTTCGAGAGTGAAAAACATAGATGGTTCTAGGTGGTTCATTACTTTTATAGATGATCACTCTAGACTCACTTGGACTTTCTTAATGAAAGAGAAATCTGAAATTGAGATAGTGTTTAGAAGATTCTAAAACTTAGTTGAGACTCAATTTAAAACAAAAATTCATATTCTTCACACTAATAATTGCAGTGAGTATTTCACTAGGACTCTAGGATCTTATCTTCTGGAGAGAGGAATTATTCATATTAGCTCATGTGTTGATTCTCCTCAATAGATTGAGGTTGCCGAGAGAAAAAAAAATAGGCACCTTTTAGAGGTAGCAAGGTCATTATTATTTTCCACAAATGTTCCTAAATTCTTTGGGGGAAGCCATTTGTAACGCCCTAGTTTTGGGCCTAGATATTTTAGGCATCGTTTTAAGTTAGTCGAACTTAGAATTGGAGATTCGAGCTTTTAGGATCGATTTAGGGAAATCATGATTCGGGATAAGGGAAAATTATGGTAAAAATTTCTAAAATCATATATATGGGCTTGGTAAAATCAATTTTACAAAATGAATTTTGGGACGTGTACATTTTGAGCAGTGACCAAAATGTAAAGATTTAAAACTATGGAAAAAGTGTGATTTTCAAAGGAGAGTCAAATTCTTAGAATCTTTAGGGATATTTATGGCAATTAAGACTTTTATTTAGCTGGCATGTGATTTTAATTTTTTGATTAAAATGGAAGAGAGGGATTTTATTAAAAGAGATAATTAATTTGTTAAATCATTTTTGACGTAACTTTTCTATTTCTCCTTTTCTCTTCAGCCAAACATTCCCTCTTTCCTCTCAATTTCTAGAATTCTTTTCATTCTTTTTTCTCCATTGATCCACAACTCTTTTCTAAAGATTTTCTCAAAGATTTACAAGAATTTTTTAAAGCTTCTTGAGTTGGAAAACTTGCCAATTGGAAGAAAAGCAAGGATTGGAGGTAATTTCAAGCTATTCCTCTAATCATGGTTCTGTAATGAAATTCCAAAGTGTTTGACTCTTGATTTATGTTTTTAATTAAGTTTTTGATGTTGATTTGGTGAAAATACTGAAATCTTGCAAAAAGATGAGATTAAATGTGATTTTCGTTTGGGCGCTGTTTTGATTGATTTGAGAAAGATTTTAAGGTTGATTTGGATGTTAAATGATGTTAATAATGAGCTTTGGTCATAATAATCCCAAAATCATTGAGATCTCTAATTGTCTTGGTTGGTAGTTTTGGGTTTAGAAATGTGAAATCCGGGTTGCTGGAGGTATAAGGAGGATATTAGGATGATGATTTATGGTTAAAATGTGACGGAAGTGTTTCTTGATGGCTGGGTTGAGTTTGGTGATCAATCGAAGGTGATTTCGGTTGTTTCAAATGGGTATTTTGATGCCTTTGGGCAGAGTTGCGGGTTTTTGGTGTTTGCTGGTGGTTTTAATGCATTGAGATGCATTGATCCTCTGTTCTTGTATGGTATAAATAGGGGAGAATCCTTTGGAAGCAAACGGTGAAGATCTGAGAGCTTCGAACGCTTAATTTCGCGTCGGCAATTGAAGTTTCGCGAGACGGTGAGTGGAAATGGGATTTCCAGCTTTGAAACACTTTTAAAGTGGTTTTGGGAACTTAGTGTAAGCTTGAAACGCTTTACTAAGTTCGGAAGTAAGTGAAGTGATTGTCTCCCTTGGATTGTGCTATTGTAAGCTTGTGGATGCACCTGTTTTTAAATGTGTTTACCTATTGTTTTAAAGCATGTTTTGAGCATATAATTTGTTGTTTATGATGCTATATTGCTGAAGTATGCACTAGGTAAGTGATCCTTGTAAGTATGTGTTATACATATTTTATGAAGCATGGTTTAATGCTTGGAATATGGCTTATTGTGAATGCTTTGAAAAACAGTGAGATTTGCATTAAAAGTGAATTATATTGGCAAGTGATGTTGTGTAAAGTGTTTTGCAAATGAAATCGGATATAGTTAGCCGACTATAGGATTTAGTGCACTATAAACAAGTCGCCTTGGATGTTGAGGGGTTGTGATTGTACCGAATACTTCATCCAACTATGGCATTACAGATTAGGACATCGTAATTTTCAGTACCTCTCATTTATTTCAAAATAAAAGTCCAAATTTCTTTACTTGTGAAATCTATTCACTTGCTAAACACACAAAAATTTCATATCCTCTATCCAAATAAAAATCCTCTCATCCCTTTTTAATTGTTCATAGTTACATTTGGGGCCCTTCAAGAGTGAAAAACATAGATGGTTCTAGGTGGTTCATTACTTTTATAGATGATCACTCTAGACTCACTTGGACTTTCTTAATGAAAGAGAAATCTGAAATTGAGAGAGTGTTTAGAAGATTCTAAAACTTAGTTGAGACTCAATTTAAAACAAAAATTCATATTCTTCACACTAATAATTGCAGTGAGTATTTCACTAGGACTCTAGGATCTTATCTTCTGGAGAGAGGAATTATTCATATTAGCTCATGTGTTGATTCTCCTCAATAGATTGAGGTTGCCGAGAGAAAAAAAAATAGGCACCTTTTAGAGGTAGCAAGGTCATTATTATTTTCCACAAATGTTCCTAAATTCTTTGGGGGGAAGCCATTTGTAACGCCCTAGTTTTGGGCCTAGATATTTTAGGCATCGTTTTAAGTTAGTCGAACTTAGAATTGGAGATTCGAGCTTTTAGGATCGATTTAGGGAAATCATGATTCGGGATAAGGGAAAATTATGGTAAAAATTTCTAAAATCATATAGATGGGCTTGGTAAAATCAATTTTACAAAATGAATTTTGGGACGTGTACATTTTGAGCAGTGACCAAAATGTAAAGATTTAAAACTATGGAGAAAGTGTGATTTTCAAAGGAGAGTCAAATTCTTAGAATCTTTAGGGATATTTATGGCAATTAAGACTTTTATTTAGCTGGCATGTGATTTTAATTTTTTGATTAAAATGGAAGAGAGGGATTTTATTAAAAGAGATAATTAATTTGTTAAATCATTTTTGACGTATCTTTTCTATTTCTCCTTTTCTCTTCAGCCAAACATTCCCTCTTTCCTCTCAATTTCTAGAATTCTTTTCATTCTTTTTTCTCCATTGATCCACAACTCTTTTCTAAAGATTTTCTCAAAGATTTACAAGAATTTTTTAAAGCTTCTTGAGTTGGAAAACTTGCCAATTGGAAGAAAAGCAAGGATTGGAGGTAATTTCAAGCTATTCCTCTAATCATGGTTCTGTAATGAAATTCCAAAGTGTTTGACTCTTGATTTATGTTTTTAATTAAGTTTTTTATGTTGATTTGGTGAAAATACTGAAATCTTGCAAAAAGATGAGATTAAATGTGATTTTCGTTTGGGCGCTGTTTTGATTGATTTGAGAAAGATTTTAAGGTTGATTTGGATGTTAAATGATGTTAATAATGAGCTTTGATCATAATAATCCCAAAATCATTGAGATCTCTAATTGTCTTGGTTGGTAGTTTTGGGTTTAGAAATGTGAAATCCGGGTTGCTGGAGGTATAAGGAGGATATTAGGATGATGATTTATGGTTAAAATGTGACGGAAGTGTTTCTTGATGGCTGGGTTGAGTTTGGTGATCAATCGAAGGTGATTTCGGTTGTTTCAAATGGGTATTTTGATGCCTTTGGGCAGAGTTGCGGGTTTTTGGTGTTTGCTGGTGGTTTTAATGCATTGAGATGCATTGATCCTCTGTTCTTGTGTGGTATAAATAGGGGAGAATCCTTTGGAAGCAAACGGTGAAGATCTGGGAGCTTTGAACGCTTGATTTCGCGTCGGCAATTGAAGTTTCGCGAGACGGTGAGTGGAAATGGGATTTCCAGCTTTGAAACACTTTTAAAGTGGTTTTGGGAACTTAGTGTAAGCTTGAAACGCTTTACTAAGTTCGGAAGTAAGTGAAGTGATTGTCTCCCTTGGATTGTGCTATTGTAAGCTTGTGGATGCACCTGTTTTTAAATGTGTTTACCTATTGTTTTAAAGCATGTTTTGAGCATATAATTTGTTGTTTATGATGCTATATTGCTGAAGTATGCACTAGGTAAGTGATCCTTGTAAGTATGTGTTATACATATTTTATGAAGCATGGTTTAATGCTTGGAATATGGCTTATTGTGAATGCTTTGAAAAACAGTGAAATTTGCATTAAAAGTGAATTATATTGGCAAGTGATGTTGTGTAAAGTGTTTTGCAAATGAAATCGGATATAGTTAGCCGACTATAGGATTTAGTGCACTATAAACAAGTCGCCTTGGATGTTGAGGGGTTGTGATTGTACCGAATACTTCATCCAAGTACCCTAACGATCGAGGAATGTTTAAGGTGTCGCAACGGTGGAGGATAGCTCCTGTGTGTGAACCATGTATAGTGTCCCGTCTCTCGTTAGTGGGTTATACATCTACCGATGGGTGGTGTTGAGGGGTTGTGATCGTACCGAATACTCCATCATGGGTATCACAACGGTGGAGGGTAGCTTCCATGTGTGGGCCTTGAGATGCCGGTAGAGTGTATGAAGTGTTTGGGACAACGCTTGGTAATCCATGTATCCGATACGTTTTGAGAAATGAGAATGTTATTGATCACTTATGAGCCAATATAATTGATTAATTGCTATAGAAATGTTTATGGATACATAACATGAAAAATACATGTTTTTCCTTTAAGCTTTGCATATGGTTGATATACATGGAAAGCCTGTGTTATGTGTTAGCAAGTGGATTTTTGTTGTTGAAGTATTGATACTTGTTGCATGGTGTATAACATGCTGATTTTAATGATGAAGTGCACGGATTCCAAAGAGGGCATGTTGGTTTTCAAAAGTGTGAAAATGATTTTAAGCATTGATGGTGGTTTTGGGTTATGAGCATTCCTCGCTAAACTATTTTCTTACGCTCTCCTTTGTCCATCAATGCAGATAACTAAGTGTTTGGAGGCAGCAACTTGCAAGGGGATCTAAGAAGACTTCACTTTGAAAGTATGTTTCGGTTATGAACTAGAGTAATAAGGGCAATGGTGGATTTTAAGTTTTGTTTGGGTGGTGTGTATAAACACCCTTTGAGCATGTTTGCTATATGTTTTTATACTTGTAAAAGGCCTTTAATTGGCGTTTGAAGTTTTGGTTTGAGTTTTGACTCTTGAGTGACTTTCTTGCTATGATGCATGCCTTTAGATTTTCTTTGATGCAATTAGCCATGCTTTGATGCTTAATATGATGCTTATGTTTGAGGAATAATGTTTATAATTGATGTATGCATGTTAGAAACATGTTGGATTGGTTTAGGTTGAAATTTCGGGTGAAAAACCAACAAAATCTGTCATTACATGCCTAGGTGTTTCGAAACACTCGAGCCTGTATCAAAACGGGGTACCTAAAATGGCCTTAGGGTTTCGAAACGGGCAAGGTATGTTCCGGTACGATTTGCTACTAGAAACCATGGTTTCTAAACACTTCAAAGGTGTTCCGGTACGAGCCCGTGTTTCGAAACAAGGCTTTAGTGTTCTGAAACAGATGACAATTATGTTAGTTAATGGAATGTTTTGAGTTTCGAAATAGGGCCTTAATGTTTCAAAACAGTTGTTAGTTATATTAGTTAATGGAACGTTCTGCAGTTCTGATTCTTTGCAATTTAGTCCATGAATGTGGAGGATGCAATTAAATGAGCATGAATGATTATTTTGAGCTGAGTTTTGACTGAGATGCATGTAATGAGAATAATTAAAGGGTGGTAACACTAAAATGGCTTAAGTCCCTGCAAATCGGAAAAATTATGAAATGGTCCCTAAAAGTCGTAATTGGATGAAATTGATCTACGCTTGAGTTGTGAATGACCCGTTGCAATGTTAAACACATAAGAACCTAATTTGCATCTAGAAAAGTTAAAAAGAAAAGAAAAAATATGGTTGTTTATTGAGGTAAACCTTCCTAGTTTACTCTAATATTCCCCGTGTGACATGTTCGGTTCGGTCTACCAGCTAGGCCGGGTCGAGGCGGTTACACCATTCTTACAGCCACATACCTTATAAATAGGTTGCCTAGTAAACCCTTGCAGATTAAGTTACCTCGAGATGTTTTTCTTCATCATTTTTCTAATTTTCAGCCACTTTCTTCCAATCTGCCATTAAAAGTCTTTGAGTGTACTATTTTTGTCCATATTTATCCTCATTCTCAGTCTAAACTTGATCCTCGAGATCTTAAGTGCATTTTATTAGGATGTTCTTACACTAAAAAGGGCTACAAGTGTTACTCACCTGTCACTAATAGAACTTATACCTCCGTGGATGTTACTTTCCTAGAAAATAATCATTTTTACTCAAAGGCTAAAATTCAGGGGTAGAGTGTATGAAAACCTCAACTTTTAGATGAATTTTAGTTTTCTGATGATTCTCAACCTTCTATAGCCCAACCTATCATACCTATACCTTCTCCTTCAAACCCCATACTTCCTTCAGAACCTACAGTTCAACCCATCATAACTATATCTTGTCCTTCAGAACCTATACTTTCTTCTTTGGAACCCACACTATCTCATGTTCCTAACTCACCACAAACTCCTCAAAGGACCCAACTTGAGCAATTTGAGAAAAAGGAGCTTAGTGTCTATAAAAGAAGACAAATGCCTATTAAAGAGACCAATATACAACCTGGAGACTGCCGAGAACCAGAACTCAGCCCTACAACCTCAGAGCACTTGGAAGGTATGGTAATTTCTCATAATACAACTCATGTTCCTATTATTGACACTATTGATTAGCCCATTTCTCAAAGGAAAGGTGTGAGAAAGTGCACAAACCATCCAATTCAAAGGTTTGTAGCATATGAAAAACTAAATCCTTCATTCAAGGTTTTTACTGCAAACGTTGAAAGAATCTTTGTCCCTAAAATAATAGAGGAAGTTCTAGAAGATCCTTAGTGGAAGAGCACGGTTGAAGAAGAGATTAGTGCACTAAAAGGTAATAAAACATGGACACTAGTAGATTTACCACCTTGTAAAAAAACTAGTAGGCTGTAAATGGATATTTACAGTGAAATACAATTCTGATGGTAGTGTGGAGAGATTTAAGGCGAGACTTGTGGCCAAATGATTTACACAATCCTATGGAATAGATTATGAAGAAACTTTTTCTCATGTTGCAAAACTAAATTCAGTTAGAGCGTTGTTATCTTTGGCAGCAAATAATGACTAAGAACTTCATAAACTGGATATTAAGAATGCATTCTTGAATGAGATACTAGAAGAAGAAGTCTACATGAAAATTCCTTCGGGTATGAAACTACATCGTAGTGGTCAAAAGGTTTGTAAATTGGAAAAATCTTTATATGGGTTAAAATAGTCTCCAAGGGCCTGGTTTGATAAATTTACTAGATTCATTCTTAAAAATGGCTACAACCAATGTCAAATTGATCACACTTTATTTGTAAAAATAGATCCACGTTTATGTAGATGATATTATCATTACAGGAGATGATGTTTATGAGATGGAGCAACTAAAGAAGATACTGGCTTCTGAATTCGAAACCAAGGATCTTGGAAGTCTCAAATACTTCTTAGGAATAGAGGTAGCAAGATCCAAAATGGGCATTGTTATTAATTAGAGAAAATATATTTTAGATTTACTTGAAAAAATTGGAAAGATGGGTTGTAAGCCAGCAGAAACTCCTATGGAGATCAACATGAAGTTGAGGAAAGATGAGTTGGGAATTCCTGTTAACAAGGAACAATACTAAAGACTTGTGGAGAAATTAATTTATTTGTCACTTGCACGACCATATATAGCATTTTCTGTTAGCATTGTAAGTCAATACATGTGTGACTCGAGAGAGGAGCACCTTGATGTAGTCTATAGAATTTTAAGGTATCTAAAAATAACTCTTGGCCATGGTTTGATTTTCAAAAAGAATGAAGACAAAATAAAAAAAAAATCTTTATTGATTCAAGTTGGGTTGTAGAGTTAACGCACCGAAGGTCAACTAGTGGGTACTACTCTTTTTTTTTGGAGAAATTTGGTGACATGGAGAAGTAAAAAACAGTCAGTTGTGTCAAGAAGTAGTGTTGAGGCAGAATATAGAGCCCTTGCTTTGAGAATTCGAGAGGGAATATCGCTTAAGAAACTTTTGGCAGAAATAGGACTTGATAGTTGCAGTCAATTCGAACTGCAAACTGATAGCCAATCAACTATTAGCATATGGTTGATATTTTGTAGTAAGTATTATTTTGTTTCGTTTTGGATGAATGAAGAATTTTACTTATCCAAAAGAAAATTATGAACTTCGAAGATTTTCACGGTTTAAAACTAATAGTGCAAAGAATTGGTTAATGTTATGGTTACATCACAATTCGTGTCCCATTGTGTGTAAATGCATGTTCGGCAAAGCTTTTCCAACGTACACTTGGCTGTCGAACGGAGAAGCAATACTGAACGATCACAGAAAATATTTTAAACAAGTAATTTTGCGCTTGATTTGGTCTCAGACGGGCATTTCGAAATAACTGAAGTTTTTAACTTTTCCTTAAACGAGCGTTCTCACCTAAACCACGGATTGAAAATCCACACTGAACGAAACCTAATATATGATAATTCTCTTTAAAATTATTACTATGATTTATGGCATTTTATGCGTAGGTTTTATTTACATTTTGTATGGTTTAAACCCGAATAAATTTTAATTATCAGTATGATAATTTATTATAAAAATTGATTATTGTTAAATTATTTATACATATTATTCATAATTGTATTTGTAAATTCATAAAAAATAACATTTAAAACGTTAGAAACAATAATGATGTTATGAATAAACTTATCCTCAGTTCCGATTACCCATTTAACTTGTTAGGTTTGGTCCATATATATCGAATTTGGAATAAGAAGTTTTCGAATTCGAGTTAGCTTCACTCAAATTCAAATAAAATAATAATTCATCTATAAAAGTAATTAAATATGTAAATATGTAACATTTAAATATGTAACTAGTAATTAATATAATAAATCAAAATGAATAATTCATATTTTTTTTACAAATTTTCAATGAGTGTATAAGAAATCAATGGTGAATCCAGAAATATTTTTTAGAGTGTGCACACATAAAATCTTGAAATATCGCAGTGGACACAATTTATAAAGATTAAAAAAATTTAAAAACTAATTCGTAAAAATTAAAGAAAATTGAAGTCAAATGTGTGAAATATAGAAAGTTCATGATGAGAATATGTCAATTCTGAAATACATATACATTTGTCACTGTATGAAATAATAATGATCGATATTAGTACTTCCCATCCAACTATTCCTAAAATTTACTGATGAAAAAAAAGTCAATTTTGATTTCTTGAATTATCCACTTATAGGCAAAATTGGGCGTATATGGGTTAAAAAATTCAGTTTATAGGCCTATTCCCCAGATGATTTGGGAAATAGACCAAAAACTACAGTGACACGTCACCTGTAGGTAGCGTTCTGGCACCTTCTAGCACCTTGCCATGTGCACGTGGCGTGGTGTAAGCGTTCGTCCAAAACAGCTTAACTGAGCCATGCCTGCGAAGTTTTACCGAAAATTTCAGCTTTTATCAAGCTGATAAAAGTTAGTCCGAGCAAGCATGCCACCTTTAGGTGGCGAGGTGTTGTTTGCATGCTTGCACCCGGCCAACTTTCACGTGAAAGCTGGTCCGTTTAGATTTTTTCTAGTTTAAATATTTTGGCTTGCATATATATATATATATATAGGATGTAAGAAGAGGGGTTGAGAAAAAAATTAATAGAGTTTGAGTTGAAGATTTGAGAGAGTTTGGGTTGAAAATTTGGGTGATACTTTTTGAAGATATATTCGAAGACGGTGAAAATTGTTGAAGTATATATTTTTGTAGATCTTCTCGGTGACTCAAAAGTAAGTAAGTAATTTATTTTTTTAATTAATCTGTTGTTTTTTTAATTATAGAGGGTTTGTAGATTTTTTTCCTGTGATTAAAGATATATTTGAATGATATTTGTTTCTTTTATTGTTGAAGGCTTTGGAGCACATTTACACGGTTTCTTGTTTAATTCGGTATTTTTTTTATTTTTGGAAAATATATTCGTATAGATAATTTTTTTTGAAGTTAATACATTTTTTGGTTGTATATATATACGAATGATAATTGTTTTGTAGATTTGTTTGAAAATGGCATATGGAGGAGTTTTGTTGTAACGTGACCATGAGCATATTTCGTCTCATATTCATGAAGAGCAAGTACGTAATACGAAATAATTTATTATAATATGAAATAATTTTGCCTAATTTAAAATTTAGGGTTAACTACTGGAATAGTCGCTTATATTTTCCCCCAGTACAAAGTTAGTCACCGATTTTGAAAAACGACCATTAAGGTCATTTACGTTTGCGAGGCGTAAACTTTTGGTCACTCGACCGTTTGTTGCCGTTAAACATTGACAGCTTGCTAGCCTGGCAGTTAAAAAAATAAGGGTAAACTACTGCAATGGCCACTAAAATTTATCCCATGTACATTTCTGCTCCCCAATTTTAAAAAATAAACATTATGGTCACTATTAAAAAGGTTTGTTTATAATTTTACCCTTGAATTTTTTTTTAAAAAAAATTAACCAGCAAATTATGCAGTAAATGGCACTATAAACTAGCAAATGGCAGCAGTGGGTACGAGGACTTCCAGTTTTTTTTTTAGGTTCAATGGTACTATAAATCCTTGAACTTTAAAAAAATTAATTAAGTCTTTGAATTTTTTTATAACTAATTGAACCTTTATGCTTCAAAATTTTGTCAATGCACCCTTTTGATTAAACAATAATAGAATAATTTAGAGTGAAAAAATAGGAGCAATTTGAAAGTTTAGTTATTAAATAGGAGCAATTTGGACACCTAAAATTTAAAAAGGGTATACTTTGGGTACCTATTTTTTCATTTAAGCCTTTTATAATATTATTGTACTAATTGATTGTAAAGTTTTAGGGTTGAAAAATAAATTTTTAAAAATTCAAGGGTAAAATTATAAAGAAACCTTTTTAATAGTGACAGTAATGTTTATTTTTTAAAAATGGGGAGTAGAAATGTACATGGGATAAATTTTAGTGGTCATTGTAGTAGTTTACCCTTATTTTTCGCTATTAGGTCAGCAAGCTGTCAATGTTTAACGGTAGAGTGACCTAAAGTTTACGCCCTGAAAACGTAAGTGACCTTACTGGTCGTTTTTCAAAATCGGTGACCAACTTTGTACTGGGGAAAATATAAGTGACTATTCCAGTAATTAACCATAAAATTTATTATGTCATGTGTAATATGAAATAATTTACTATAATAAATTAATTATAGGGTGTGGAGCATAGCATCCACCGTCAAGGAGCGAAGATCAAGAAACCTTCCAACCGCATAGTTTATTACTTACAATGCGACGGTTTTTATAATGCTTCATTTCTCCGTGGATTTAAGATTGTCACCAGGTTGATTACCGTATTGATTGAACGGTGGAGACTAGAGATTCACACATTTCATTTTCCATTTGGCGAATGTATAATAATTTTGCAAGATGTAACAATACACCTTGGTGTCCCAATAAATGAGAATCCATTGGTTGGACAAAAAAAGTATAATGCATATGAGCTTTGTTCGCAGTACCTCGACAAAGTTCCTCCCGAGTCATGTGTAGACAGTCTACGTCTCAGAATTTTATGGTTGCAGAAAGAATTCATTGTAACAGATGGATATGCTCGCAGAGAACTTGAGTATGTAACTCAAGCATATATACTGCAAATCATTGGTGGGGTATTGATGCCAGATACATCTAGTAATATGGTTCACACACAATATCTTCCGTTCTTGGCTGATTTTGACACAATTGCTACATATAGCTGGGGATCTGCAATATTGACATTCTTGTACCATGAAATGTGCAAGGTCACAATTATAGATGGTGAGAAGAAGAATTCAGATATGGGTGAATGTCAAATCTTATTGTAGTCGTGGCCGTGTTATAGGCTTCCTTATCTAACGCCTATTATGGAACTACCCGCACCAATAGAGTTTCCGCTTGCTGGAAGGTGATATTGTGATTATAGTCGTATATTGCTATTTTATTGATGTAGTATTTATTTTCAATGATTTAAAAATATAACTTCAGTATATTTGTAGATGGAGACATAATTTGAGGAATACAGGGGTGGTGCACAATATTATTAGAGAGATACAAGACTAAAGATCCAAACAAAAGGAAAAAATCAGGTATCATAATATTATTTTTAAATTAATTAATTTTGTTACTTTGTATTTTTTAAAGTAATTTGTTTGTGTGTGTATATTAATATTTGTGTTTTACAGTTTATTTGGCAGTCATACGCAAATCAAACAATCAAGGCTTGCATACCAGACAATGTGCTTCAATATTCAACATTCTAGGGTGCAATTGTGCCTTTGATCTATTTTTTTATTGTTGAGTATCATTGTGCTGACACAGTGTTGCGCCAATTTAACTTCCATCAACCTATTCTTAGAGCACCACCTGCTATTGAACATATTTATATTGTTCGTAGAGGTAGATTCAACAAAAATTGGACTGTAAAGCAAGTCGGTTTTATTTCGCCGTGGGAGGAAAGATGAACGCTTGAGTTCAATTGAAGCCAGTGATTTCAAATTTAATATAGAGTACTATTTATGGTTTTTGGAAAATGAAAAACCATTCATAGTGTCTATCGAAGCTGTAAATAAATGGCTTGAAGATCCGTAATGCTCAAGACACGTACACTTCTCATCCGAGTTTGGTCAGAGCTCTCAAGAAGCAACAGACGAACCAAACTTGGATTGTTCCATGGGTTGGCATTCTTCGTGGTCTCCAGTGCAATCCCAACCCCCTGATACATGTAAGCAATAATCCTTGGAAAGAACCAATACAACATGGGTATCCACCATTTGGTAATATTTCGGAACAACCACCATTTGGAGAAAGCTCATCATTTTATCAAACATTTGGATTTGGTAATGTTCTGGAACAATCACCAATCAATTTTCCAATTGGTGGCAGTTTATCTTCTCAGCTGATTTACCATGATGATGGAGGATACATACCCCAATATCAGTATCCTCAAACATTCGTATATGGGGAAAGTATGGGTGTTGGTAGTATGATATCTATGTTGTCAGCTACAACCATCAGCAGCTCATCATTTCATCCGGAAGATATGTATGGTACACCATCTTTGATGCAAATGATGGATGATCAATTTGTCAACGATGAGCAGACTCCGGATCAACCACGAAGAATGGTTCGACCCCTAGGCGGTACGATCAATATCATCCTTCCACCGACAGGAATTACCGAGGAGGAGACAGAAATAGGAAATAATTAAATTTTATTTGTTTGTAATATATTTTTAATTTGAAAAAATTATTTGTTTGTTTGTTTTAATTTTTGGATTATTTAGTATTTTGATTTAATTAATCATATTTTATTTACATTACACCTATTTCTTTCTTTCGTTTTATTTTCGATATTTAATTTCGATTCAATATATTAGAATTTCTTTGCTTCAAATATATAAATTTAAATTTGATTTCGAATTCAAATTTCAACAAATTCAAATTATATTTTTTTTGCATGGCAAATTATAGAAAAAAATGAATTTTGCATGGCACACATCATCTTCAATCAATGGTGCAGGCTAGGTTAGGTGGGTTTAATAATTTGAATATTTATATTTTTTTAGAATTTTTTTATTAATAATTAAAAATAAAATAAAATAAAATTAACATTAACAAAAAATTCAAATTCCAACACAAAATTTACATTAATACAAAATTTAGGTTGATGGTCCGGCACGATAGTTGGAAAGATTGGATTTGTTCGGACACTTGTTTCTTGTGTGACCTGATCCCCTGCAAATAGTACGATGATTAACTTGAACTCCACCTCTCTCACATCTGGATCATCCATATTCGTATGAATGTTAGTGGACGCCAGTCGACCCTTCAGCTTTCTACGAAGCTCTAGATTTGGTAACCATTCTTCGTATATTTGCTCTACCGGCCAATAATCTTGGTTCGGGATCGTGTTGAACCGAATTCTATATATATTTGCCATAGTCTCCCAATTATAACACTCATCCGCAAACATGTAAGGGTCGAGACGATAATGCAAATATGCGACGTGTGCGTGAGAGCAGTGGTATCTAAATGCTTGAAATGCACCACAATCACACCATCTCTGATTACGGTTTACGTAGAATTCTTTGCTCACCTTAGACCTTAGCTTCGACAGAAAATTCAAAACCATGTGAGTTGAACGTTCTGACTCGCATAGAGGTGGCATCCGCTTGAAGTTCGGTCATTCTATCTTGTGGGGTTTCAGACCAATTTTGTCTGTTGCTTATTTGGGCGTTAACTTTCTGCCCTTTGTCAGACGACACTTTACCCAATCTGAAGTAAGTTTCTCACACAATACATGCAATTGGGAGATGGCGTGTTCCTTTAAGCACCGAGTTTATAGCCTAAGCAAGGTTAGTTGTCATATGGCCATAACGCCGACCTTCATCATAGGCTTGTGACCATATTTCCCTAGGGATTTCATTTGCAAAATTAAATACATCTACACCGTGCCGCTTCAACCTTCGTATCCTCGCATCGAATTTTGGTTGAACTAGTTCATACCATATTTTTAAAAAATAAGTTAAATAAATCAACATTATCTGATTAAAAAATTACTAATTTTTATAAACAATGAATAACAACTTACTCGCGCCTAAAATGTCTTCCCGGATTTGATTGTTTCTGAACCGCGTCTTCGCATTTGCTGCAATATGTCGTACACAATATGCTGGATATACATGTGGAGGTTTCCATAAACTCTCATGTCTGTCAATTACTGATAAGAGCACAGTCCCTCTATCAGAAATCATGCAAATCCGTCTTCTTCTACTACATGGTTGCATAAATGATTCAAAAAGAGTTCTCATCCATCCTCACCTTCCTTTTTCAACTATGATAAAGGCAATTGGAAATATATTATTGTCTCCATCTTGTGCAACAGCCACGAGTAATATATGATTGTACTTCCCACACATCCAGGTACCATCCACTTGAATCACGCATTTGCAGAATGGGAACCCTTCAATGAACACATTGAACGCCCAAAATAACTTACTAAATATTCTTTACGAGGAATAAGATGGAATATACGCCCAATTTCGCCACCAATTTATCATCTTTCATTATATTAAAATAAAACACCTTAAATAAATAATTTTTTCTACGATCATAGTAAAAATAAAATAATTAATTTTATTTAAATAAAATTTCAAGTTTAGGTGGATTAATGATGATTTTGAGTGGAATAATAATAAAGAAGGTGGGAGAGTGGAGTCATATATATTCCTCCAAAGCATCTTCCCACTATTATTACAACTCAAAATGTGTAGGAAAAACTTTGGATTATGATATTCTGTAGAACTAATATTTTGATATAATAATTGAAAAATGTTTTGGACTGATTTAAAAAGTATTTAAAACAATTTTCAAAGTCCAAATAACTTGAAACTATGTTTAGGGATGTTTTTAAAAGGTTTTACATGTTTTTCAAAGCCAAACTTCACAAAACTGTCCAGGAGTTTCGAAACACCTTAGGGCATTTCGATACGGGGGATTCCAGTAGCAAAAATGTTTCGATACGAGTATCGAAATGGGCTTTCCCTGGATGAGATTTTTGCCCAGCGTTTCGAAACGGGCTATGTCGTTTCGATACGCCTAAGTGGCTTCGACCACAACGATCATAAACCCCAACAACTATTTCCCAACTAACATTTAAATGCAGGGCGTTTCGATACGGGTCTAAAGCGTTTCGATACGTGTTCCGAAACAGCCAGAGGCGTTCCGAAACGGGTGCCTTGTCAGACTGCAACGGCTATTTCTACTTAAAGGGTGTTTCGAAACGGGTTCGAGCGTTTCGAAACAGAGAGCTGCAGAACTACATTTATGGTGGGAATTAAAGTCCTCAACGACTCCAATTCAATCTCAACGGCTAGTAACGGCTACAAACTCATCAAGGAATATAAAAGGGACCTCCAAGCATCAAGTAAAGGCTAATGCTCTTATTGTCAATCAACAAATGATCAAGAATTGTCTTAGAGCTTAAATTGTCATTTATTGTATAGACAAACACTAGTGAGCCAAAATTGTCAAATTTGCTCAAGTGTTTTAGGTTTTGGGTGAGTGCTAAATTGTGAAAACAAATACCTATTAGAGGGATTTAAGTTTGATTATTGTG
The DNA here is from genome assembly GCA_958450335.1 of Hibiscus tridactylites. Taxonomy (NCBI): domain Eukaryota; kingdom Viridiplantae; phylum Streptophyta; class Magnoliopsida; order Malvales; family Malvaceae; genus Hibiscus; species Hibiscus tridactylites. Next base: position 30,281,967 of record OY288265.1, on the reverse strand, counting down.
TCTCTTTGTAAAAGAGGGTTTTGATCAAGGCATTGGGTAGAAAGCTTGATCGTGTATAAGGGTTTCCTCCTAAGCCTAGAAAGGGGACGAATCAATAATGGATTGATTGGAAATCCTTAGTGGGGAGCTAAGGTAGTGGATGTAGACCTTGGTTAGAAGGTTGAACCACTATAAATCATTGTGTCAATTATCTTTTTAGCTTCCACAACCCTTCCACCCAAAAATCCACCTCTCCACCACTTGGTGAGCCATATCGGTTGAACGAATCGAGCCCCACACAACTCAACATATTCCTTGGTATATATATTAAAAATAAAACAGTAAAATGTAATATTATAGTTGATTAAAAAGTTTTTAAAAGAATAAGAAGAGTTAGTCCAAATGGTAAGCAACTTGATATTGGTTAAACATGTCTTGAGTTTGAAGCCTTGTGTGTGTATAAAATCCTCACGGAGAGACTCACCCACCAAAACCAGGTGTGAGGTGCGGGTTGATCCGAATTAGTTAGGGAAAAGCCCTGGGAACCGATAAGACAACCAATTTTTTTAAGGACGAAGTTTGAATTGAAAAGAAATTCGTTGTTTGATTTAATAACGAGTAAAAGCTTATTTCTCAATTGGAAAATTTTACAACATGTAACGAACACCGCTGAACATCATTAAATTAATTAATAAAGATTAAAAATCTCAAGACTCAATATACAACTATAAATTACTTTAAGTAAAATTTCAACCAAATTATTTTTCATATATTATATTTTTTAAAATAATTGGATCAAATACCAACCTTAGTCAATTTTAAAAAAATAAAAACCCTAAATCCTAAACCTTAAACTATAAACCTAAAACCCCAAACCATGAACCCTAAACACTAAACACAAAAACCTAAACACTAAACCATAAATCATAAACCATAAACTCTAAATTTGAATATTAGGTTTAGGGTTTAAAGTTTAAAGTTTATGATTTATGGTTTATAATTTAGGGTTTATGTTTAAGATTTTATTTTTTAAATTGACTAAGGTTAGTATTTGATCTAATTATTTTAAAAAATTAAAAAATATAATATATGGAAATGTTGTAAATAAAGTAAAGATCAAGAACAAATATGATGAACAAGAATAAGAACAAGATAAGAGACGAAGAGAGAGACTTGTATTATATTCTCAAAATAGGGTTGTGTGTAATACTTTCTCCAAACATTATATTTATAGGCATAAGATAGAAACCCTAATTTCAATGGGTATTAAACCCTAATAATAAATTACATTAAAGTCTCATTTAATATATGGATATCCACTATAAATAAAGATATTCATAACACTCCCCCTTGAATATCCATGAAGATAACGTGCCTCGTTAAAACCTTACTAAGATAGAAACCATGTGGGAAAAAAATTCTTAGTGAAGGAAAAAGAGTACACACATCTTTGATACGCATATCATGTTGTCTCATTAAAAACCTTCTCAAGAAAACCCACTGGGACGCAACCTCGGTTAAGGGAAAAAGAGTGCAACGCATATTTACTCCCCTCATGAAAACATCACATAAGATCTTTGAATCTTCATAATTCAATCTTAAATACAATCTTCAAATGTTGAAGTAGAGTATGCACTAGTGGATAAATCTTCCAAATTATTGCTTGAAATGATTCATCAAATATCATTCTTTTGAACATCACGGGGACAAAACTTTGAAGAAATATGTTTCGTTTTATCACATTTGATGTATCCACATTTTGATTGAGATATAAATTTTGCATTATCTCTACACAAGATAGCTTGCATCTTATCTTGTGAAAGAAATTCACATATCTTCTAGATATGTTTAGCCAAACACATATTTCGGCTTTGCCTTATGCATATCAATTATTTACATGATTTGGAGAGGTATCGAGTTTTGAAAGATCTGAATGTAATGGTCTCGTAGCACTTAGATAGTATTTCTGGGACAACTAAGATATGATGCTTCCAGACCAATTACTATATATATATAGTGCTTTTGGACCAAGAATATCATCATTATTTTCTTGAGGGTGGAATGGATCATTGTTTACATTAAGAGACCTAGAAACCATAAGGGTGATCAACGAATATACGTTGTGCATATAAAGTCTCTTTGAACATTTTTTTATGTATGTCGATTGATGCACAAGGATTCCATTATTAAGGAGATCTCTTCATGAGTCTCAACGATATTCAAATTATCAACATACACAACAACAACAAAGACAAATCCATAACTAAACCTCTTAATTAAAATACTCGAGAAAATTGAATCATTCTTATAACCTTCCGCAAATAAGTATTCATTAAGGCGATTATACAATATGCGCCCAATTTGTTTAATCCATAAATAGATAAGTTCAATTTGATTGAATAGTATTCTTAAGAACTTGAATTAACTGCTTTTGCAGTCTAAATCCTTCCGAAAATAAGTGTTAATATCAAGAGGCTCATTCAAATAAGATGTAACAACATTCATTCAGCGGAAATTAAGTCATTTCATTTATTGCAAGACTAATCAAAATTTAAAAGTAGCTGCTGCATCCACCATCGAGAAATATATTTTCTCATAATCGATTTCATGTCTTTGTGAGAATCCTTGTGCAACCAAACGAGCTTATATCTCGTGATTTTCCCTTTTTGATTTCTCTTTCTCACAAAGACCTATTTATATCTCACAAATACTTCTCTCTTAAAATAAATTTTAGTTTCACCTCAATTGCCTCTTTCTATTTTGGCCAATCATTTCTTTGTTCATATTATCCAATTGACAATAGTTCATGATCCACATCAAAATCTCTAGTGCTATAGTGCATGCAAATGTATTATCGATGTCGATTTGATTTCAGTTCCACTTATTACCAGACATGACATAATCTATTGAGATTTCTTTATTATCAGGTACTTGGTCATGTCAATGTCTCTGTTGGAGACCTTTTAATCTCTTCTAGAGATTTTCATAAAATGTTGATTCCTCGATCAAACTATCGTAAAATATAGCTCCTTTTATTTTCGAGGATTTTTATCTTTTGAACCTAATTGTCTACAACGCTACAGGCGTAAGTTAGACTCATTAGCAACTAGAGTTTGTCCTTCTAGGACATCACATTTAATCGGAGCATTCATAGCTGGTATATGTGACTTAGTCACTCTTTTAGGGTAAGCAAAATCATCTAGCAAATGATTTGCTAAGTTTTATAAATGAATTATCCTTTGAACTTCTAGTTCACATTGTTGAGTATGTGGATCATAATGATAATTCATTCCAACTTATTTCTTTCCCCAAGTATTTATTTTCTCCCCATAATGTTGGGAAAACTGACTAATTAAAATGACATTCAGCAAATCAAACTGTAAATAAATTGCCCATTAAAAACTCATATTTAATTATCAAGGGGAATTTGAATCCGACATATATTCCCAACCTCCTTTGAGAACCCATCTTTGTGCGTTGTGGTGGAGCAATTAGAACATATACCGCACACCTAAAAATTCTAAGATCAGAAAATTTTGGTTTCTAACCAATAACCAATTGTAATGGGTCAGAACTTAAGATATTTTTTTGACTTGATGTGAATTAGTGATGCTGCATGTAAAATGGCATTCATCAGCATTATCAAGACGATGTCTTTATAAGATAATTTGGAAATGTTCTCGTAATTTTATCAATTGAACAAGTAACCTCGCAAACACCAAGTTGCAGGTTGATAACAAGGATACATATGACCATCTAGTCGATGCATCGATTAAAACCATAAAATATCTAAATGGTCCACAAAAGGGGTGTATGGGCCGATATATATCACTATGTATCTGTTCCAAAAAATGAATAGATTCATGATCTATCTTAGCTAATGATGGTCGAATAATTAGTTTGCCTTGAGAGCAAGCATCACATAAAAAACATTTACTTTGAAGAATCTGTGAGCTCTTTAATGAATAACCACATGAAGTGTCAATAGCTTTTCGCATCATAATTGAACCGGAATGGTCTAACCGGTCATGTCAAATAATAAAGTTATCAGTAAATTTTTGGTTTACAATAGCATTTGCACTAATTCTTGTGTAATACAATTCGGATGACAGTGCATGTAATTTTAACAAGATTTTCTTATTGCCTTGAGTTATACTCATAATACGGAGATAATCAGCACCCCTTGACTAATAGTCTCAACATGATATTCATTTCTGCGAATATCTTTAAAATTCATTAATTCTCTTTGCGAATTTGACGAGTATAACGTAATGTGAATATAGAATTGAGTTTCATTTGGCAATACCATATTTGCTCTTCGAAGCCTTCTATGATATTAGTACTTCTGGATATAATACTCGCATTATTCCCTTGCATTGTTAAATGGGACAATATGCATAATTATGCACCTTTCAATGCGTGCTTTGTTCCATTCACTTCGGGGAATGAAAAATACGTGCTTTGTACCATTCACTTTCTTAATATATTCTTGTCATCTTTGTAAACCCATTTCTAGTGGTTATAAACATTCTAGTGGATAAAGGTCCATAATGCTTTGGCGTATGACAAGTACGAAATCAATGGTTTGTACCATTGCATAAAAAAGTTCACTTTCTTAATATATTCTTGTCATCTTTATAAACTCACTTCTAGTGGTTATAAACATTCTTAAAATGACCATCTTGCCAATGTCTATGTTCATGGCTTCAATTGCGACCAAAATTGCTAATATGGCATATATTCTTTTCGCTATAAAATGTCACACTCACTTCAGGGAATGGAGTGGAGCCAATAGGCCTTTAAACCTTGTCACGATATTGTGTGTACATGACAACATTAATTGTGTGAAATATTTACATAAATGAGTTTTATTCACTAACAATATAGTGAATTATCATGTTTGCATTCACTTCAGGGAATGAAACAAATTCAATACTCGCATGGAATAACACATCATGCTTGCATTCACTTTAGGGAATGAAATAAGTCCAATATCGTATGGAATAAACATCATGCTTGCATTCACTTCAGGGAATGCCTCCCATAAAAATTCTTGGATCAAGACAAATTTTCGTAACTTGAACTTGGGAGAAGTCTATAGTCGAGTTTTTTGACACAAAAGAATTATTGCTTTCAAGCAAATATAGACTTTATAACAATCATACTATTAAAGAGTAATTGATCAACCAATATATATAATACTCACAGAGAACAAAGATTTAATCCTCATACGCAACATTGTTAAACCAATCTACAAGATCTTTTTTAAAAAAACTTCCTTTGAGACCAGTAGCCTCGCAGAACGGGTTGTCCAACCAATATACTCGGATTAAATCATCAAAATAAAGAACATAAATCACCATAATTTATAACAATCTTCTTGTAGATTATAAATCACCATAATTTATTACACCTTAAAATCGCAATTTAAAGAATGAAAATAAAATCAGAATTTACCGATATTGATTTTCTTTTTAAAGACAATGAAGACATAACAAATGACCAAGACAACTTCTCGTAATAATATTGTCTCTTTCCAAGCTATTATATCATGTAAAACTCAAAATACGGTTAAAAATACCAATTTTTATTAAAAAAATAACATAGACATGTATTTTAATTATAATAGGATGTAAGAAGAATTGTGATTCAAAATAAAAGCCTACTCAACATAGAACTAATCACCATAGCTTTTCAACTAGTTATTGAAACAAAAATAAATACCTGGTCGTATATAAATAAGGCAATCATCGGTGTGATGAAATTCAAGGGAAATCACGTCTGAGCAATGACAAATACGACCGTTTCTACCTTTTTAGGTCACTACATAAATTTCGATATCATATTGAAATATTTTTCGAGAACCAAAACGGTCGAGCGAGATCGTGTTGATAACGTGCTGTAAATAAATAAAGTAAAGATCAAGAACAAATATGATGAACAAGAATAAGAACAAGATAAGAGACAAAGAGAAAGACTTGTATTATATTCTCAAGTAGGGTTGTGTACAATGCTTTCTCCAAACTCTATATTTATAGACATAAGATAGAAACCCTAATTCTAATGAGTATTAAACCCTAATAATAAAGTACATTAAAGTCTCATTTAATATATGGATATCTACCATAAATAAAGATATTCATAACAGAAAAATAATTTAATTGAAATTTTATTTTGAATAATTTATAATTATATTTTGAGTCGTTGAGATTTTAAATCTCTATTAATTAATTTAATAATATTAAACAATATTCAACGTTAATGATGTTCAACGATATTCGTCGCACGTGGTATACTCACTCTTCTCAATTTAGGTTAGAGATTTAGATTGATAGTTCGAATTACAAAATTGATAACGTGCCATATGAATTTGAATAAAAAATAAAAGGATAAATATCCTATACACTGACGGTGGAAACTGAAAGTTTCCACAAGCGCCTTAGTTTTAGGGTATAGGGAGTTAGTTTAGGGTATAAGGTTTAGGGGTTTAGGTGTAGGGGTTTAGAATTTAGGGATAGTTGTTTCAATTTAAGGTTTAGGGTTATAATTTAGGGTTTATAGGTTAAGGTTTAGTTTTTAGGGTAATATGGTGAGGATTTAGGTTTTAACCTATAAACCCTAAATTATAACCCTAAACCTCAAATTAAAACAACTATCCCTAAATTCAAACCCCTTACACCTAAACCCCTAAACCCTATACCCTAAACTAACTCCCTATACCCTAAAACTTAGGCGCTTGTGGAAACTTTCAGTTTCCACCGCCAGTGTATAGGATATTAATCCAAAATAAAATACATAACAGAAAGGATTAATATCCTATACACAGGCGGTGGAAACTAAAAATTTCCACAAGCGCCTTAGTTTTAGGGTATAGGGGGTTAGATTAGGGTATAAGGTTTAGGGGTTTAGGTGTAGGGGTTTAGAATTTAGGGGCAGTTATTTCAATTTATGGTTTAGGGTTATAATTTAGGGTTTATAGGTTAGGGTTTAGTTTTTAGGGTAGTATGGTGAGGATTTAGGTTTTAACCTATAAACCCTAAATTATAACTCTAAACATTAAATTGAAACAACTATCCCTAAATTCTAACCCTCTACACATAAATCCCTAAACTCTATACCCTAAACTAACTCCATATACCATAAAATTAAGGCGCTTGTGGAAACTCTCAGTTTCCACCGCCTGTGTATAGAATTTTTATCCTAACAGAAAAAGTTTTAAAAAAGCCCTTACTTATATTTTGTATAAGTTGAGCTGTTTTTTTTATATTTTTTATCTAGTGAAATCACAAAAATAGGGTCAATTAAGATTTTTATTACAACTTTTTTATAAAACATCCTTCATTAACCGATTCATTAAAACAAAATGTTGAAAGATTGTAATGATTTTTATATTGTAATTATAGAGATTTATTATAAAAACATCTCTTCTAATCTAATAGACTTAAATTATAATTTCAGTATTTAAATCTCGATATTATTTAAAAAACTAGCCTTTGTCCTGCTTACACAAACTAGTAGTTAGTTATAATATTTTTATTAGGGTAATTGTTCTATACGCAAGCGCTTGTGGAAACTTTTTTACACAAGCGCCTTAGTTTTAGGGGTTAGGGACTTCGTTTAGGGTTTAAAATTTAGGGGTATAAGTGTAGTAGTTTTGAATTTAGGGATTGTTGATTGAATTTTGGGTTTAGGGTTAAAATTTAGGGTTTATAGGTTAAAACCTAAATCCCCACCCATATTACCCTAAAACTAAACCCTAACCCTAAACTCTAAATTCTAACCCTAATTCCTAAATTCTAAACCTTTACACTAAAACCCCTAAACTCTAAACCCTAAACACTAACCCTAAACCCTATAATTGAGGCGCTTGTGGAAATAAAAACTTTCCACCGCAGTGTATAAGATATTAATCCTTTTTATTATACATAATACAAAAACAATTGATTTAATATTTTTAAATCTAAATATAGTTTATTAAAAGCTAATAAAAATATGAAAACGAAGGGTAGTTTTGAACTTTCGCAACGACTACCTTTCTTTTTTCTTTTCTCAACTGCTAATGTGAATAATGACTTCGTCTCATATTTTTCCATTGAAAATTCCCATTTTCTTTTCATCTTCAATATTTTTTCCTCCCTCTAACAGCGGCGATCGATTGCATTAGATTTCTTTGCCGTCGGATCTGCAATATTCAATTTCGATTCAATCAGGTTAAGATTTCTTTTCTCTTCCCTTTGTTTATTTTCGTTCTCTCTTTCACTCTCATTCAGATCTGATTCATTTTCTTTTTTAAGTTTTAGTTTCGTTTAGATTTCTCATTTTATAGATCCAATTTTCATGTTTCTGAATTCAGCTAAATTTCGCCTCATATTGATTGTTTTTTTTATTTTGAATTCGTAATTGTTCTAAAAAAAATTCATATTCGTATTTTTTTTCAGTTGTTTTTTCTCTGTAAAGATTGTTAATTATAAGATTTGAAGATCTAGGGATTTTTCAGAAATATCACTCAAAAACCGAGATTTCTATGACAAATGTCATTATATTGCCTGTAATCGATCTTCAATTATTCGCTTTTGAGTTCTTTGACTTTTCTTTGTAATGATTTGAACTTGTATGCTCAGATGTGTTTATTTATATTCCTTTTGTATGCCTGGAAATGTTTCAGGATCTAAGGTTTCCTTTTCCTGCCTTCTTTAGTGTGGCAGGGCTGCTTCATTTTGAGCTCAGGCGAGGATGAAGAAGGCAATCGGTCAAACTGTTAGAGAACTGTAAGTGTATTACTAGATACTAATTCCCTTATGTGATAACGTAGTTGAACTTGTTTCAAATATTTAATAGTTTGAAGAAATGATTTGGTAGTAAAATTATCAACGAATGACAGATTATTGAAAATTTAGTTGCTTTTGAATCAACTTATAGTATTGCTGTTTATCATTATTTGCTGTAACTAGTGGATAAATTATCTTTTGTTCAATGTTCTTGCAGTAAGAGAGAGGTTAACAAGAAAGTTCTTAAAGTTCCTGGAATAGAGCAGAAGGTAAGAAATACTCTAGAAAGTTCATTGTTTATTTGAGTACTTAGAAGCTGACTATTGCATAATTCTAATTATCAATGGTTGGTAGGCAAGTGTATTTAATAAACTATCTAGATATTGTTTTGATTGATATCATATGTAAAATATTAAACCACAGTTGTGGTTCTAACTCTGATCCCCAACTTTTCAAAGGTTGAGGCCTTTTAGCATTATTATTAAAGTGCTGTTGTGATTTTACAAGTTTTCATGTTCTAGTCATGGGATGGAAGAAACTGGAGAGAACTAAGTGTGAGATTATATTACTTGGGCTTGGTTGTGAGTGTTGGATTCAATATGGGTATGTGTAACATTGGTATGTTCAATTTTTCTTAGTTTTTCCTTGTATTTGGAGGGTCCATGGAGGGTCACACCCCCATACCTATACTTCTATATGCTTTAGACACCAGTGTTGCACACCGGTACTTCATTAAAAATGACGAGTCGGAGCACATAGGTGCGAGAACTAATTTAAAATTATTTAAGTCTTCGGATTTTGTAGCCTGATTGATATTTTATTTATGAGGGGTACTTTCCTACCAGGCAAAGGCCTATATATGACGCATTTTAACCAAGTACTATAAGGAATGGGGTCAGAGTAGTAAAATTTGGACAAGTGGCTAATTCGGTTTGGGAGAGTTGTTCACTGATCTCTGTTCTTGACATCCTGTGGCGTCCTGTCACAGGCTAGTTTCGGTGTTTCAGAGCACTTAATGGAAGGTTACAAAATCAACCAATTTTACATTTGCTAAACAATCTAAATTTTTCATATGAATGTCTTATCAAGTTTGGTTAAGTGCCTTAGATGCTGGGTGAGCTGAATCTTGATATAACATGTTGGTTCTAAACTACTTCCTTCATACTTCTTCTTTGTCATTTTGTCAAGGATGGGATTGTCCATAGAAGTATTTAAATTTAATAGATATAGTATGCTTGAACAATGATCTCTAACATAATAACATTGCACGTAATACTATTAAAATTTACATATGAAATAATATTCTTTTCTTTTTGTCTTTCAGGTTCTTGATGCCACCAGTAATGAGCCCTGGGGTCCTCATGGATCACTTCTTGCAGATATTGCAATGGCTACAAGAAACTAGTAAGCTTGAGAGAAGTTACATATGATTGTCATTCCATATATGTTACTGGGAAATTCATTTTTGTTTTAAAATATTCATGCAGTCATGAGTATCAGATGATTATGACAGTAATCTGGAAGCGTCTAAGTGACACTGGAAAGAATTGGCGTCATGTCTACAAGGTCAGCAAAGATTAGTTGCATTCATTATCAATTTGTTTTCTCTGCAACATGTAAAAGAGATCATATGAAAATCTCATTTAATTGTTAGCATTTACCCTTTAATAAATTTCCATCTCCAATTTTGAAATGGTCATTATGTTCTTACACATTTTTTGTACCAAGTTTCCCTTCTTTTTCTATGTATATATATATATATTTTACGTTTTTCCAACTTCCCCCCAAATAATAAGTACCAATGTACTAAGGTAGTTGCTTTATTGAGCTTCAGGCTCTTACTGTACTGGATTACCTTGTTGCTAATGGATCAGAGCGTGTCATAGATGACATAAGGGAACATGCGTATCAAATATCGGTAATTACTTTTTCTTAATTCTATATAACACTATTGATGATACAATATTTTAATGTTTTGGGCTAATTAAATATTTCTTTCCATGTTACAGACCTTGTCCAATTTTCAGTATATTGATTCAAGTGGAAGGGACCAAGGCAACAATGTCCGAAAAAAATCTCAGAGCCTTGTGGCCCTAGTAAATGATAAAGAAAGAATAATTGAAGTAAGACAAAAGGCTGCTGCTAACAGGGACAAGTGAGCCAGCAAACTGCCTTTATGCTTTAATCTTGTTTTTGTGTTCAACCATCCTCCCAAATAAGTGTTTTAACACTAGCATTGACAAATATTGGCAGTTATTTTAACATCACATTATACATGAGCTTGCTATCAATAATATTTATTGCGTGTTTTCAACATGAAAGTACATCTCTACAAGAGCTTACTATACTTTCAACTTAAGGAGTACATGTGTGCGTGAGCATGCACATATGCGGATGCGCTTTCTCTTTGGTAGGAGACTTAATTTGTTGTGTGGTATCTGTTGTTCACATAGCAGTGAGACATGTGCATGCTACACGCCAGTTTCAGTTGGAAGTATCATTAATTTGTCCATAGAAAATTGATTGAGATTGATTAGAGTGATTTTTCTCTCCAAAGGTGCAGCTGTATTTTTGCGTTCTTGCCATTAATTGTGGGATAATTCTTGTTTATGCGTTCACCAGTTGACATCCATTTTGCTTCCTTTCTTGAGCAATAGACTTACACTTTGAGAATATTAGCACAGAAATGGAACACAAATAGGAAAGGTTTATGCTTAATCTAGTTTCTTTTTTATTCAGTTCCATTTATGTAAGGTCTAGTAACATTTCGTGCTTATGATCAGTGGGATCTGTTTGATTACTTTTCTTCTCCCGTTAGCAATTAATTACTGAGGATGTTGAATTCTTCTGTTATATATTCCTGTTTGTTCTACAGGTTTAGGAATACATCAACAGGTGGAATGTATAGGCCAGGCTCAGGGGGATATGGAGACAGATACGAAGATCATTCTGGAAACAGGGGTTATGATGATCAGAATGGTTATGGAAGAGACCGGGAGTATGGCTATAGAGATGATGATCGGTATGGCAGATATGGGGATTCAAACAGTCGTGATGGAGATCGTTATGGCAGAGATCCTGAAGACCGCTACAGCAGAGATGGTTACAGGGATGATGACTACCGAGGTAGAAGTAGAAGTGTTGATGATTATCAATATGGCACAAGATCTAGGAGCTCTGATAGAGACCGTGCTTCTGATGAGGATGGTGCTTCCCGGTATGCACTTAATTTACTTTGAGGCCTTTATATTGCTATGTTCTTTTCGGAAACATTAATATTGTTGATTCAATCATGTTAGCCATGTCTCAATTTTTTGAAGTATTTTTTTCCTGCTGCTTTTTGGGTATCATGGCAAACATTCAAAATGGAAGGTGTAAATATTAATAGTTCCTGTTGCACTAGATTAGGATTCTTAAATGGTGCATTTACTTGGTTAACTTTCCATGGAAATTTTCCATCCAAATGTGCTTTTGAGTGTCACTTCACCAAGTAACATGTCCAGATTTAATAGTTAGGATTCTTGCGAATTTTAAGTATGGTTCTCATACCTTTTTGGTATGCTTGATATGGAGAATGTAATTAGCTTGATCATCTTCTCAGCAGGGGCAGCGGTGCTAGAGCTGACGACCACTCTCAGGATGGAAGGTAACCATTTGTTGATGTAGTATCAACTTGTATTAGTTGATTTTTTTAAAGGAGATCGCTATCTAGGAATAACAGAAGAGGTTACAAGTGCTGAAATTTGTAGTCTGGACTTGTTGGATGCCACCTCTTAAGGGCATCGTCATGAACCGACTAGGCTAACCTTTGATTGTGGTTGATCAATTTTTTTGACAATAATTATTGGTTTGTTGTTTATAAACTTTTCTGAAAATATATATTTTTTGTGCAGGCAGCATGAGCGGAAGAATTCTGACCAAAATGTTGGTGCCCCTCCTAGTTACGAAGAAGCAGTAATCGGGACTCAGAGTCCTGCCCACAATGAAAGGTATTTCTTTTCAGGGACATGTTGCTTGCAATTGTTTGTTGCTTGATGGTGCCTGCTGAAAAAATCTTTTATGATAGGGTTGGCCAAACTTCTGTAGCAGCTGCTCCCGGGGCTTCTCCTCCTTCTAGCAATAATAATCCTAACCAAGCAGCCCCTGATATTAGTAATTCAGCTTCTCCTCCAAATCATCAAGTGGAGGCCTTTGATGAATTTGATCCCCGCGGTTCAGTTTCAGGTATGAAATTCTATACGAATTCCATGGTTTCTATGTTCCAATTGTCTTACCTGGATTGTCATAGTTGTCTTCTATTATGAAACTCAGTTCATCTGCTGTTCTTTTGTCTCGAAATATCACCCTGGAAAGTGTAATTTTCTGAGTTGTCCAAATATTAGGTTTGACATGCTCTGTTGCTTCACATTCCAGTATTATTATTATTATTATTATTTTAATTTTTCATGTGGTAGGTTGTAGTGTATTTTCTCTGTGTAACATGTATATTTCTTGCCAAATGGTTAGTCATTTAAACGTAGATATTACTTTTAGGGGAGCTAAACCTTTTGCTGTTGGTTTATACTAGTGACAGTTTTTCAATTAAAACGTAAAAGACTATTTAGGTGACTTATATCAGTTTTGAATTTTATTTGCTCAATTCAAATGAAATTACTGGTTGGGGCTCCATGTGATTGTATGGGAACAAACTCCTTGTTTTGAGGAGCTTAGATTGGAATCCTGTTGCATTTATCCCTTGCTACTGGACCTAATTTATCTATTTCTCATCAATTACAGCTGCTCCAACCACTGCTCCTGCTGCTGCTGCAGCTGTCCCTGCTACTGCAGTTCCCACTGCTTCGACCAATGCTGAAATGGACTTACTGGGCACTCTGTCCGATTCATTTGCCATCGTGCCAGTTACACCTGAAAACCATGCTACTGAGTCTGATGTCCATGCCAACTCCGGTGCTATGCCCTCCTTTGATGCTAATCAGTCGGCATCCAATTTTGGAAATCAGGTAACATGATTCATTTACTTGAGGGGCTTGTTAAAAATTTTGCTCCATCTCCTCTTTCCTATCTCTCCCTTATTTACTCTGACCTTTTTCTTCTTTGATTCCAGTGGACTTCAATATATATTTTTAACTAATCTGGTGCCATCTATATTAATGGTATATTGCTCTTGATTCAGGGTTTTGATGATCCTTTTGGTGATAATCCTTTTAAAGCTGTCCCTTCAACTGATGCTGCCCCAGCTGCGCAACAAATTTCTACTTCCATGCCTACTTTCCAGCCTGCAATAAACCAAACTGCAGTAGTTCCTCAGCCCCCTTCTGCAAATTCCGAGACAGCCACAAATTTCAACTTTGGGGACTCATTCTCTGCCAATGCTTACTCTGCACCTAGTGTCTCCAGTGTTCAACCTCCATCAACAAACTCCCAGTTTCTGCCTCAAGATATGTCAACTCCAAATCAGGAAAGTGATATACTGGCGGATGTTTTTCTACCTTCTGGACCTGCACAGCAGAGTGGTAACGTGTATGGCCAATCTCTGCAGCCAAGTGCTAATACTTATAGCCAATCACCACAACCTGGTGCTAATCTCTACAGCCAGCCCTTACAGCCAAATGCTATTCCATATGGTCAATCTGCACAGCCAAATGCTAATCCATATGGTCAATCTGCACAGCCAAATGCTAATCCATATGGTCAATCTGCACAGCCAAATGCTAATCCATATGGTCAATCCATGCAACCAAGCTCGAATAATTTGTATGGTAATTTTAACCCACAGAATGTGTCCATGCCCCCTCAGATCCCAGAATCTGCTGCCCAAAGCAGCAATGGGAGCTTCAACTCTCAGATAGGTTCTAATGCACCTGTCAGTTCACACATGGCTGCTCAACCTCAAAATAACAATGATGTCCTGGGTGGCTTAATTTCACAACCAGGATCGAAGCCTTCAATGGCACCGCAGACAGTTACTTCCTCGTCAACAGGAGCACTTGATATAGTTCCGGTTCCACAACCTTCAAAGGATAAATTTGAGACTAAGTCGGCAGTTTGGGCTGATACATTGAGCAGAGGACTGGTCAATTTGAATATATCTGGGCGTAAGTTTTCACTATTTCTTCTGTACAAAAATATCATGAAGTATGTCCCTTACATAAGTACTAACTTTCTTTTTATTTACTATATGCACAGCTAAAACAAACCCGTTGGCTGATATTGGAGTGGACTTTGATGCTCTTAATCGGAAGGAAAAGAGGATGGAAAAGCCTGCCCCGAATGCGGTAACATCTACAGTCACCATGGGGAAAGCTATGGGATCGGGGTCTGGGATTGGTCGTTCAGGTGCTAGTGTTCTTAGACCTCCAGCAAACCCTATGGTGGGTTCCGGGATGGGCAGCATGGGCATGGGTGGTGGACCTGCTGGGGGCATGGGCATGGGAGGAGGCTACGGTGGTATGAATCAACGACCTATGGGAATGGGGATGAACAACATGGGCATGAATTCGGCCATGGGGATGAACAACATGGGCATGAATCCCGGCATGGGGATGAATATGGGAATGGGGCAAAGACCCTACATGCAACCTCAAGGTGGAATGCCCGGCGGTTATAACCCAATGATGGGTTCAGGTGGCTATTCTCAACAGCCATATGGTGGCGGTTATCGATGAGAACGAGTTTGTGTCTCAGACAAGTAAGGAAGTTACATATACAAAGCTTGTGTGATATAACAGAGTTAAAAAGAGATTGAAATATTGAAAAACCTTAGGTGTGGACATTGGTATCCCAGAGTAGAAGCTCAAAGTTTTGTAGTCGCACACAATTCTATTGGCAGTGGGCTGATGGGGATCCATGTTCGTATTCATATGTTTCTATTATTTTCCTCATTCTTGCTTAAGCTATTGCACTGTTTGGACCGTAATTAGTCCTTTTGGTTCAATGCCTGGTTTGAGCTGTTGTGAAATTGTGTAGTAGCCTGGACAACCTTTCTCGCGTTTGCTTTATTATTATTATTATTATTATTATTATTATTATTATTATTATTATTATTATTATTATTATTATGTTGTGAATAAAATAAAGAAGAACAATAATAAAAACAAAGAATAAGAATGGAAGAACAAAGAGATAAGAGGAAGAGAGAGATTTATATTATTCTCAATACTCAAGTATCTACAATGCCTTCATTAGATCATCTATTTATAGGCATAAGAAGTACATAATACATTATAATATTTTTAATGATAAAGTAAATCAAATCTCCTTGATAAAATCCTTATCATTATAGACATCTACATAGATAAATATTCATAACACTCCCCTTTGTATATCTATGGATGTTGCTTGACCAACTAATATATGGTGCTTCAGAATCAAGAAAAAATATAATTATATTTATTCACATCCAACAATCTTACAATAATAGATATGTTTTATCCTTATTGAACATTCTTTAAGATTCTTTTAACTTATGTCCATTCTAGACAAAAACGCATATTTAAGTGTTCGATCTTTAGGTCGAGACAAAACCACATCTCAAGACTCAAATCATTTCCTTAAATAACCAAATGCTTTGAAAGCTCTTTAGGAGTTCTAATAATATAATGAATCTTGATTCAAATTCCTTTATAAAATACATAAGGAAATCTTATCATTCTTATAGTATTTCTTCAATTAGTACTCGCTAAGGCGATTATATCAAATGCGCTAAAATATTCAATGAGACATGTCTAAATAAATTTTCTCAAAAATTTCCAAATGCTTTTAGCATTTTAAATCCTTTAAGGATAAATAAGGATCCATAAATAATTAGACGCATGTAATATATTTCATACTGCCAAAGTAATTGCATCCACCATGAAGTAATTAAAACTCTTCATAAATCATAATTCAAGTCGAATTTACGACTACTTATTTGTGCCTCACTTGCATTACACCTTTAAGTGTTTTGAATGTTGGTCCAAATATTTTTTCTTTTAGAAGTTCAAAGCGTCTTTCTATATTGGTCAATTCAATATCTATACTTCTTGATAGATTTTTATACAAGATCCTCGTTTTTTTCTTTACTTCTATAGAAATATTCAGTTTAAAACTATTTGTAAAATCTTAGTCGACAACTTTTTAATTTTCTGGTTCCATTCTCGTAATGACATAACTCATCGAGATTTCTTCAAGATTTCAATTTTTATTTCAGGTACCTGAACCTTTCAAAAGTTTTATTATTAGTTATGTCTTGGGTCTCTTTAGGAGCACCCGCCTCCAATATATGACCGTCTCATATTACTTTATATTTACGAGAATTTTGATCATAGAAACCATTTCAACTATCATGCTGTAGGCATGATTTACATCCTCTCGCTCTAACATGTAATTTAAACTTAGAGCATTTCAGCTGGTATATGAGACTTAGTTACTCTCATTGGGTCAGTAAATATGTCTGGTAGTTGACATTTAATAACATAAATTATCTTATAAACTTCTGGTTCATATATGAGGATCTGAATAACGATAATTCATTTTCCTTTATCCAGCTAATTATTATTTCCCCTGATGTTGAGAAAAAAACATGTCACAAATGATTCTCCAATTAATATTTAAGAGTTTAAACATAAAAGGAGACTCGTACTCAATATATATTCTCAACCCTTTTTATTTACCCATTTTGTGCGTTGTGGTGGAGCAATTCATATTGCACATTCAAAAATTATAAAATGGGAAATGTACGGCTTTTGACCAAAAACCAATCATAACGGGGAGTTTATTATAACTCGTTGGCTTGATGCGTGTAAGTGTTGCTATATGAAAACACCATATAAATAATAACTCTTTTTTTCTTATAGTTTAGCTATTAAATAGGAGGCATCCCATTGAAATTTTGCTAAACTATATTTTTCATAACCAATAGGCTTTGTAACAACTGATATAGCCTAAAATATAAACACACTAGCTTTTCAAGACGAATAGTCTAACTGCATAATCTGAATCTTTTTACAACCAATCTCACAAACTTCTGGTTACAAGTTGATAAAACAATGTAGATGCATCTACTAAAATCATATAAAACTTTCCACATTTGTGGATAAATGGGCCCATATTTTATTCAGATATGCAAGACATGCAATCTCAACTTTAGTACAAGAATTTCAAGTTCTTTTACTAAGTGAGATCTTAATCATTTTCTTTGAGAACAAGCAACACAAGAACTTCGTGTTCTTTTAGTAAATTGAACTTAATCAATTCCTTTGAGAACAAGCACCACAAGAACTTCAGGTTCTTTCATAAATGTGCATATAAATCTCAATAGCTTTCATATCATTATTGATCAGGATGGTCTAACCGATCATGCCAACTATATACAAGTGTGTATATATATTTCTGAATTTGGTAAACTAAAACATGTGATTCAATCTTACTCGTACACGTCTAGTACAACTATAAAAATTGTTCATTTGAATAGGAATATTTAGCTCTTTCGAAATTTTCAATAGGAATTATCTTTTGGTAGTAATATATAGCTCTTCTAGAGCTTTCAACTGACTTTTTGACTACCAGAACTTATATCCACATTGGCTTATTTCAAATGCCAATTGATAACATATGTTATCTATAATTCCAAAAAAATATTTTGCGAACTCATATTGCTCTTTTAAAATTTTCACTTCTAGTGGTGACGATTTGATTACCATTAGCGGTAATTATTGCAATATTCGCAATTATGCACTTTTCATAATGTGCTTTCTCTCAAGAACTTATTGCTTTTTTGGAGCATCAATACTTTTAGTACTTTGAAATATAGTACTCACAAATTTTTCTTGCATTTAAATGGAAAAATATATCTTATGCTTCTGCTAAGCATAAATCGTCACCATAAATTGTATTTGATAAGTAATCATGTTAAAAAATAAATAAATATGATAATACATAAATATAAATATTAACATGAATATAGATATAAAATATAAATAATTAATGTATAAAATAAATAAAAAGATAATTAATTCTCTTCAAAGTTATAAGAATAATTAGAAGATGATTTATTCCATTCGAGGGTTATAAGGAAATCAACAACGTCCAAATGAGTTGGACCAACAATGTCGAAATAAATTGGATCAATATCATCTTTGTCATTTTTCGCAAACAAAATTTACTTTTATTTTCTTTCCTTTATCATTCAATCATTGTTGATTTTTTTCAACGTACGATAAGTATGAGACCAATGGTTTATAACATCACATTGGTAAAAAAAGATTCCACTTTCTTAAAATGATCTTTAGCGCTCTTGTCATCCTTATAACCTCACTACCAGTGGGTATAAGTATCCTTAAAATGACCATAATGTCTATGTCCATGCCTCGACCATGACCACAACTTCTAATGTGGCTTTTATTCCTTCCATAATATAATCTCACATTCACTTCAGGGAATGGAGTAGAGCCAGTGGGCCTTTGAAACCTTTTTCGCATTTCCTTATCACAGAGAACAAATATTTAATCCTCGTACGCGACATTGTTAAACCAGTCCACAAGGTCCTTTAAAAACCTCCTTTGAGACCAGTAGCCACGCAGAACGGGATGTCCAGCCAATATACTTGGATTATATCAAAATTATGTCTCTAATTGAATAATGATTTACCATGTTTGCATTCAATTCAGGGAATGAAACAGTTCCGATAATCACATGGAATAAACATCATGCTTGCATTCACTTCAGGGAATGCCCCATCATTGATAATTGCATGGAATAAACATCATTCTTTGCATTCACTTCAGAGAATGCCTCCCATAAAACTTTTTGGATCAAGACGAATTTTCGTAACTTGAACTTGGGAGAAATCTATAGTTGATTTTTCGACACGGTAGATGATTGCTTTTGAGCAAATATAGACTTTATAACAATCTTCTTGTAGATTCAAAATCATAATGATTTATCGCACTTTAAAATAATAATATAAAGAATAAAAATAAAACTAAAATTTACCGATATTGATTTTCCTCCCGAAGACAATGGAGACGTAGCAAATGACAAAGACAATTTCTTATAATCTCTTTAAATCATGTCTCTTTTCAAGCCATTTAAAGACACATAAAACTCAAATCACGGTTAGAAACAATCAATAGAATAAAATAAATAATAAACTATTTTAGAATAAAATAGAATTAAAGAAAGTATGCAATAACTAAAGTAAATAGACTAGAAACTACAGATAATCTGATATGAAATTTTACATTCTCTTTAAAGTATGCGTACATGTGATTAAGCAACCATACATTAGTTCTTTGTTTTCCAATATAAAAGAGACAGAGGAATATATATACCTTCCGGCCCCTATACACATAAATTTCACGGCAATTATGATAAAATATAAATGAATAAATCTCATGGTAATATTTAGTATTTACATATTCGTAAAGTACAACCGCACCATTTTTTGTGCGCACCGTATCAATACAACATTATGGTTCTCAAGTTTAATGACGACCATATTAAGGGATCCGAAAAAGTATACATGATGAAAAGAACCACCAATAAGAACCACAATAATTGAACGAGTCGTGCTGATAACGTGTTGTGAATAAAATAAAAAAGAACAAGAATAGAAGAACAAAGAGATGAGAGGAAGGGAGAGATTTATATTATTTTTAATACTCAAGAATATACAAGTCCTTATCATTATAGACATCCATATAGATAAATATTCATAACATATTATTATTATTATTATTGTTATTGTTATTATTGTTATTATTGTTATTATTGTTATTATTATTATTATTGCCCATTAGAAGCAGCAGCAATTTCAGATTATTATTTTGTGGGAGCAACCAAGCAGGTTGAATGGTTAGATATATGACCGTAACACTAATTATTGAAAAATAATAAAACTAAGGATAAAATATATAAGTGAAACCAAGGATAAAATATAAAAGTTACTTATATGTTCGATAATCACATTTCTTTTACAACTAATAATTTAGTTGTTTAAAATTCTGTGGCAAGCAGATTTTCACAATTCAAAAAAAATTGTGACAAGTGTTATGAATATTTATCTATGTGGATGTCTATCATGATTAGAACTTTATCTAAGGAGTTTGATTTATTTATTATTAGAAATGTTATCTCTATTAATTAGAGTTCAATGTATTATGTACTTCTTATGCCTATAAATAGATGATTCATTGAAGGCATTGTATACACGTTATCAGCACGAGTTTGCTCGAAAGATTTTGGTGCTCTTTGTTTGAATCCCAAAGTAGTTACCGAAACAAATTTGATTCTACGTTGAACCAAAGATAAGTTTTTTTCCCTACATTTTTATTATTGATTGCTTTTATCTTGATATTTTAACTTGGTCTTTATTTTTGAAAAAGTATGGTAACATGTTTTGAAGGCTTGAGCGAACCATGGAATCTCGCCCAATTACCCTGGTTCTTGTTGGCGATTCTCGAAAAGATTTCAATTTGATATTGGCAATCACATGTACCATATATTCAATATATTCAATTTAGCTTGGAAAGTCTGGTATGTTACCGATTTATTTTATTGCTTCATTCTATCATTCGTACTTCTCCTTGGTTAATAATTTTATTTTCTAAAGCATACTAATGAGCAGACGTGTCTCGCACTCCCAGAAGGTTTCAACATAGGAGAGCACATGTCTATGTAAATGTTATATATTTTTATAGGTAGAATCGTTGAAATTTAGTAAAAAAAACATTGAAATTTGTAATTTTGAAAAAAGTGATTTTAATGACATGTTTCTTTCATGAGGATTTAATCACGTGTAGTAAATCAAAGTTCTTAGATTAATATGAAAGAAGACATTTAATTTTGAAAAATGCTTGTATGCTTACCTCATCTGCGTACAAAATTTCAAGGAAATATGTTATAACATGTTAGATCCTCTTCCATTTTAATGTCTTTAGTTCATAACTAAAGATTAATATTTGTTTCATGATAGTTGATATTTTTAACCGTATTTTGAGTTTTACATGTGTTTAAATGGCTTGGAAAGAGGCGTGATATAAAGAGATTATGGGAAGATGTCTCGGTCAATTGCTATGTCTCCATCGTCCTCAAGAGAAAAATTATTATCGGTAAACTTTTTTTTTCTCTCTTTAAATTATAATTTTAATGTGCGATAAATCATGGTGAATTTCAATCTATAAAAAGATTGTTATAATGTCTATATTTGCTCGAAAGCAATCTTTCTTCTTCATCGAAAAACTCGACCATAGACTTCTCCCAATTTCAAGTTACGAAAATTCGTCTTGACCCAAAAGTTTTATGGGAGGCATTCCCTGAAGTGAATGAAAAGCATGATGTTTATTCCATGCGATTATCAATGATGGGGCATTCCCTGAAGCGAATGCAAGCATGATGTTTATTCCATGCGAATATTGGAACTGTTTCATTCCCTGAAGTGAATGCAAACATGGTAAATCATTATTTAATTAGAGACATAATTTTGATATAATCCAAGTATATTGGCTGGACATCCCGTTCTGCGAGGCTACTGGTCTCAAAAGAGGTTTTTAAAGGACCTTGTGGACAGGTTTAACAATGTCGCGTACGAGGATTAAATCTTTGTTCTATGTGATAAGGATATGTGAAAAAGGTTTTAAAGGCCCACTGGCTCTACTCCATTCCCTGAAGTGAATGTGAGATTATATTATGGAAGGAATAAAAACCACATTAGAAGTTGTGGTCGTGGCCGAGGCTATGAATATAAATATGAAAAATATGGTCATTTTAAGAACACTTCTACCCACCGGTAGTGAGGTTATAAGGATGACAAGTGTTATAAAGATCATTCTATTGAAGTAAAACTCTTCTTATTACCAATGTGATGTTATAAACCATTGGTCTCGTACGTGTTGTACATTGAAAAATCAAGAATCATTGAATGATAAAGGAAAGAAAATAGAAGCAAATTTTGTTTGCGAAACATGACGAAGATGATACTGGTCTAACTTTATTTGGACATTGTTGGTCCAACTCTTTTGGACGTTGTTGATTTTCTTATAACCCTTGAAAGGAATAAATCATCTTCTAATTATTCTCATAACTTTGAAGAGAATTATTTATTTATTTTTATTTATTTTACTTTACGTTTATTTATTTTAGACACATTAATTATTTACGTTTTATATTTATATTTATATATTATCATATTATTTATTTTGTTTAACATCATTACTTGTCAAATACAATCTATGGTGACGATTTATGCTCAACATAAGCATAATATATATTTTCCCATTTAAATGCAAGGGAATATTGTGAGTACTATATCTCAAAGTACTGAAAATATTGATGCTCTAGAAGAGCAATAAATTCTTGAGAGAAAGCACATTATGAAAAGTGCAGAATTGCGAATATTGCAATAATTACCGCTAATGGTAATAATATCGTCACCACTATAAGTGGAAATTTTAAGAGAGCAATATGAGTTCGCAAAATATCTCTTTGAGAATTATAGATAACATATGTTATCAATTGGCATTTGAAATAAGCCAATATGGATATAAATTCTGGTAGCCAAAAAGTCAGTTGAAAGCTTTAGGAGAGCTATATATTGCTACCAAAAGATAATTTCAATTGAAAGCTTCGAAAGAGCTAAATATATTCCTATTTAAAGGAACAATTTTGATGGTCATACTAGACATATACGAGTAAGATTGAATTACATGTTATGGTAAACAAGAAGTTTACAAATTCAGAGATATATACACACATATATATAGTTGGCATGATCGGTTAGACCATCTTGATCAATAATGGTACAGAAATTATTTAGATTTACATGCACATGTATTAAAAGAACCTGTAGTTCTTGTGGTGCTTATTCTCAAAGGAATGAGTTAAATTCCACTTATTAAAGAACGTGAAGTTCTTGTGTTGCTTAAAGGAATTGATTAAATTCCACTTACTAAAAGAACCTGAAGTTCTTGTGTTGTTTGTTCTCAAAGGATATAGATGATCCCACTTACCAAAAGAATTAGAACTTAAAGTTCTTGTACTAAAGTTAAGATTGTATGTCTTGCATATCTGAACGAAATATGGGCCCATATATCCACAAATGTGGAAAGTTTTATATGATTTTAGTAGATGCATCTACATTGTTTTATCGACTTACAACCAGAAGTTTGTGAGATTGATTCTAAAAGATTCAGATTATGCAGTTAGACTATTCGTCTTGAAAAGCTAGTGGGTTTATATTTTAGGCTATATCAGTTGTTACAAAGCCTATTGATTATGAAAAATATAGTTTAGCAAAATTTCAATTGGATGCCTCCTATTTAATAGCTAAACTATGAGAACAAAAGAGTTATTATTATATGATGCTTCCATATAACAACACTTATACGCATCAAGCCAACAAGTTATAATAAACTCCCCGTTATGATTGGTTTTTGGTCAGAAACCATACATTTCCCATTTTATGATTTTTGAATGTGCGATATGAATTGCTCCACCACAACGCACAAAATGGGTAAATAAAAAGGGTTGAGAATATATATTGAGTATGAGTCTTCTTTTATGTTTAAATTCTTAAACATTAATTGGAGAATCATTTATGACATGATTTTTCTCAACATCAGGGGGAGATAATAATCAGCTGGATAGAGAAAAATGAATTATCATTATATAGATCCTCGTATATGAACTAGAAGTTCATAAGATAATTCATGTTATTACATGTCAACTGCCAGACATATTTACTGACCCAATGAGAGTAATTAAGTCTCATATACCAGTTGAAATGCTGTAAGTTTAAATTACATGTTAGAGCGAGAGAATGTAAATCATGCCTGAAGCATGATAGTTGAAATGGTTCCAATGATCAAAATTCTCGTAAATAGAAAGTAATATGAGATGGTCATATATTGGAGGCGGGTGCTCCTGAAGAGACCCAAGACATAACAAATAATAAAACTCTATAAGAGTTTCAGGTACCTGAAATAAAGATTGAAATCTTGAAGAGATCTCGATGAGTTATGTCATTACGAGAATGGAACCAGAAAATTGGAAAGTTGTCGACAACGATTTTATAAACAATTTTACATAAAATACTTCTATAGAAGTAAAGAAAGAAATCGAGGATCTTGTATAAAATATATCCAGAAGTATAGATATTGAATTGGCCAATGTTGAAAGATGCTTTGAACTTCTAAAATAGAAGTATTTGGACCAGCAGTCCAAACACCTAAAGGTGTAATGCAAGTGAGGCACAAATAAGTAGTCGTAAATACGACTTGAACTATGATTTATGAAAAGTTTTAATTACTTCATGGTAGATGCAATTACTTTGGCAGTTGTTGAAAATTTTACATGCGTCTAATTATTCGTTGATCCATATTTATCCTTGAAGGATCTAAAATGCTATAAGCATTTGGAAATTTCTGAAGAAATTTATTTAGACATGTCTTATGAATATTTTGGCGCATTAGGTATAATCGCCTTAGTGAATACTAATTGAGAAAATACTATAAGAATGATCAGATTTCCTTATGTATTTTATAAAGAAGTTTGGATCAAGATCCATTATGATAATTTTAGAACTCCTAAAGAGCTTCAAATTGGAAACTCATGAAGTACTTTCAATACAAGTACTTGAATCTTGACATCAAGTTTATCTCGACTTGAAGATCGAGCATTTTTATATATTTCTTTTATCTATGAATAGACATAAGCTGAAAGAATCTTAAAGAAGATTCAATATGAATAGAGCATATCTATTGAGTATCCCAATAGTTGTAAGATTGTTGGATGTGAATAAAGATAATTATATCTTTTCTTGGTTTTGAAGCACCATATATTAGTTGGTCAAGTAATATCCATAGATATACAAAGATCATTACATTATCTTCAAACATTCGTTGATGCCTCCTCAAATGTCGTAGAAATAATTGTTATGCACGAGGCAAGCCAAAAATGTGTTTGGCTAAGATCATTAACCCAACATATCCAAAAGATATGTTGATTTACTTTTACAAGATATGGTAAAAGCTACCTTGTGTGAAGATAATGCAATATGTATATCTGAGTTTGAAAATGGATACATCATGGAACATATTACTCCAAAGTTTTATCCCTCACGATCTTTAGAAAAATAATATTCAAGATTGAATTATGAAGATTCAAAGATCTACTGTGATGTTTTCATGAGGGGGAGTAAATACGCGTTGCACTCTTTCCCCCTAAACCTAGGGGTGAGCAAAACTCGACTCGACTCGAAAAAACCGAATAACTCGACTCGACTCGAGGCAAAAATACTCGACTCGTTTTAACTCGACTTGAAATTTCATAAACTCGAATAACTCGAAAAAATTTCAAATAAAGTTTGAGTTGTAAAATGGAAATTCGAATAACTCGAATAACTCGAAAATTTTTAGTAATTAGTGGATTTATTTTTAAGTTCGAGACGAGTCCCTCTATTTTTTATGATATATACATACTAATATATAAAAATATGAAGAAATATTGTCACATGTGAAAAAATATATATGTGCATATCTTATATGATTAGAGAAAGGAGTTTAAATTGTAATCAAACCATACTATAACATGATAAATAATTACAGTTAAATTTTTATAGGAACTCGAAAACTCGACTCGAATCGACTCGACTCGAATTTCTTAAACTCGACTCGAATCGAAAAAATTTCAAATAAAGTTTGAGTTGTAAAATATGACTTGTCAACTCGAATAACTTGAAATTTTTTGACTCGACTCGACTCGATCGAACGCTCACCCCTACCTAAACCAAGGTTTTGTCCCAATGGGTTTTTCCTGGTAAGGTTTTTAATGAGGCAACATGTTATGCGTATTAAAGATGTGTGTACTATTTTTCCTTCACTAATGAAAATTTTTTTCCCACTGGGTTTTTATCTTAGTAAGGTTTTAACGAGGCACATTATCTTCATAGACATCCAAGGGGGGGTGTTATGAATATTTATCTATGTAGATGTCTATCATGATTAGAACTTTATCTAAGGAGTTTGATTTATTTATTATTAGGAATATTATCTCTATTAATTAGAGTTTAATGTATTATGTACTTCTTATGCCTATAAATAGATGATTCATTAAAGGCATTGTATACACAAGTCTATATTTGAGAATAATACAAATCTCCTTCTTTCTCTCATCTCTTTGTTCTTCCATTCTTGTTCTTTGTTCTTATTATTGTTCTTTGTTATTTTATTCACAACAACAAGCAAATTATTCCAAACAACTAAAACATATTATGATATAATAACAATTTTAGTCTACAAAAATTTATATATATTATTGATTTAGTCTTAATTTAAAAAAAATTAAATAAATTCAACTCGTCATATATATTTAAAAATTTCATCATTGTACCTCATGCCACTCCCTTTTGAACAAAATTTTTTTAGCCCCTTTTGGTGCCCTATTCATGCTCCAACACTAAAAATCTAAATTTAAGCTCTAACCTTAATTGCTAAATCTTAAATCTTAGACACTAAAAATATACCCTACACCTAATACCATATACCCTAACCTTAAACCATAATCTTAAACCCCAAATCTAATTTTTTAGCGTGGACATAAGTAGGGGCACCAAAAGGGGTAGAAGATTTATATCCTCCCATTTACTATTTGTCACACTCCAGGCTACTGTCTCTTTGCTCAGTAATCAACCGATGTGATAGCTCCACAAACATAATCACTTAATTACTGGACATGACAGACTAATAAAACAAACCCATTATGACATTAACGTTAAACCAAGCCGCTATCCGTCCCAACCTTACCCAACTTTTTCTCAAGAGTCTCAAAACTCCCGCGATGAAGGAGCGTTTCACTTATGTCAAGGAGATTGCCGTTCGTCATGAGCGTGTTGTTGACATCTCGTTCCTTGACTCCGAGCGCTTTCACTTCCGTTATCTCGACCGTTTACAAGAATGGAGCTTCATTGGTTTCTTGAGCATCCCGGATATTTGCTACAAGCACATGGTTCTCATCTTCTACTCGAATGCCCAACTTATTGATAATGAAGATCACTTCGAAGTTGTTGGCATTGAGTCTCTTATCTTGGGGAAGAGGATTGTCATCGACATCCCTTTTTTAGAAACCTCTCTTGGCCTTAAGAACGAAGGCATCGAGAATGAGACTCATTTTGGTTTTCACACCTGTTCCGTGCTTTCCTTGGATGCTCATGATAGGTTCATCCACTTGATAATTTCTTGGTTTCTTCGTCCCTCCGTAGGTAAATTCTCTCACATTCGACAAGTTGATTATTTTTTGTTAGAATGCTTTCGTCGAGGTGAACAACCAAACCTTGTCAAGATTATGTTCGCCGAGATGGTGAACAATGTGAAACTTCGTGAGACCAATGCTCTCAAATCCTTCACTTATGGGACTGTTTTGAGCCATATCTTTGGCGTGCTCAACCTTGATTGCACTTATGACTCTCCAGAACCCCGTAAGCAAAAGATTGGTGAAGCTTCTCTCCACAAGTCCGGGTTTCATTACAACAATAATGGCCAATGGGAACGAGTTAATAGGGATGCCCCTCCACCTCAAATTGAACCTCAACCACAAGCTTTGGGTCCTAACAATGAAGCTCTTATGGCTTTTCTCACCGAGCGGTTCAACACAATGGAGTCGGGTCTTGGTGCTATAAATACTCACTTGCAATCCGTGGAGGATCGTCTCACCTCCCTTGAGAGTCAACATCAATCTATGGACTTGTCATTCTCTACCTTCTATGGTCAATGGATGGCTTTCCATCGCTATCAAGTTAGAACGATGATGATTCCTCGGATGGTGATGGTGACGACGACAAGGCTTAGGATTTTCATGTCATATCATATTAGCTTATCATATTAGGACTAAGTTTGCATCTTTATTTCCTTTATGTCTTATGAACCTAAGCTTTGATTACTTTGTTTGGGATTACGATTTGAACCTTGTTGTTTAAGTTTTATGTTTTGGATATTTGAATTCTATGAATCTATATTATGTTGCTTATTGCTTTTAACCTTGTTTCTTCTCTTTGAGCCTTGTTTATTATTATTTTTTTATCTAACAAAAAAAGGGAGAAGTAATCTAAGAGCCAAAATTCGTTTTAAGTGTTTTAAAGTGTTTTTGAGTTTTAAAACTTGGATTTTTTGGATTTTAAATCTTCTCAAAACTTTAAAACCCATCTTAAATTGAAGGGGAGTTAGAATGTATTTAAGATTTTCAAAACTCTTAAAAATTCTAACTTTGGTTTTGTTATATCAAAAAGGGGGAGATTGTGAAACCGATAAATTGATTTTGATATAACTAAAGAATTTAATGACTAAATTGAAAATGAGAAAACGAATTTTTAAGTCCTTAAACCTCTCTATATGTTTAAAGGAAAGTGGTTAAGTTAAAAACTCAATTTGTCAAATCTTTTCTAAGTGTTCTTGAAGCCAAAACAGTGATTTTCGAGTCACCGTTTCGGAACGGCCTTAGGCGTTCCGGAACACTTTTGAAACTGTGAACCTGTGTTTCGGAACATGTATCGAAACGGTTTTGAAACTGTGAACCTTTGTTTCGAAACGGGTTTAGAAACGGCTTAAGAACATCGAAACGGTTTGACCCGTTCCGATATGGTAGTATCGAAACGGCCTCAAACGTTTTGAAACGGCATTCAAATCTGATTTCAAAAATATGACCGTTGAAGTTTTTAACTGATTTTAACTAATTTCATACTTGTCGTTAAGGCGTATCGAAACGCTTTCAAGCTGTTTCGATACAGGCCTTGACAGCGGCAAAGTGTTTCGAAACGGGCTCTTAGCTTATCGAAACGATCGTGTCCGTTTCAGTACGGTCTCTTTAATGCACCCCAATGGCTCTTTATTTTTTGGTTTGTTTCGAAACAGGATCAGGCGTTTCGAAACGGGTGGTTGCAGACTGCATTTATGAAGGGAAGATAACATCCCCAACGGCTCTATTGATGAATGCAACAACCCCAATGGCTAGAATTCAATGAGAAGGTATAAAAGGGACCTCTAAAAGCTTCAACAACAACTATTGATCTCAAAGCAAACATCCAAACATCAAATTCAAGCAATTGAGCCTAAATCCCATTATTTCTTGTAAACCCCAATTGTGAAATTATATTTTCCATTCTTATCCTTTCAAATTGGGTTGAGTGCTTGTAATTGGGCTACTTTGTGTATTGAGAGATACTTGTTTAGCCATCAACTTCTTTGTAATTCTTGTGTGAGGATTGAGTCAAATTTTGGGTAGAAAATTTGACCGATATTGTCACGGTTACCTCCTTAACCTAGAAAAGGGGAAGAGCAATTAGTGGAATTGTTGAAAATCCTTAGTGAAGCTAAGGTAGTGGATGTAGAGTTCGATTGGAACTTAAACCAATCTAAATCCCCTTGTATATCTTTTTATGTGTCAATTTCACTACCAAAAAGTCTAAAAATCCAATTCACCCCTCCCTCTTAGTTTATATCGATCATTTGATCCACTCAACAAAAGTCACATTAAACTTCAAAAATTTCCATTGATTAAAAGCAACAAATATTTTCTTGGCTTAACTCTCTTTTTGTTCTGTAAAACAAAATTCGGTCCCCAACGGAGTCGCCAAACTGTAATGACGTTTTTCTGAAAACTAATTTTAAAGTATCCCACTTTTTGGAAAAAGATTTGTTAAAGGGGAATTTTCCTTTTAAGAATTCGAGTTTTGAAAAACTTGGAGTCACCACCGGCCACTTAGGTAGGCCAGACACCATAAAAACCAGAGACTCGTTTTAAAAAAGGTTCGGGAGTTGGTTATGTGTGGGGAAGGATTAGCACCCCCATCACGCCCGAAAATCGGTACTAAAATATTTGCTTCTTTTAATCGATAGAAATTATTTAAAATTTAAAGTGAATTTAATTAGGTGTTCTTAATTGAAAATTGACTCTAATTGCACGGGCTTATTCAAATTGGTGGGCAAATTAATTAGACATTTAATTAATAAAGATGATGATGTGTCGGCCCATAGATTAAAACGACATCATATGAGTATGACTGACGTGTTAATTTACGGTTTGACTCTCCTACGTCACTTTTATGCATGATGCAAGCATTTAGGAATGATGTCGTGATATTGTCATTTTTAAATTAATGTTTACCTTTGGACGACGAGAATTAATTCGAATATTTGGCCAATCATCCATTAAAATAGGACTGTTACGACGCAAATATCATAATTAATAAATACCTCCTTTTTAGGGTTTAAGTTAATTAATTAACATGTCAAAATATTAAAGGTCATATGGATAAAAATTATAAATGCATGTCACAGATATAATTACATTAAAACAACATAAGCAAACTATACTATGTACAAATAAAAAACCACATATATGTACTTATAATTAATTCTTCATTTAAACTATGTATTATATAATATGTAAAACATATGATATGTACCTTTGAAACCCTATATTAAAATTCTATATAAAAAAACCATATGTTATATAAAAACTATAAAACCTTATATCATATACGTATACTATATATTATAAAACCATGTTATATATCATATATTATAAAAACTATACCCATACTATATACTACATATACATATATCACAACAAACCAACGTAAACTAACATGGCAACCATATACTAACACACATCAACATGGCAAGATGTATAAAAATAGAAATAAGAGACTGAAATTAATCTGAAAAATAAAACACTGAGGCAGAAATTCAAAATGCATGATAAATTGGAAAAACACAACACTGAAAAAGGGACCAAATTAAAACAAAAATAGAATTCGGGAGACCAAAATGGAGATTAAACCCCCTAAAACAGATTAAAAGGAAAGCAGGGATGAATTTAAAAGCATTTAAAAAGCTTGAGGGACCGCGGGCATGATTATAAAACGCGGAGAGGCTGATTAGGGAATTTAAAGGACGCGGAAGTCCTTAAAACGCGATTATCCCAGTTTTAAAACATAAAAATGTATAAAATCTACCTTATCTTAGAAAACAAAATCCTTTTTACCTTTTTTTATAAAAAAAAAACTCTCCTAACCTTTCATCCTCGCTACAAACTAGGTGAACACGAACCCAAAACGAACCAAAAACAGAACAAAACAACACCCTTTTTCAACCCAAAACCAGATCTGAGCCTTGATCATTTTAAAAATGATAAAACCTCTTTTTCTTTGGAAAACGAGACCCAAAACCATCTCTCTTGAAGGTTCCCACTCCATCTGACTCACCATCCGCGGCCTCGAAAAAGCCGGTAAACTTATTGTCGGGGAGAAATGGTGCCGGTCATATAGAAGATGAATCGTCCAAAGGAGGATCGACGCGAAAGGACATGAACCGACAGAGGTAAAAAAAGAAAAATCCTAGTTTCTATGGATGCATGCACTGAAAAAACAAAAAGAATGGAGAAGGTATACCTCAAAGCTTTAATTTTCTCTTTTCTCTATTGCTCGAATTTCAGAATGCTTCAGAGTTTTTAGGGCATTGTGTTTTTATAGCCCATTCGAATTACATGGATTTAGAAAATGGGAAAAGCTATCTAAAATCCCTATTGGCTAATGTTTTTTTGGCCAGATTCATATGGTCTCATGTGAAAATCCGTTAATTCCCTGAAAATTCTGGTATTTGTTGCACGATTTTGCTTTCTCTAGCATCTTTGTCTATCTTGTCTGCATGTTCTGTCTAAATGGTGAGAGGGGGAACCAGAGAGAGCCAATGTGGGAGTCGATCAATGATGTGGCCGCTGACACGACGGGGCGACAGTGAGACGGAGTCGACGTGAGGTTCGACCATTAGTCGTCCTTTTCAAGTATAAGAGAATCGGAAGGGCCACAGACGCGCGTAGAAGCAACGCTGTAAGTTGAACAGTCGTGCATACGCGCGTATAGGAATCAAAAAGCTTCCCCTTTCGAATCTGAGTCGTCCCACCTTCTGAGATCCAAGGGCCAAGATGGCCTGGCGCCAAGCCGATGATAACCCTTGTTAGGGTTTCCTTCTGAAAGTATATAGACCGTCAGATCTAGATTAGATCTGATGGGTGTGGTGCGACTGCGCAGAAAAAATAGGAAATTAGGGTTTTTCTTGTTTCATCAGATTAAGGCTAGGGTTTTAATTATTTGGGCCTATGTAATAGAATTGTTTTTGGGTTTTAATATTTGCAGTAATAGATTGTTTTATTAATAAACTTGGGCTTTATTCTAGATTAATTAGTATATATATAATTTCTCATCTTTCTTTTTTGAGCTTAATAATATTAGGATAATAGTAGTAATAATAATTACAATAGTAATAATAATAATAATAATAACAACAACAACAATAATAATAATATAAAGACTACAATCTAATAATATTTTGCGGTTTTCAATTCGGTAATAACATAATAATAAACATGTATATATGTCACTAGCATAATATAAGTCTATTAATACTTAACAAGTAACATTAGCAATGTTTTTAGTTTTAATCATACATTCCCAAAATAAATAGGTAAATCAACCAAGGCTCATTATTGTAAAGATTGACAAAATATAAAACGGGTTAATACCCAAACAAAATTAGTGATTATAGTGACATGGTTTTTTTCTGAAAAAAAATATTTTTAAAACGCATTATATAAAAATATAATTTCTAGGACCCTACTACACTCCGAGGTTTATTATAATAATTATTTTTTAAACCAAAAGCTCTGATACCAATTAAATGTAACCTCTATACATGCTTGTGCGTTACACCTAAATTCCAGAAGGTCACAACACAAACCACAAACTTCCAAGAAAATATTTCCATATCAAAGTCTTATAACGGATAATAATCATAAACAATAAGATAAGATATCAAGTAAGTAGTCAAGAACCATATCAAATTTAGTTACAAAATAATGCCACGTTGGGCAAATCAGTAATGTGTATCGTATCAAAATATAAGCCCATGTCACCTATTTAAAGATAGTGTGGTGGATAGAAATATTACAATAAGGCTAAGTATGAATGTGTCGATCCTCCAAGTGCCAAGTCCTTGGGTAGCCTATCCAAAAGTATTTGAAAGGGAAAAGATTTAGGGGTGTGAGTTAGGGAGCTCAGTGTATTCCATATATATATAGCTCGAATATGCATAAATCATTTCAAGCCATGCTATAAGTGCAATTAAGGTTCCATTATAACCTAACTACCCTCCATCTGAACATCAAAATGCAATCCCTATGAATTGTATACTGAATGACTTATCCTAGGCTCATGGGCATAGGAGTCTATACAGAAAGACTTATTATAGGCCCATTTGGGCGTAAAAACTTAACCGAAGGATTTACCAGTTGGATCAGTGCTGTACCTGTAGACACTTCAAATTATATCCCAAGAGTATACCCCAAGTAAAGCAGTTTAGTTCAATATACACTATCATCGGAATTCAGATAGCAGACATATAATATCTCCATCGTGCAAAAACTTGATATCTCAAATTCAGATCAAGCATGAGACATACTTTCAATATATTACGCAGACATGTTTTTTCAACATAATCATACTTACCCAACAGGAAGTAATTATGCATTTCATACAGAAATAATCATGCTTTTTAAGAAATCATGCTTTTCAACTCAGAACATTCTACAGTATATTCAGAGAATCATTTCAAAATTTATATAAAATAAAAATGTAGCACACACAGAACACACCTCAAAAGTTGGTCAGAAAAATTTATCGGACACCCGCCTCGTTACGCTCTGCCACAGTGCTAGATCCTAAAATATAGTGGATTAATGTTACAATGAGAAATAAGTTTCGACATAATTTGATCATAAAGTTTACAAGATCATTCTAGTAATTATAGGGGCGCACGGTGGAGCGGATAGAGAGAAATTAGGTTGAGCAGACGAACGGTCAAAAGAGACTCGAGTACTTTAAGACAAACAAGGATTTACATCAGTCCTTTATTCAAAATAACTCTCTTTAAAGTAACAACTCATTAATTAAGCATGTTTGAGTTTAAGGTCGTATTCAGTGGCTTCCGGATCAAAATTTTACGAAACGAATTTTAAAAATTGTACTTAAGACGCCGAAAAATAGTATAGTGGTCATTTATATAATTTATCCTACTATTAAAAGAATAAAGAGACAGATTGTTAGAGTCAGGCCTTCTATGGAGCCATGTGGCCTTGGACCCCTAAAATTAAAAAATTCCGTATTTAACCCTTAGAAGTTTTAAAATTTTCAATTTAGCCCATTCAAAAATTCTAAAAATTATTATATTAGTTCAAAACTTTTAAATAAATTTAATTAAATCTCTTCCTAAAATTTTTAAAAGTCTTATAAGTCTCGATTTTTTTAAAAAAAATGTTAATTAAACCCTTATATTTTAATGAAAATTTTAAATTAAACTCTTTAAAATTTTTAAAATTTTTGGTTTAAGCTTCAAAAATTTAAATAGACCCCTCAAACTGGATTGTGATGTAAGTAGTACATGTATTGAGTTGAATTCCATGTGTTAGAGATTTCTTTTAATTAAACCCACCAATTTATTCAACTATATAATAATTGTTTCAGAGACACTAAATATTGTTTGAAGGTTTTTACTTCAATAACTAAAACCACAATTATAAATGATAAGAACTCTCTAAATATATCGAAAAACTTTCAAAATTCGTATCCACACGCAGATAGAAAGGGGGATGAATAGACCTATGCTGAAAGCACTGGAATGAATCCAATGAAAATTGCAGTACCTCATTTATGATTTTCAAGACCACAATCTCTATTTTTCAACATAATCAAACCCAAAATTGATGTCCCTTTGTCATCTATTCAATCCTTTCTGCATGTCCTATGGTACATGTTTTAATAATCCAAAAGGAGAAAGTACTAAAGACATCATGATTTCTTACCCTCGACACCGTTTCCAATGCTCTTGTTCTCCATAGTGTCCCTTCCGACGAAGCTAGTCGTGAGATCATGCCTGCTAGTTTCCCCCGTTTTGGAGCTTCCAGCCATGGTTGCTCGATTGAGGTTGTTGAAACCAGCTTCCTCGTCGAAATGCTTGCTTCTTTCGGCAACATCAGCTCGGCTTTGATCATCATCCTTGTCACCACTATTGAAAGAGGAACCCGAAATATAAAGACAATGTGCATCAACTTTCTCATGATTCATAGATGAATTTCCGGACAAATACGAAGAAACAGATGACAAATCATACTAGAATGAGACATCGATCTCGATTTAGAAACGTACACAAGAAAACGAACACAACCGAATTCCCCTCTGAACGCTTTAGGGAGCTAAATTCACCTTGGGCAAAAAGTTGGAAAATAAAGAGCTTGGATTGCAAGTTACTTACCCGGAATAAATAATAAGTCCAATCGTTACTGCAAAAAAGGCTAAAAAGTACATCCAATCAACCTGTAGTGGATTAACTGATATTAGAAAACTGATGTTTGATCTATTGATTTTAGATTTGAATTCGATCTCAGTTTAAAAAAGAAAAAAAACTATGTAGATTTCCAACCTTCTCATGGTAAGCGAAAATCCGGATTACGACAGCCCACATATCTGAGGTAAGCAATGAAAGATTAAGCATTGTGGAACCAGTCATCTGCAATGGAAGAAAACCAAAATCCAAAAGATTGTTCAGAAATATTAGATTGAAAATGTTCAAAGGATTCTAATGCAGTCCAACTTTTACAGCTCCGAAAATAGGAATATGAAATCTTAAATCGTATGTTCATACCTTAAGTAACACTGGGACAAACGAGTAGAACAGAAACATAGCCAATGAAAATCCAAAAAACGGAAATGCCTGAAAAGCAAAAAGAACTGTTAACGTATATTAAGAAAACAAACGCTTGAGCTTATATGCATATCGAAACTAAAAGGAAAACAAGTTTATTGAAGAAACTCACAGCACCAGCTGTCCAATGAATAGATTTGAGTTCATTCCGTTCGACTATGCTTCTATAGACATCATTAAGGGCAACGGATCGACAATAAAATTAATGCAACCAAATATGTAACCTATCTAGCAGTTTTCATACCTTCTGCGGATGGTAGCAGGTTACCGATACATCATAACCTTGAAAACATAGAAATTTCATAAAACTATAAATCGATAATGGTTAGGAATCAGTGAATTAAACGCAATCAAACCCGGAAACCAAGGATACATTTGGATTGCACTGATAATGGCACCGAAGAGGCCCAAAAACGACATGAGTTCAACTCTATCAGCATTCTTAACCAGAAACTCCTGCCAAAGAAGCAATTCATCGCAAGACCATCAGATGAGGTTGTTGACATTACGATAACAATCATGCGAAGCAATATTTTGATTACTATTCTCAGTAATTATATTTATAAAAAGGAGCTATACAATAAGAGAGCGAACCATTTCAAGTTTCAATAATAGATCAAGATATATTACCTCACTGACGTTACTAATGGCATAGAGTGTTGCCCCAGCAATAACCAGTAAATCTCCTTTACGAGGATTGCTTCCTCCTACAACCCACAAGATCATAATATGTAATTTATAGCAATCAAGATCAGCCAAAATGTTAGTGTTAAGGGTCAAGAGGAGGACCAATTTCCACTATTAGATCACTAATATTTAGATTAAAAAGTATATGGAAAATGCAGCAAATGCCAAAGCTTTACCTGATCGGTCCCCTGCATGAACATCCGAAAACACAACCATGACAAGACCAGCAACACATACAACAACGCCGGCGACCTTTCTGAATCGATACTTTGTTTTCAAGAAAATATAGGTCAGAAGCATGACAGATGGGATAGACCAACAATCCAACAGCATGATACTCGTTATAGATGTGTACTGATACGCCTTCACAACTGCATGTGAAGTGGCAGCCAATTAACAAGAGAAAAGATTAATCGATTTTAAGACAATTATTTTCTCAATAATAAGCTCAAAGTTTGCATTTTCTCAGAAGTTTCCCTCTAAAAACAATAATTAAAAAATGTGAAGCTTGTTATAACACGTCAACCAAGTTCATTGGAAGAACAAGATCTGCTTACCTAGATAGTTGGCTTCTACATCTACCAATCCAAGAACAACATAATAATACCATTTTGCCTGAAAAAGGTCCAAATAAGCAGCAAAATTTAAGGCATCCAATTTGAAATAGGGAAAAGAGATACATAAGAGTATGACAGTATGTCAATAAAATAAAACCTTCCTCGAGCCCATCCGAATGGACCGAACCTGTTTATTTTTTATTCAAGTAATAGAAAAGGGCAGACAAAAAAAGGAAATTTTAAGACTATAATAGTTATATTCATCTAAAGGAAATAATAAGCGAAACCAGATTCACTTGCTGAGAAGCTCGATCTTAAAACCCTTTATCTGCTGCCTTATACGTTGTCCTCTTTGCATTTGTGAGTACCATTTTGTTTACATATAAAACCGATTTACAGAAGTTTTTTATTACATGCTATTGCTGGCTACAAACACTGCTCGGGCGAATACTTGACAGAGACATACATCACATATATTCCCTAGTAATAAAATAATTAACCATAAAGCGAGACGAGCAGTCAAATGAATTTCGAAAACACTCCAAATTGATATGAGAAGACGAGATGTCAAAGCAAAGAAATACCTTAAGCGCTTGCCTTCTGTAAAGCATGACACCTCCGTAGACAAGAGTCAAGAGTACATAATTCAGAAAAGACTGAGATGTTGGCGCATTGATTCCTAACATACACAATAAAACAGAGAAATATATGAACTATAGTCTGATGTTACTAAACAAATACAAAATTATCTTCATAGGAATAACCGTCAGTGCTACATAATTCAAACTAGTACATTATTCTTCTCTTTTGAGCTTTGACAATCTAATGTAGCATAGAACAAGCAGTAGCAAGTGCAAATATGACTTGTTTCCTACACATATAAAAAACATAGGTACAGAGATATGATCGTCTGAGGACCATCCAAATACATAGGAATCTGAGAAAGAATAGAATATATTCATCTCAGACATACTTGTATCCGACACTAACACCCAAGTCCGAGTCCATAGGTTGTCAAAGCACAGAATCCAAAACTTAGCAAACACTGAACTTAGAAGATCAAACCAAAAGGTTTAATCTTTTTAAACCTAATACTTTGAACAAGCAGCAGCAAAAAAATTCAAAAACTCTAGAAGACCATTCTTTGCAATCAATTAGCACAAGAAACATATCTACAAGTTCAAGACTGAAAAATCAATCAAATCAAACATGGATTTAAAGCTAAGAATCAAATGAAACTAATTGAATAACATTTGTATTTCAACCTTAACCAAATTTTCATCAAAGGGTACATTTCCATATCATCACCATGGACAAAACATAAAAGAAAAAACAAAAATTAAAAAGGCATAAATAAAAAAAAACAACCTTTTTTAGCAAGTTCAGAGGAAGAGAAGCCAGTTGAAGTAATAAGAAGAGAAAGAAACTGCCCCAATCCAAGTCCAACCAACGTTTTCTTCGTCCAAAAATGCTTAAAATTCATCATCTTTTTGCTCTCCAACAATTCCCAATCCCAAAAAAGGGTTTTTGATTAAAACCCAGTGAAGGAAAACCAAAATATTCAAAGACTCAGACGCAGAAACTCCTCCAAAAGCACTCAAAGAGTCCAAATTATCAGATACCCGGCAATGGTTTTTGTCAGTACAGGTAGTGAAATGACTCAATGTGATGGGATTTGAAAGTCAAAGGCAGAATTTTTTTCTTTTCTATATTTGATGTGAAAAAACAGAACTGAACCAATGGCTCTTTTGAGTTCCCAAATTCTTAGGAACGACTATCTCCTCCTGCCGCTGAAATTACTACTAAAAGCAAAAAGATAATTTCTTTTTTGAAAAAAGAAATTGAAAATGTTGACCAATAGGGCAATAACAATGATCGTGTAGCTTTGATTATAACTACATAATTTAGATAATTATTTGAAAAATGGACCATATTTATTGTAAAATATCTGGTTCAATTGTTTTATCTGTAAGATGTACACATTATCAAAAAATAAAGATATGTATAAACAGATAATAAATTTGTAATTATTTTTAAATTATTCAAAAAATAATTATTTTTAAAAAATATCAATTATCATTTGACCTAACCGATAAAACACTAAAATCCTCTCTTAAAAATTAAATTAGAATGATGACTTTTATAATAGGAAAATTCTACAACGGGCGACTGAACATTGTTGAACACCAGTAACGATGAACACCATTATTTTTTTTAATTTTAAAAATCTAAAGGACTAAAATTATAATTAAAATTATCTCTTAAAAAATAAAAATAAAATTTAATAGTTACTTTATAATATTTTTTAATAAGTTAGAATCAAATATACTCAATTCTCCTAAACCTTAACAAAATTAATGTTTTAAAAAATAAAAATCAGTTTATAATTTTTTAATAGATTAGAATCAAATATACCCGACTCTCTTAAACCTAAACCCTAACAAATTCAACATATGTTATCATCCATTTCATTATGCAAATAAGTCTCCAAGGTTTTCTCGACACTCCCATTCACATTATCTGAAATACCACCGCCATACTCGTCCCCCAAAACACGAGATTGTGGATAAACACCATTTTGATCGGCAACCTCAAGCCCACCCGCAGACAATAGATTATCTGAATCCATCACACACCGTAACATGAACAAAGCAACCTAAGTGGCAAGACTAGTTACAGAGGTTGAATTTGTTAGGGTTTAGGTTTAGGAATACTATGTTGCAGTGATGTGAAATAATAATGGTGTAGGTGCAGGTGTAGGGTAGTAATAATTTTTTTCAATTGTTATAATAGTTTTAAATTATATAGGGTTATTGTAATTTTTTTTATTTGAAAACTGTTAGTGAATATTAATTTTCGTGTAGGGGAATTATAAGAAAATATTCAAGTTGTTGTTTTTTAAATAGGTTGTGTTAGTGTTGAAAAATGTAATTTGATAGAAAACTCTTCAGTAAATTTGAGTAAAGAGGGGGAAGAAGAAAGTTGCAGGAAAAAATTGCAAGTCGTTTTAAAATATTGATTTTTTTATGTGTATAATTTTGATGTTGTTTGAAAGTTAATTGTTATGTTAGAACGATGAATGTTTTATTTTTGTTTAAGATTATAGTAGTGCGAAAAATCGTAATTGGTATTTTTGAGAAATTATTATAGATAATTTTAAAGTGTATTCGAAAATATATTTGAAATACTTACGTAAATAAGTAGTATGTTCTAAAATTATGGATTGTTATTTATTTATAGTTTAAAATTTGTATTTTTGTTTAGGATTATTATTGAAAATATTTTTTCGAACATGCAGAGAACATGAGCAACAACAGCTTTGTTGTGATTGTCCATTACAATGGACAAATGGTAAAATCTGATGCTGGTATTGTATTTCATTTTGAGAGCCCTACGGAGATGAGAATTAACAAAGAAATCACGCTTCAAGTATTGAAAGAGGAGATACCGAAGAAAATTGGAGCTCGGATTCATAGTTTGCGATATCGGTGGATGACATGTTCAAATCTAGTCATATATTCCGCAATAACTCTCGAAGATAATGAAGATGTAGGAATAATGATCGCAAAGCATGAGTCTATGAGAATTTGAAATGTCGAGTTGTTTGCTGAGGTGCGTGATATTCCTGACCCCTCCAGAAACTCAACTCGGGAATCTAGTCAAATGAGTTTTGGTAACGAATTTGATATGTCCAGCGGCAGTTTTGTTGCAATGTTGGCAAGTGGGACATCTAGTGGATTTCATGAAGGTGGGCCGTCAACATATGCAGCATCATACAGACTGATTGTTGATGCTAATATTGCGAACCTACGTGGTCGATGGGGAGAATCACTAAAATATTTCAGCGAAGATGAAGATATTGGGGATCCTGATTTGTTCCCGGACAACGCTGGTGAAGCCCCTAATTTCGGTGTTGGTGAAGCTCCTGCTCATATGAACTTGGTGGATTTCGATGCGATGAGGGCATTGCAATTCCCAGATATGTCCCAACTAACATCAAGTCAGAATGGTGAATTATTTGAGGGGCTAGAATTTAATGCAAAGGGTGAAGCTATATTGGCAATTAAAGAGTATAGCATCAGACAATATGTAGATTATGCGGTTGCATAATCTAACACGAAAACTTTCCGTGCGAAGTATCTAAAATACGGAGAAGGGTACAACTGGTACAAATATGTGTTCATCATTGTATGGCATCCAAATAAACTGCAAAAATAATGATTATAATGTAAATGATAAACTATTAATATTTATCTTACTAAATTGTAAACAATACAGTTAACCACGTACATGCTCCTGACAATACAAATCATTTTCCGCTCTAAACACTTTCAAGTTGTTGTTCGCCAATTCTGTGTGCGCTTTTTTCTCGCATCATCTGAATACAATTCACAAATAATGTTTTAATTAATAACAAAAAATAATTTAAATTACCACAAAAATTAAACTTAAAATTAGGATAATTATCTAGCGACAAGAGGAAACTGTACCGGTGTTCGAGTAACCGGTGTCCAGAACGGAAGTCGCTGTCAAACTTGTGAAACCGATATTTTAATTTTGATATAACTAAAAACCTAAGGACTAAATTGAAAATGTCAAAACGAATTTTTAAGTCCTCAAACATCCCCATATAATTTTAAGATTATGCCAAAGTTAAAAAATAAAGTTTTCAAATATGTTTCTAAGTGTTTAAAGCCGAAACATTGATTTTCAAGTCCCTGTTTCGAAACGGCCTAAGGCGTTTCGAAACAGTTTCATCACTGCCAACCCATGTTCCGAAACGCGTATCGAAATGGCTTTAGAACATATGAACCCGTATCAAAATGGCTTCAAGCGTTTCGAAACGGTTCTTCATTTTAATTTGAAAAATATGACCGTTGTAATATTTTTAACTGAATTTTCAAAGATCGTTAGGGTGTTTCGAAACGGGCTATAGTTGTTTCGAAACGACCCTTGACAGTGGAAAAAGTGTTTCGAAGCGGCTTTAAAACGTTTCGAAATGGGCTCTTAATAACACCCCAACGACTCTTTCTATTTTGGTCCGTTTCGAAACAGGTACCCCGCGTTCTGAAACAGGTTGTTGCAGACTGTATTTATGGAGGTGAGATAACATCCCCAACAACTCTATTGATGAATGCAACAACCACAACGGCTAGAAATCAATGAGAAGGTATAAAAGGGACCTCTAAAAGCTCCAACAACAACTATTGATCCAAAAGCAAATATCCATACATCAAATCCAACCATTTGTGTTAAAATCCCATATTTGTCTAGAAACCCCAATTGTAATTTTCATTCTTATCTTTATCAATTGGGTTGAGTGCTTGTAATTGGGCTACAATTTGTATTGAGAGATACTATCTTAGCCATCAAATTCTTTGTTACCATTGTGTGGGGATTGGGTTAAATTTTGGGTAGAAAATTTAACCGAAAATTGTAAGGGTTGCCTCTTTAGCCTAGAAAAGGGGAAGAGCAATTAGTGGAATTGTTGCAAATCCTTAGTGAAGCTAAGGTAGTGGATGTAGAGTTCATTTGGAACTTGAACCACTCTAAAATTCTTTGTCAATCTTTTTAATTTGCAATTTCCACCACACAAACTTTAAAAATCCAATTCACCCATCTCTTAGTTCATATCGATCTTTCGATCCACTCAACAATTGGTATCAAAGCCTACCTCTTTGAGGATTAACAACCACAAGAGGAGTTCCATGGAAAAGTGTGATCATCAAATATCAAGAGATGGATTCAACCTCCAGTTCGGGCATGTATGAGTCTCAATCCACTACAAAGCCTCCCTTCTTCAATGGTGATAACTATTCTTTTTGGAAGAATAGAATGTGTCTCTTCATCAAGTCCAATGACTACTTAGTGTGGGATGTCATTGAAGATGACCCTTACATTCCATTGAAGCAAGATGGTGAAGGCAAGATGGTCTTGAAGAAAAAGGTGGAGATGAGTGAAGAAAAAAGGAAAAAGATTCAAGTAAATGACAAAGCTCTCCACATGCTCTTTTGTTCATTCGGTTCGGACATCTATTCTAAAGTGTCATCCATTGAGAGTGCCAAAGAAGTGTGGGACACTCTTGAGACTACCTATGAGGGAACCAACGATGTTTGATCGGTTCTCCACTATAGTCAATAGGCTCAAAGGATTTGGAGAAATCATACCGGAAGACAAGCTTGTCCGGAAGCTACTCTATTCACTTCCCAAATCTTGGGATGGGAAGAGAACCACCATCATTGAAGCTAAAAATTTAAAGACTTTAAAGCTTGATGAGCTTGTGGGTTCTCTCCTTACTCATGAGATTATGAAGCAAGGAAGAGAAGAAGAGAAAAATAAAGAAAAGAAAATAGTAGAAAAGCTAGAGGTTGAGAAGAAGAAGAAGATGGGAATAGCTCTCAAAGCTTCACTACATGAAGAGAGCTCTTCTAGTGAGGAGGATGAGCTAGAAGAATTGGCTTTGATAGCCAAACGATTCTCACGCTTTATGAGGTCCAACCGGGGAAGAAAAATCCAAAGAAAAATGGACTTTAAAAACAAGAACAAAGAAGAAGCAAGGGATCAAATCATTTTCTTTGAGTGCAAACAACCCGACCACATACGTTCGGAGTGCCTTCAA
Organism: Hibiscus tridactylites; assembly: GCA_958450335.1. NCBI lineage: Eukaryota > Viridiplantae > Streptophyta > Magnoliopsida > Malvales > Malvaceae > Hibiscus > Hibiscus tridactylites. The sequence continues at coordinate 30,237,578 of OY288265.1, read as the reverse complement.
CTCAAGAAGAAGGGCTTTGAGAAGAAGAAGAAGCTCAAAGCCAAGCTTGTTACTTGGAGTGATGAGGAGTCATCGGAGGATGACGAACAAGAAGTGGCTAACCTTTGCCTCATGGCACTTGAGGAAGATTCCTCCATGGTAACCTCTAACTCATCAACTTTAGATTTTACATATGATGAATTGAATGATGCATATGATGAGTTACAAGAGGTCTATGATGAATTAGTTGAGAAATATAAAGAGTCGGTCATTAGAAACAAGAAAATTATTTTGGAACTAAATGAGAAAAATGACTCACTCACTCAAGCTAATTCAAAATTTGAGAAAAAGATATTAGGGTTAAAAGATGAACTAAAATTCTTTCAAGATGAAAATGTTGACCTTAATAATCTTTTGTCTCAATGTAATAGTGAACACCAAAGGTGTTGGATGAGCTAAATGAGCTCAAAAAGTCTTTTAAAAATGTTGGTAGTGTCAAACATGAAATAGGTGAATCCCCAAGAACAAACCAACCTAAGAAAAAGACTAACTACTACAAACAAGGTAGTTATCCTAGACATAGTAGAGCTAAAAGAATTAGAAGTGTATGGGTTCCTAAGGAACTTATAAAATCTAATAACATTATTGCTATGTCATCTTGGATTCCTAAGGGAACCAAGGTTTTGGGAGCTAACACTCATGGACCCAAAATAATTTGGGTACCAAAAACAAAAGCTTAATATCTTTGTTTGTATGGGGAGCATTGCTACAAGGCCAAAGCACAAAGTCAAAACTCATGGTACCTTGATAGTGGATGCTCAAGGCATATGACTGGAGACAAGAGTAGATTCATGGATCTAAAGCCAAAAAGTGGAGGAGTAGTGGAATTTGGTGACAACTCCAAAGGCCACATTAAAGGTATTGGCTTCATAGGCAATCACTCTACTATTCTCATTGAAAATGTCTTGTATGTCGATGGTCTTAAACACAACTTATTGAGCATAAGTCAATTGTGTGATAAAGGATTTAATGTTTTATTTGATAAAAATGGATGCAAAATTGTGGACATTAAATCTAATAATATTATGCTCATAGGTCATCGCATAGGGAACATATACATGGTGCATCTAGATGACATTCATACATCTCATGCATGCTTAGTAGCACAAAATGAAAATGATCCATGGTTGTGGCATAGGAAACTATGACATGCTAGCATAAGTGTTTTAGAAAAACTAGTCTCTCTTAATCTAGTTAGAGGTTTACCCAAGATAAAATTTTCAAATGATAAAATTTGTGATGCATGCTCGAAGGGTAAACAACATAAGTCTTCCTTTAAATCCATTAATGATGTTTCTACTAGTAGATGTTTACAACTTATCCATATGGATTTATTTGGGCCAATTAGGACTATGAGCTTGGTGGTAAGTCTTACGCTTTTGTACTTGTTGATGATTTTTCTAGATTTACTTGGGTTCTATTTTTAAGTACTAAAGATGAGGCTTTGGAAAAATTCATCACATTTTCAAAACTAACCCAAAATGATCTTGAACTTAAAATTTCACATATTAGAAGTGATCATGGCACCGAGTTTCAAAATTTAGGGTTTGAATATTTTTTAAATAAAAATGGTATTAGCCATAATTTTTCGGCTCCTCAAACTCCTCAACAAAATGGGGTAGTTGAGAGGAAAAATAGAACTTTGCAAGAAATGGCTAGAACTATGCTTTGTGAAAACAATTTACCTAAATATTTTTAGGCGGAAGCCACAAACACCACTTGCTATATTGTAAATCGAGTAATGATTAGGCCAATTTTAAAGAAAACACCTTATGAGATTTTAAAATCTAAAAGCCTAACATTAGCTATTTTCACCCTTTTGGTTGCAAGTGTTTTGTTCTAAATAATGGAAAAGACAACTTAGGTAAATTTGATGCAAAAAGTGATGAAGCTATTTTCATAGGTTACTCTTTAACCTCTAAAGCATGTCGAGTATTTAACAAAAGAACTTTAGTAGTAGAAGAATCTATTCATGTTGTATTCGATGATAACCTCCTTCCAAAGAAGGATTCTTGTGATGATGATGATGTAGGAATCATAAATGCCTTTTATGGAGGACAAACTTCAAAGGATGATGAGATTCCAACAAAAGAAGGGGACACACAAGATCCACCTCTTGAAGCCTTGAAGGACTTGGCTCTTGAGGAAAAGGAAGTGAGCTACCCAAGGGAGTTCAACTATGTCAAAGATGGGTGAAATCTTGGGTGATCCATCCAAGGGGGTAACCACTCGATCTTCTCTTAGATTAATAAATCAATTTGAAAGATGATTAAAGAAGCATTGAAAGATGATTTTTGGATTATGGCTATGCAAGAAGAGTTAAATCAATTTGAGAGAAGTAACGTTTGGACATTAGTTGATAGGCCTAGTAATCAATCTACCATAGGAACTAAATGGGTCTTTAGGAACAAGCTAGATGAGAGTGGTAACATTGTAAGAAATAAAGCTAGACTAGTAGCACAAGGTTACACTCAAGAAGAGGGAATAGATTTTGATGAAACTTATGCACCCGTAGCTAGAATGGAAGCCATTAGGATGTTGCTTGCATATGCATGTTATCATAATTTCAAGCTTTTTCAAATGGATGTTAAAAGCGCGTTTTAAATGGTTTTATAAATGAAGAAGTGTATGTGGAACAAGCACCTGGTTTTGAAGATTCAAAATTTCCAAATCATGTTTTCAAACTCACCAAAGCTCTTTATGGTTTAAAACAAGCTCCTAGAGCTTGGTATGAAAGACTTTCAAACTTCTTAATTGAAGAAGGATTTGAAAAAGGTAAGGTGGACAATACACTTTTTATAAAAATGTATAAAAATGACATATTAGTAGTTCAAATTTATGTTGATGATATTATTTTTGGTTCTACTAATGATTGTCATTGTCAAGAGTTTGCTAAGTTAATGCAAGGTGAATTCGAGATGAGCATGATGGGAGAGCTCTCATTCTTTTTGGGACTCCAAATCAAGCAAAAGAATGATGGCACCTTCATCAATCAAGCAAAGTACATAAAGGATATGCTCAAGAAGTTTGGCTTGGAGAATGCAAAGCCTCAAGCCACACCTATGAGATCATCTACAAAGCTTGACAAAGATGAAGGAGGTAAGTGTGTTGACTCTAAGCTTTATCGTTCTATGATTGGATCATTGCTTTACCTTACCACAAGTAGACCGGATATCTTGTTTAGTGTTTTCTTGGGTGCTAGGTTTCAAGCTAGTCCTAGAGAGTCTCACCTTATAGCCATTAAGAGAATCTTTAGGTACCTTAGAGATACTCCTTGTTTAGGTCTTTGGTACCCTAGAGACTCTACCTTCAACCTTTATGCTTATTCGGATGCGGATTATGGGGGTTGCAAAATCGATAGGAAAAGTACTTCGGGAACTTGTCAATTCCTAGGTAGTATGCTCATATCTTGGTTCTCTAAGAAACAAAATAGTGTAGCCTTATCTACCACCGAAGCCGAGCACATATCCTTAGGGAGTTGTTGTGCTCAAGTCCTTTGGATGAAGCAACAACTCTTAGATTATGGAATTAAAGTTGAAACCATACCCCTAAAATGTGACAACACTAGTGCAATATGTCTAACAAAAAATCTCATCCAACACTCTATAACCAAACACATAGAAATAAGGCATCATTTCATTAGAGATCATGTCCTTAAAGAAGATGTGGTTATAGAGTATGTAGACACCTTAAATCAATTAGCAGACATATTTACAAAACCTTTAGACAAAGAGTGTTTTTGGTCCCTTAGGAGAGAGTTAGGTCTAGCTAGCCTATCTTGACCTTTTAGGACCTCTTTTGTGCTTAAAATTGCTTGATCTTGTGAAATGTCATGTTTATGTGTTTAGACTCCTAATTTCATCCATACTTATAGCTAGGGGGAGTATGTTTATGTTTGCATATGTTTTGCATGCTCATTCATGTCATTTATGCATGTTAGGCCTTAGAAAAAATCATTTTTCTACACTTTTAGAGCCTCATCTGCACTTCCAGGCCCAGGTGTATCGAAACGGGTGACCCTGTTTCGATACGGATGCCTTAAATCATGTCTGAGAGAAGGGTGTTTCGAAATGCCTCAAAAAGGTTTCGAAACGTTTTTGCTACTGCCAAGGGGTGTATCGAAACGTGTTTCGATACGGGTCAAAGGGCTTTGATACGGTCAACACCGTATCGAAACGGTCAGCTAAAAGTCTCAAAACGGTCAAACCCTCGTGCTCGCGTTTCGGAACGGACTAGACCGTTCCGAAACGGTTTCGCGGATAACTTTATTTAGTGCTTTTAATGTTAAAATTCACTTTTACATCAAACTCTTCAAAACCCTAAAAACCCTAAACCGGCTTTCTCCCTATAAAAACCCTCTAAACCTCTTTGTTTTTCACCAAATCTTGAGGGGTTTTTCTCTAAAACTCTAGTCTAAGCAAGTTTCATCATCATTGTGCAAGGATTTTCATCCATTCATCCAAAATCCCAAACTAAGGTATTTTTCCTCTTTTTCTTTTTCTTTCAATTTATGTTCGAATCTTAGGTTAGAAAATTTAATTTTGTATAAATTATATGTTTTCATGATTGGGTTTTCCATATCTTGTAAAAAAAATTCAAAATCTTAAATTTTTTGATTCGAATATAAAATTTTTCAGTCGTATTTTCTTTTACTATTTTTTTTAATTTTTCTTTGTTTTTTTAAAACCTAAGTGGGATTTATTATTGGATTGAATTTAAAAATCTATGCATACACATAATTTTTAAAACATGCTTGCTTAATGTTTTTAGGATGTCGGATCAAGCTAACAAAAAGCGTAAGTCCGTTCAAACCGGTGAGTCGAGCATGCGCCCGAATCTAGCTCTGCTCTTTCAAAAATCCCTTCGAACTACCGAGGTGCGAGCTCATTTCACATATGTCAAGGATTTCGAAGTTCGTCGTGAACGTGTCATTGATCTCGATTTCCTCAACTCCGAGCGATTCCTATTATGTTACCTCGAGCGTTTGAGTGAATGGGATCTTCTTCCTTTGTTGAGCATCCCGAGTATTCGCTACAAACATGTGGTACTCATCTTTTACTCTAATGCTCGTCTTATTCATGATGAAACCAAGACCGAGGTTGTAGAGATTGAATCTTTCATGTTAGGGAAAAAGTTTACTGTTAATGTTGCTCTCTTGGAGTCCACCTTTTCCCTTAAGAATATCGGAATTGAGGATGAACGTCACTTTGGTACTAACACCGGTCCGTCACTTACTTTGGATGCGCACGATCGTTTTCTTCACTTGATGGTATCATGGTTCCTTCGTCCTTCCGAAGGTAAATACTCTCATATCCGTCAAGTTGATCACTTTTGGCTTGAATGTTTCCGTCGTGGTGAGCGCCCTAATGTTGCTAAGATCATTTTTGCCGAGATGGTCAATAATGTTAAGCTTATTGACACCAATGATTTGAAATCTTTTACATATGGCATGATCTTAAGCCACATCTTTAGCACCATCGGTCTCGATTGTACCTACGACTCCTCAGAACCTCGCAAGTGCAAGGTTGGTGAGTCCTCTCTTCGCAAGTCCGAGTTTCGATATGTGAATGATGTTTGGGAACGTGTTGATAGGGAAGCTCCTCTTCCTCCCGTTGCACCTCCACCGCAAGTTCAAGTTGGAAACAATGATGCTCTTACGACTCTCATTACCGAGCGGTTCAATGCCTTGGATACTTGCATTGCTTCGGGTTTTGGTGCCATCGACACTCACTTGCAAAATGTCGAGGATCGCCTCATATCTCTTGAGACTTCCCACTCAAACTTAGATTTGTCCTTCTCTACTCTCTATGGCCAATGGACGAAGTTTCACCGTTCTCAATTCAAGAGCGATGATGAGACTTCCGATGATGATGATGGCGGTGACGAGGCCTAGGACTTTCATATCATATCATACTATTTATGCATTTTAGGTTTAAGATTGCATCTTTATGTTTCATTATGTTTTAGGAACCTATGCTTTTGATCTTTTGTTTGTGATTATATTTTGAACTTCATGTTGATTTATGCTTTGGATATTTTAATTTTATGAATTGATATTATTGTTGCTTATTAGTTAATGCTTATTGGTACTAATCCTTTATCTTCTCTATGAGCCTTCTTTATTATTTTTGATCTAACAAAAAAGGGGAGAAGAAATTTAAGAGCCAAAACAAAAATTCGTTTTAAATGTTTAAAGTGTTTTTAAGTTTTAAAACTTGAATTTCAAAGTTAAATTATTTATAAAACTTTAAAAACCTATCTTAAATTAAGGGGGAGTTAGAATGTATTCAAAATTTTCAAAACTCTTAAAAATTCTAACCTTGGTTTTGTTATATCAAAAAGGGGGAGATTGTAAAACCGATATTTTAATTTTGATATAACTAAAAACCTAAGGACTAAATTGAAAATGTCAAAACGAATTTTTAAGTCCTCAAACATCTCCATATAATTTTAAGATTATGCCAAAGTTAAAAATAAAGTTTTCAAATATTTTTCTAAGTGTTTAAAGCCGAAACAGTGATTTTCAAGTCCCTATTTTGAAACGGCCTAAGGCGTTTCGAAACAGTTTCATCACTGCCAACCCCTGTTCCGAAACGCGTATCGAAACGGCTTTAGAACATATGAACCTGTATCGAAACGAATTCAAGCGTTTTGAAACGGTTCTTCATTTTAATTTGAAAAATATGACCGTTGTAATATTTTTAACTGAATTTTCAAAGATCGTTAGGGTGTTTCGAAACGGGCTCATGCTGTTTCGAAACGACCCTTGACAGTGGCAAAAGTGTTTCAAAACGGCTTTAAAACATTTGGAAACGGGCTCTTAAATGCACCCCCAACGGCTCTTTCTATTTTGGTTCGTTTCGAAATAGGTACCTCGCGTTCCGAAACGGGTTGTTGCAGACTGCATTTATGGAGGTGAGATAACATCCCCAACGGCTCTATTGATGAATACAACAACCACAACGGCTAGAAATCAATGAGAATGTATAAAAGGGATCTCTAAAAGCTCCAGCAACAACTATTGATCCAAAAGCAAATATCCATACATCAAATCCAAGCATTTGTGCTAAAATCCCATATTTGTCTAGAAACCCCAATTGTAATTTTCATTCTTATCTTTATCAATTGGGTTGAGTGCTTGTAATTGGGCTACAATTTGTATTGAGAGATACTATCTTAGCCATCAAATTCTTTGTTACCTTTGTGTGAAGATTGAGTTAAATTTTGGGTAGAAAATTTAACCGAAAATTGTAAGGGTTGCCTCATTAGCCTAGAAAAGGGGAAGAGCAATTAGTGGAATTGTTGCAAATCCTTAGTGAAGCTAAGGTAGTGGATGTAGAGTTCATTTGGAACTTGAACCACTCTAAAATTCATTGTCAATCTTTTTAATTTGCAATTTCCACCACACAAACTTTAAAAATCCAATTCACCCCCTCTTGGTTCATATCGATCTTTCGATCCACTCAACAAAACTCATGCTTGGAGCAACAACAAACATCTACCAATACCTCGAACCTTATGACAATTCTCTATTTTAGTGCCCTTGCACAACTCACGATACAAGAACACTAATATGACCGATCCCCAACTATATTGAGCAGCTTCCCACGGATACCTCAAAAAGTATAGATATCGTGTATGGACAAGATTGCCAGATTTATCCGGCATCAATATACCGCCAATGAGCTGTAGAATATAAGCTCGACTGGCATTATAAACCGCATCAATCGAACTATATTCATTGAGTTTAAATTCTTTTCGCAATCAACTCAGCTTCACACGACATCCTGTTAAATTTGATTTGTCCGGCACCTTCCCAAGGAAATAACCGCAAAGTGCTTCAGGTCTAACTTCAGTCTGGTCGGTCAAGGGTTCCCCGGTCAATGGTGCTCCAATCAATGGTGCCCCGTTTACCAGCACCTCAATAAGCATGACCACATTTTCAAGTGTGATCGTGCATTCCCCACACGACATATGAAACGTATGAGTTTCTGGCCTCCAAAGCTCAATTAGTGCAGCAATCAACCCAGGCACCAACTTGTACCCTCGAAGGAATGTCGCATGATAAAATCTAGACTGTTGCAACCATTTAGTGATTCGATCATGCGAAGGATTTTTCGCCATGGTCAGGTGATGTTGAAATGTATCCTCAAAATCCTGTAATTAACACATCAATAAATAAAAGGATAAACCAAACCAAATATTATTAACATAATTGAATTGAATTTCTAATAAATCAATTATTAATAAAATTGTACCATCTCAAGAACCGGCAAACTACTAATGTGTTGATCCTGGAATCTCAATAGAGAAGCTTGCTCATCCATCCTACATGATAAGTATGAATATATTACAACTCATGACTCCATTTTCTAAAATTCTACTAAATTAAAATTTTCCTTCTAATACATTTATTACACTACTAAATAACTAAATAAGTATTACCGAATTAAAAATAAAACTAGATATTATAAATTAATTTTGTTTAAATTTCAATTCAACTACACTACTATTAAAAGACTAATAACATCCATATTTTTTACTACATACAATTTTAAGATTTTTACAAACTACTCAGTAATTCTTAAAAAACTCTCAAATTAAAAAATATTAATATTTTTTACTAATTGTCAACAACTCTTAAATAAAACAATTTCCTCAAAATTAAAAAAAATAAAAAAAAATCTTTTTTACTACTACTACTATTACTAATATAACTTTAATCCTTACTCCATATATTATTCACCAATTTGCCATTAAAACTCTTCAACTTTAAGATTTTTACAAACTACTCACTAATTGACTACTTTCACTTCATAACTTTTAATTTTAAGATTTTTACAAATTAATCACTAATCTACTTATAATAAATACCCTAAATTAAAAAAACATTAATATTATATATAATATTTTCATAAATTTAATTAAGATAATTCGGCAATAATTAGTTTCTTATCTTAATAGATATATGTCACATCATTTATTTATGAGTTGTTATTTAATTAATTGTACAATTAATTTCTTATGATTTAATTATCTATTTAAATATTAATTAAGAACCTAAAATAATAAACTATTTTTGAAATTTATAAAGTTATTTTTTTCAAAATTACATATAAAATTTTAAAAATATTTTTTTACTACTACTACTACTATAACTTTAAAACAACTCAATTTTAAGATTACTAATCACTAATTTACTAATTTTTTGATTCAACTTCAAATATACTCATTTTACTCTCAATATACTCCAAATATACTCATTTTAAACATTAATATTATAAAATCTAACAAACAATTAATAATAGAAATATTCAAACATAAATATTTTCAAACATCAACTTTAAAATTAAAAAAAAAAAACAACAACTTAATCTCTTTACAAATTTAAAAAATTCAACCACCAAATTAAAATTTTGTCATACTCACTATATTTCTTCAAATCTTTCTTTCTTCACTCAAACTCTTCACAAGATTTCTTCTCCTCAACAACCTATTTAAGACAAAAAATTCAATAATTCAAACAAGCATCAAATTCAAAATTTCTAACAAATATGAAATTAAAAAAAACTAAAAAAATCGTAATTACAAAAAAAATACATACATACATTACCTTACAAATATAAAAAATATTAATTTAACATAATTTTCTCAAATAAAAATACACACTTATAAAATTTCTTCTAAATCTTCATCTTCTACCTTCTATCTTCACCTACCATTTCATCACAACCCCTATTTAACCTCAACCCCTTTCAATTTCAACCACCCAAAAATCACCTAGCCTTTATCCAATCAAACTTAAAAACAAAAACAAAAAAACAAAAAAAAAAAACAACCATAGTCCCGTGACCTGCCCTGCCATGTCTGCAAGGCTGCAACCCCTACGTCAAAACACTGTTCAAAAACGGGGGGAGAGTAGCCCAAGTTCAAACAGTGCCAGTCGTCCCCAAAATTCAGCCACGTAGCAGCGTCTTCTGTTTAAAAAGGGGTGGGAGGGTAGTCCGACTTTGAACATTACTCCAAAGGTAAATTCTCTGTTCAAAGTCTGGTGGTAATACATGGGTTTTCACTTTTTACACAACGAACATCCCTAATTTGGTAAATAATATTTTGGGTACTTTATTTTGGGAATAAAAAAATTAAAGATGATATTAGGGTAATTCCTCCAAATACCTCCTTTTCCGGCTGAGTTGGTTGTTGGATGTATGGTTGTGCTTTATATCACATTCATTTTTTTAATTGAAGAGAAGCCAAACTTTTAACTAAGCTTGGACATTTTTGCTATGAGAAGATCCATGAAAAACATGAGCAAGCATGGCTTGGATAGGAGCAAGGGTGTCAGTGTAAACCAAGAGATCAAAGGGCTGCTGTGGAGGCAATCTGGACATGGCGTCGGCGACCTTGTTACAATCACGCGAGATCCACTGGAACTCGACCACACAAAGAGGGAATAGCACGAAAAAAAGGGAAAGCACACGCGCATATGGGAATCAAGAACCATCTTGATAGTTTGAGCACAATCGAACTGGACTTGTAGTCGTTCGACACCATTCGATCAAGTAACCTGTAGACCAATAAGTAGTGGGAGACAACACCAATTCTTTTCTGGTAGCCTACAATCCATTATTCATTGTAAAATGGACATTATTCATTGTAAGAGATCTGGTTCACTTGTTTTATTTGTAAGATGTGTGCATTATCAAAAGGTTAAGATAAGTATGAACCGATACTAAATTCGTAATTACGGTTAGACTATTCAAACAAATTATTTTAAAAAATATCAATTATAATTTTGTTTTAACAAATAAAACACTAAAATCGTTCCTTAAACTTAAATTAGAATGATGATTTTTATAATAAGTTTCTAAAATATTGTATCTGAATTAGTCGAACAACATATTCAATTATAATTTACCAAAATTTATTAGTATTGTTATTAGTATGTTTTGACCATAAACTCACCGTTTAAAGTGGGCACTTCAAGAAGTAAACTTATAAAAAAAACTCTACAAATAAAACGATAGAATACCTCTTTTTCCGGTTGAGTTGGTTGGTTGATGTATGGTTGTGCTTTATATCACGTTCATTTTTTTTAATTAAGTTGGAATGAGTCTCAAAATTAAACATGTTATATTTTAAAGCTTTTTAAAAACAAATTAATAATCACTAATATCTAATTTTTAATGACCGGTTAATTTAAATTAAATAAAAAACGATTAAAGAGAGAATGTTACCCTTTTCATAAAAAAAGAATGATATCCAATTCTAAAATCTTTAACTTCACCTAAAAACTAATTGGTTTTTTCAAAAATCTAGACAAGACTTTAAATATAAAAAGATAATTTTATCATCAATGTTTTGGCTTTGTTGGGTGTTTAGGGACTAAATTTAGGAAAATAGTTTGCATTCAAAAATATTTAAAAAATGTACGACAAAATGAACAACGGGTGGAAGACGGTACCTATAGGTGGCGTCATGATGTTTTTAATTATATTTTCTTAAAAATTGTCATTCATTGAACACTTTACGTTATAAAAAAAATATTAAATGAACTCAAGTCGCCACTTGTACATCTTCCACCTAAAACAATATTAAAAAAACTCAGGTCTTCCACATGTAGTGTTCAATTTGTCGTAGTTTCCAAAATAAAACTTAAAAAATCTCATTTCCCTAAATACAGTTTCAAGGGGCAATATTTTTCTAATTCCTCTAACATTTTTTATAATTTACCCATAAAAATGTAATAGACCAAAATTTATTAGTATTATTATTAGGGTTAACTACACCACTGACCACCAAACTAATTGAGGATTCATATTTTTGTTGGGTTTTCGGGTGCTCGATTCCTTCAACCGTTCTTGCTCGCCAAGTGGTGGAGAAGTGGATTTTTGGGTGATAGAGGTGTGTAAGCTAAAAGGAATAAGGACAAGGTGATTTATAGTGGTTCAACCTTCTGACCAAGGTCTACATCCACTACCTTAGCTTCCCACTAAGGATTTCCAATCAATCCACTATTGATTCGTCTCCTTTTCTAGGATGAGGAGGAAACCCTTACAAACCAATCAAGCTTTCTACCCAAAGCCTTGATCAAACCCTATTTACAAAAAGATAAGAAATAAGCAAACACAAATTCCTCTAATAGGTATTTGTTTGCACAATTAAACTCTCACCCAATCCTAAAACACTTGAGCAAATATAACAATTTTGGCTCACTAGTGTTTGTCTATACAAGGAATTGACAATTAAACACTAAGACACATTTTGATCATATGTTGTATTACAATTAATAAGGGGCAGTTTGCCGAAACGGACTATCCTCGTTTGTTACGGATCTAGGAGTGTTGTAGGCACGTTCCTGCAATAAAATCAACAAGGAAACAACAAAAATTATACGACATATTTATTTTAAATAGGGACTTAAAGATGAAAAAAAAATATAGAGTAATATGATAATTTTGGCGTTTTGGAAAGAACTTCAACGATGGTGAAGAAGGCTTCAAAAACGACCGATATTGGAAACGCTAAACTCGAAAGAACCTGCACAATCTATTGAGCAAACCCGAATCGAATCTGTTTAACGTCGAAAGGACTTGGACCCGCTAAATAGCAATTTAGGAACCCGAAGTATCAAAGACAAACAAACAAGTTTGAGTGTCGAATAGTTCTAAAAAGAACCAAAAAGAGAAAATTCTCCCAAATGTGATTTTATTTCAAAGTTGGTAACCTTTACAAAGTGTGTTTCACCCAAATATATAATACAAGGGAAAATGCCGGTTATACCAACTTGTGGCTATAATTAAAAGAGATTTGAATTTAAATAAAAAAAAACAAAACAAACAAAAAAAAAACTATATTTTAACGTCCATGGCAGATTGCATTTCTGCCATGTATTTCAATTTGAAAGTGGCGCCCCTTGTGTAGTTTAGCACATGTTAAATGTGCAATGTTTGAAATTCAAACTTGGCAATCATTTGATCCTATCCACTCTTCACCATTTGCAGGGCTGGTTCGGCTACACCCTTGCTGCCTTTAGGCCGAGCATGCATGGTTCATGCGAAAAGAATAGGGCTGTCACGCACGGTACATGCACACACATGCACTTAGGCTGCTATAAAACAAATATATAATAATAATAAGTTACCTTATAATAATCTCAAAACCAAACCAATATAAAAACATTATAAATCATATCAAACTAAACCAACATACTTAACAAATTATATACATACTCAAACACACCTAATAATTATTATCATATAAATATGTCACATATCAACATGCAACACATTAAAAGGCTTACTATCTAAGGCACAGACATTATCAAATGATTTAGAAATATTAACACAAGTAAGGAAAAAAGCTTCCCTGAAACGTTGCGCCCTAGATCGTGTAATTGGTCCTAAAGGTAAGACCTCCGGATCAACAACATGTGCTAGTGAAGATGTGCTCACATCATCCCCCCTTCTTGAAAAGAATTTGTCCTCAAATCTGTACAATCACCATAAGGGGTTAAGTCAGAAACATTAAATGTGGCACTTACATTGTATTCTCCGGGTAGATCTAACTTGTAGGCATTGTCATTCACTTTCTCCAACACCTGAAAAGGACCATCTCCTCGCGGTAACAGCTTGGACCGCCTTTGGGCCGGAAATCTTTCCTTTCGAAAATGAACCCAAACCCAATCACCAACATCGAAGGTGACTCGCTTCCTTCCTTTGTTTGCTTGCTTTTCATACTGCTGAGTCCTTCGTTCTAGGTTCTCTTTCACCTGTTGATGTAACTTTTTTATGTATTCTGCTTTTGCTTGACCGTCCCTATTCGTCACCTGTTCCTGTGGCAAAGGCAACATATCTAGAGGCGTAATAGGATTAAAACCATAAACAACCTCAAAAGGTGACATCTTAGTAGCAGAATGTACAACATGATTATAAGCAAACTCAACATGTGGCAAACAATCTTCCCAAGTCCTAATATTCTTTTTAATGATGGAACGAAGTAAAGTAGATAAAACACTGTTAACAACCTCAGTTTGTCCATCAGTCTGGGGATGGCAAGTAGTAGAAAACATGAGTTTCGTACCTAATTTGCTCCAAAGAGTCCTCCAGAAGTGACTCAAAAACTTCACATCCCTGTCAGAAACAATCGACCTAGGAATTCCATGTAAACGTACAACATCCCTAAAGAATAAGTTAGCCACATTAACAGCATCATCAGTCTTATGACAAGCAATAAAATGTGCCATTTTCGAGAACCTATCAACCACAACAAATATACTATCTCTACCTGTCCTAGTTCGAGGCAATCCCAAAACAAAATCCATCGATATATCAGTCCAAGGGGAATTAGGAATAGGTAAAGGTAAGTACATACCATGTGATGAAACCTTCGATTTCGATTTTCTACAAGTCACACAACGTTCACAATACCTTTCAACATCTCTGTGCATCTTTGGCCAAAACAGATGCTCTTTCAGTGTATGTAACGTTTTAGTGACACCAAAATGACCCATCAATCCACCTTCGTGCGCCTCACGGATCAGAATATCACGCATCGAACCCTGTGGAATGCAAATCCCGTTTTCCTTGAAAAGATAGCAATCATGCTTGTAAAACTTTCCATCTGCACCTTTCGAACAAGCATTAAACTTATCTCTAAAATCAGGATCATCAGGGTATAACTCACGAATATATGCAAAACCAATCAGATGTGAATCAAGATAACTCAAAAGTGCATACCTACGTGACAATGCATCAGCAACAACATTTTCTTTCCCTTTTTTGTAACGAATGACATAAGGAAAAGATTCTAAGAATTCAACCCACTTAGCATGTCGTTTATTCAATTTATGCTGACCTGTGATGTAACGTAAAGCCTCGTGGTCGGTGTGGATCACAAACTCCTTAGGCAACAAATAATGCTGCCATGTCTCCAATGCCCGAATCAGTGCATACATCTCTTTATCATAAATCGGATAGTTCAATGTAGCACCACTCAATTTCTCGCTAAAGTAAGCAATGAGCCTCTTTTCCTGCATCAAAACAGCACCTATACCAATTCCAGAAGCATCACATTCAATTTCAAACGTTTTATCAAAATCAGGTAATGCTAACACAGGTGCTCTAGTCAAACAATCTTTAATTTTCAAAAAGGCATCTTCTTGTTCTTTACCCCATGAGAAGACTGAATTCTTCTTTATAATCCCGGTTAAGGGGGCGGTAATAGAACTGAAGTTAGGAACAAACCGTCGATAAAAACTCGCTAAACCATGAAACGATCTAACCTGAGTAATCGATGTCGGTCGTGGCCATTCCTGAATTGCCTTTATCTTCTCAGGATCAACTTCAACTCCCTGAGAACTAACAATGTAACCAAGAAATGTGAGTTTGTCAGTACAACATACACACTTCTCCATGTTACCAAACAATCTTTCTTCTCGCAAAACCTGCAGAACAGCTCGCAAATGTCCTACGTGATCCTGTAAAGACTTGTTATAGATCAAGATATCATCAAAGTATACAACACAAAATTTACCAATGAAAGATTGCAGAACATGATTCATCAAACGCATAAAAGTACTAGGTGCATTAGTTAAACCAAAAGGCATTACTAACCATTCGTACAAACCTAGCTTTGTCTTGAAGGCTGTTTTCCACTCATCGCCTTCTCGCATGCGAATCTGATGATAGCCGCTCCTTAAGTCAATTTTGGAGAAGATGACGGCTCCGTAAAGCTCGTCCAACATGTCATTAAGTCTTGGAATGGGATGACGATACTTAATTGTGATCTGGTTCACAGCTCGACAATCTACGCACATCCTCCAAGAACCATCTTTCTTCGGCACTAACAGCACCGGAACAGCACACGAACTCAAGCTCTCTCGAATGTAACCCTTGTCCATCAACTCAGTAATTTGCCTTTGAAGCTCTTTCGTCTCTTCAGGGTTGGTTCGATAAGCTGGCCGGTTCGGAATAGTAGCACCTGGAATGAAATCAATCTGGTGCTCAATGCCACGAAGAGGTGGCAATCCCTTTGGTGTTTCAGCTGGAAACACATCCTCAAACTCCTGCAAAAGTGTCAAAATCGGTGAAGGCAAATCAGTAGGAAAATCTGTCAATAAACAATAATCTTTAAACATCAAAATAAGAACAGATTGTTGAGAGGAAAGACATTTCCTGATTTCGCTACTGCTCGCATACACGGACATCTTCTTCTTCTCTTTTGCAGTCTCTTTACTCTTTTTCAAGCTTGCATGATCTTCAAACACTTGACTCGGTGTCAAAGGAGCCAAAGTGATCTTGTTACCTGCATGCATAAAAGAGTAATGATTTGTATAACCATCATGCATTGCCCTTTTATCATACTGCCAAGGGCGTCCCAATAGTAGGTGAGTAACATCCATGGAAACAACATCACAAAGGACCTTGTCCTTGTAGTTTCCGATCGAAAATGGTACAATAGCCTGTTTGGTCACTTTAAGCTCGCCACCATCATTCAACCATTGTAACTTATATGGATGAGGATGTTTTGTCGTTTTTAGACCTAACCTGTCAACCATCACTGAACTGGCAACATTAGTACAACTACCACTATCAATAATCACAACACATACCTTGTCTTGCACCTTGCATCGTGTGTGAAAGATATTCTCACGCTGTAGATCATCCGGTACCTGTTGCACATTCAGACTTCTTTTAATAACCAAAAGTTCCATTACCTTACCAGATTCAGGAACCTCTAGGTCGGTCTCGTCTTCCTCTTCAGTAGGGACATCATGCACTTCCTCCTCAGAATCTGACTCAATCTCACCATCATCTCGCATCAACATAACCCTCCGGTTAGGACATTGACTAGCAACATGTCCTCTCCCAAGGCACTTGAAACACTGGATATCTCGTGCTCGCTCTTGCGCCACCACTTGATGCTTACCACGCCCATTATCAGCAACGAGGGCCTTTGGCTTGCTGGTTTCGCCTTGCTCACGAATCCGAAGTGGTTGTTGTGGTGCTTGCTTCTTGGAATTGTTAGGAGTATATAATGGATTTGAAAAAGATTTAAAAGAAGGGTTACCTCGATTTGAAGACTTCTTGCGCTGTTGTCGTTCAATCTTTATTGCCATCTGCACCATGTCATCAACCTCGACATAATGCTGTAACTCAACAGCATTGGCAATCTCGGTGTTCAACCCTGCTAGAAATCGTGCCATGGTAGCTTCTCGATCTTCCTCGATATTCGCACGCATCATAGCCATTTCCATATCCTTGAAATAATCTTCAACACTCCTACTTCCCTGTTTCAAGTTTTGCAATTTTTGAAACAAATCACGATGATAATGAATAGGAACAAACCTTTTACGCATTAGTCGCTTCATCTCGATCCATGTTGCAACTGGATCATCACCGGTACGTCTACGACTAAGCAATAACTGGTCCCACCATATCAAGGCATAATCAACAAACTATGTTGCTGCTAATCGAACCTTCTTCTGTTCCGAGTAATTATAACACTCGAAAATGTGCTCCACTTTGCTTTCCCAAGCCAAGTATGCATCAGGATCTGAGCGTCCCTGAAAAGAAGGAATAGCAATCTTAATGTTAGTCAAATTATCGTCTACCTGTTGCACACGTCCTTGTCTAGGAATATGTTGCCTCGGTGACCGTTCGTCTTCATTTTCGTTCAACACATCATTAACAGAGTTGGATCCTCCATCAAACCTATCCATCCTCGACTGTAATGGCTCTAAGGCGGTAGCCACTACTCGTTGCATCATTCTCTCTAAGGCTTGCATTTGAGGAATCAGTGGATCCTGTTCAACCGTGTGATCATCGGAACCTGCCATAATCAATAACAAAAAAAAAACAAACAAACAAAAGAAAACAATATTATAGGTTAGTAAAAAAAATAAACAAAAAGGACCTCACAATAACACGCTCAACAAAGTCTCACGGATCACTCCAAAGAACAATGCACTCATAAAATAACACTCAGCGCTCGTGTTTCACTCGGGAGAATACTTGAATGGCTCTTTTTGTCTCCCCTTCTGTTCTCACAACGCTCAATGCCTTTTTCTCTTACACTTTCTCGTAATCAGCTCTTTAAAGAACTAATCCAACGTCTCGAAACTTGTTACAACGGTGTTGGCTACAAGGAAACAACGGTTAAGGAAAAAAAAGGTGACACAAAAAGAAAGGAAATAAGACTAAAAATTAAAGAAAAGATGAAAAGGCTAATGACACGAAAAAAAGGAACCAAAAGATGAAAAATGAAGAGTTTAGAGAACCTTACTGCGAAGACGTGCTTACAACCTTCCTATTACCGAACAAACAAGCATAGTTCACTTCGGTTGATTTCCGAGCACATCAAAGTTACATAACAAACTCGTACAAATTTCATCATTTACAATAGGAACACAACAATAATAATACATACATATATAAACACTTTCGAATCTGTTTTTTTTTAATCTGTTTTTTTGTTCGAATCTGTTTTTTTTTCGAATCTGTTTTTTTTTGTTCGAATCTGTTTTTTTTGTTTAATTCGAATGTTTTTTTTTTCTTTTTTTTGACTCGAATTTGCAGAAACTTACAACGAATCCAACAACCTAGGCTCTGATTACCACATAATAAGGGGCAGTCTGCCGAAACGGACTATCCTCGTTTGTTACGGATCTAGGAGTGTTGTAGGCACGTTCCTGCAATAAAATCAACAAGGAAACAACAAAAATTATACGACATATTTATTTTAAATAGGGACTTAAAGATGAAAAAAAAATATAGAGTAATATGATAATTTTGGCGTTTTGGAAAGAACTTCAACGATGGTGAAGAAGGCTTCAAAAACGACCGATGTTGGAAACGCTAAACTCGAAAGAACCTGCACAATCTATTGAGCAAACTCGAATCGAATCTGTTTAACGTCGAAAGGACTTGGACCCGCTAAATAGCAATTTAGGAACCCGAAGTATCAAAGACAAACAAACAAGTTTGAGTGTCGAATAGTTCTAAAAAGAACCAAAAAGAGAAAATTCTCTCAAATGTGATTTTATTTCAAAGTTGGTAACCTTTACAAAGTGTGTTTCACCCAAATATATAATACAAGGGAAAATGCCGGTTATACCAACTTGTGGCTATAATTAAAAGAGATTTGAATTTAAATAAAAAAAAACAAAACAAACAAAAAAAAAACTATATTTTAACGTCCATGGCAGATTGCATTTCTGCTATGTATTTCAATTTGAAAGTGGCGCCCCTTGTGTAGTTTAGCACATGTTAAATGTGCAATGTTTGAAATTCAAACTTGGCAACCATTTGATCCTATCCACTCTTCACCATTTGCAGGGCTGGTTTGGCTACACCCTTGCTGCCTTTAGGCCGAGCATGCATGGTTCATGCGAAAAGAATAGGGCTGTCACGCACGGTACATGCACTTAGGTTGCTATAAAACAAATATATAATAATAATAAGTTACCTTATAATAATCTCAAAACCAAACCAATATAAAAACATTATAAATCATATCAAACTAAACCAACATACTTAACAAATTATATACATACTCAAACACACCTAATAATTATTATCATATAAATATGTCACATATCAACATGCAACACATTAAAAGGCTTACTATCTAAGGCACAGACATTATCAAATGATTTAGAAATATTAACACAAGTAAGGAAAAAAGCTTCCCTGAAACGTTGCGCCCTAGATCGTGTAATTGGTCCTAAAGGTAAGACCTCCGGATCAACAACATGTGCTAGTGAAGATGTGCTCACATCAACAATTGAAACATTAACCATTACTAGATGCTTGGAGGTCCTTTTTATACTCTTAATTAAGTTTGTAGCCGTTGAGGACCGTTGGGGTTAGATTAGAGCCGTTGGAGCTTTTATTTCTTACCATAAATGCAGTTCTGTAGCTTGGCGTATCGATACCCTTCAAACCGTATCGATACGGTCCCGATAAGGAAGTAGTTGTTGCACATTTCAGCTGATGCGTATCGATACGCTTGCCTAGCGTATCGGTACAGTCCTGCAGTTTAAAAGACTGTTGGGGGTAGTTAGACGTATCGGTACGCGATACAACCGTATCGGTACGCGACTAGCCGTTGGGTTGTTTTAAAACACACTGTATCGATACGGCTAAGCGTATCGATACAGGTTTTTGCTACTGGAAAATTCATGTAGCTGAACCCTAAGGCGTATCGGTACGGGAACTTGAAAAGCTTGGTTTTGACTACCTTAAATGTACTTTAAATCATTCCAAAGCCTTGTAAAACCCTTAAACATATTTTCAAGTTGTTTTTGACTAAAAACATATTTTAAATTCTTTTCAATTTAGTCCAAAATATTTTTCAAATATCATATCAAAACACTTAGTTTTACAATTTTGACCACCGAACTAACGAAATCGTCAATCAAACCACCGAACTTATAAAATCAACCTATTTTGACCACCGTCATTAAAAACCTAACGGAGGGTGACGGAACTGCCACGTGGCAGCTAACGAGAAATTTTTAAAATTACATATTTGGTCCATGTTATTTACTTATTAAATAAATTTGATCCTAATTTTATTTTAATTAAATAAAATTAATCATCCAATTAGATGATGACACATGTCATCACCCAATTGGGTTAACTTAACCAAATTTTAATTTATTTTATTTAATATATTTTTCCCTCCAATCAGGTGGTGACACGTGTCACCACCTGATGAAAGGAAAATTAATGAAGAATAAAGATTAGTGTTATGGGGATTTGAACTTAGGAATAAGTGGAGAAATCCCAACGCCTTTACCACTAAGACAAGTTGACTTAATGGTATATTTTGCACACTTTCATATACATGTCTTATACTTCAGTAAATGTTAGAGAAAAAAAGTAAAAAAAATGGTTGAAAGGAGACTCAAACTTAGATCACTTGAGATATGTATAATCAAACAAACGTCTGATTTAATTTAAATCTAAAAAATATTAAATATTTGATTTTAAAAAAATATTCAATTTAAAGTATTCGAATATTTTTTCTTTTTAAATTAAATCGAATATTTCATAAAATATTAAATATTCAATTTAAAAAAATATTTGATTTAAAAGCAAATAAATTCGATTTAAAAAGTATTCAAATATTTAATATTTTTAAATTAAATCAAACACTTTTTAAATCAAATACTTTCAATTGATTTGAATATTAAATCGAATACTTTAAATTAATTCAATTTTTAAATACTTTAAATTGATTCGAATATTAAATTAAATATTTTAAATCGATTCGAATATTAAATCAAATACTTTAAATTGATTTGAATATTAAATCGAATACTTTTTTATATCAAATACTTTAATTCGATTCGAATTAAACCAAATACTTTTTTAAATTGAATACTTTAAATTAATTCGATTTTTAAATATTCGAATATTAAATATTTGATTTAAATTGAATACATTTTAATATCGAATTTCTTTTCTTTTAAATTAAATATTTTTAAATCGAATAATTCATATTTTAATAAATATTCGATTTAGTTTAAAAATAAAAAATATTTGAATACTTTAAATCGGATATTTAAAAAAAATAGATTTAAATTAAATCGAACGTTTGTGTGATTATATACATCCCAAGTGATCTAAGTTCGAGTCCCCTTTCAACTATTTTTACTTCTTTTTTCCCTAACATTTACTGAAGTAAAAGATATGTATATGAAAGTGTGCAAAATATATCACTAAGAGTAACTTAGCTTAGTGGTAAATGTGTGGGGTTTTCACCACTTAATTCCAAGTTTAAATCCCTATAATACCAATCTTTATTCTTCATTAATTTTCCTTTCACCACGTGGTGACACGTGTCACCACTTGATTGAGGGGAAAATATATTAATAAAATAAATTAAAATTTGGTTAAATTAACCCAATTGGGTGATAACACGTGTCATCATCTATTTAGATGATTAATTTTATTTAATTAAAATAAAATTAGGATCAAATTGATTTAATAAGTAAATAACATGTACCAAATATGTAATTTTAAAAATTTCCCGTAAGCTGCCACGTGGCAGTTCCGTCACCCCACCGTTAGGTTTTTAACGACAGTGGTCAAAATAGGTTGATTTTATAAGTTCGGTGGTCTGATTGACGAGTTCGTTAGTTCGATGGTCAAAATAAGAATCCCCAATTAATTCAGTGATCAGTGGTGTAGTTAACCCTTATTATTACTATGTTTTGACCATAAATTCACCTTTTAAAGCAGGCATTTCAACTTTCAAGAAGTAAACTTATAAAAAGCTCCATAAATAAAGTGACAGAATACCTCTTTTTCCGGCTGAGTTGGTTGTTGGATGTATGGTTGTGCTTTATATCACATTCATTTTTTTTGAATTGAAGAGAAGCCAAACTTTTAACTAAGCTTGGGCATTTCTGCTATGAGAAGATCCATGGAAATCACGAGAAAGCATCGCGTGGATAAGAGCAGGGGCATCAGTTTAAACTAAGAGATCAAAGGGCTGTTGTTAGGGCAATCTTGACATGGCATCAGCGACCCTGTTGCAATCACGCGAGATCCACTGGAACTCAACAAACCACGCTCGATCACACAAAGAGGAAATAGCACGAACAAGGGGGCGCACAGGGGAATCAGTAACCATATTGATAGCTTGAGCACAATCGAACTAGACTTGTAACTGTTCGACACCATTTGACCAAGCAACCTGTAGACTAATAAGAAGGCTCCATGTAACGCCTCGGGTTTAGGGTCTAAGAGTTCGGACCGGGACTCGGGCAAGGTTTGTAAATTGAGTTTTGGGGTTCATGTTGACTTTAAATGAAAATGGTTTCATAAAAGAGTTTTAAATTAAATTGGATTTTTAAAGAAATAAATAGTAATAATAATAAAGCAAAATAATGATTTTTTTAAATAAAAGGTTTTTAAGATAAAGAAGAAATAAAATTCCTAAGCCTAGCCACTATCCATTTCCATCAATCTTCACCATCTTGAAGGATTTTAAGAGGTAAATAACTTGGTTTTATTCTTCTCTTTTTTCCAGTCTTGCTTTTGACATTTTCTTTTTAAAGTTTTGAAGATTTCTCAAGTTTCCTCACTTTGGGTAAAATGGGTTTTTGAAGGGTTTAAGCAAGCTTTTGGTAAATGACATTTTGAGTAGGTTATAACCTAGGTTTTGGGTGTTCATGAGTGTTTAAATGGTGGGTTAAACCTAAAATCCCGAAATAGAATAAATGGGTAAAATTTGAGTTAGGAAAATATGGGTTTTTGGGTTGTTTATGGTTGGAAATGGTTCCTAAAGTGTTTGTGGATGTGTGTTGATTATTTTGAAGCTTTCAGGTATGTTTTGGATGATGAGATGAGTTAGTAATAGATGGGTTTTCGTTTGAAGATGGGTTTTGTCTACTTCCGGGTTTGAATCAGGAATAGGTGTTGTGGGATATTTGCAATATTGATAACAGTGGGTTTGTGATTGGAAAGTGTGTTAATCTTCTTCTTTGTTCTGGTTTAAATTAGTGGAACCGAGTTTGGGGATTTCGGATGTGTTACTGGAGGTTACAGAAGCTTAAAAGGGGGTTCGACTAGTGTGGCGTGCTAGCGGTGAGTGGAAATGTTTTTGAGAGTTTGAGTTGAGCCTAAAAAGCCAACCTAAACTCGAGAGTAAGTTTTAAGTATTACTATTGCCTTCGTTTATCTTTTACCTTCCTTTATAAAGCATGTGATGAGTGTTGACTTTGGATGAAACCATTATGCTCTTACCCTTATGAATTGTGGTTTTGTGCTTATGTGTTACCATGTGTGGTTGAATTGGTTAAATGGATTGTTGATGTTTTGTGTATTGGCAAATATGAGGGTCTTACCGGGTATAATTGGTCGATCATAGGATTAGAGTGCACTAGTAAAATTCGTGCGTGACCCTAGTGATGTAAGATGCCATTAGAGAGGAGTACAGTGAAGTAAGATGCCGCCAGAAAAATGTATAGATTGACTACGGTGATGTAAGATGCCATCGTATGTCTTGTTGTTTTATAGATTCGGTGATGTAAGATGCCATCGAATCCAATTCGTGTATCCGAGTAAAGTTACCATAGTTGCCAATATACTATAATGTGTTGAAAATGTCGAGTTTATCATGTTGATGTTGATATGTGGAATACTTTATGTGAGGAGATTGTTGTGCATTGTAGTAGATTATGATGATATATGTCATGCTTGATGTAAGATGTCAAGCATGTGTTCATGTTGTTTATTCATACTTGATGTGAGATCCCATGTTCTTTGGTTTTGTTTTCAAAATATGATCAAATGGTTTAAAAACTGCATTGTTGTTGTTGTGGTTTGAGCACCATTCACTAAGCTCTTATGCTTACGCGATCCTTTCCAACAATGCAGATCGTTAGTGATGTGGGAAGCAAAGGAAGGCGAGGGAAAGGCTTCGGTGATCGTAGCTTAAGCTCAAGTATGGTTTTAAGTTGTAATAATATATTAGCAATGGGAATACTTACACTTGTGGTTAGGGAGGTTGATGTAAACTCTCATGTGTTTGATCATGTTTCTACATGTTTTAAATGTTGAAACCATGCTATGTTGAGACTTGCTTTGGCTTTTGGTTAAATGCCTTGTATTTTGACTTGTTGGTGTTTGATTTAAAGTGTTCTCTTTGGGCTTTTAAACTTGAGATTCTTGTTTGTGTGTGGGTATGATCGAAACTTATTTTTATGGTGTTTTGCCTCTAGAATGGTTGCTCAGCATGTTGCTTTGTAGTTGTGCGTGTATCCTTGTGCTTAAAACTGTAGAAGACTGTCTTTCTGGGCATAGGGTATCAATACGCTCAAGGCAATATCGATATGGTTCCCTATTTTAAGCCTATCGTATCGATACGCAGGGGTGTACCAATACCGGTTTGGGTCTCTGGAAATTTGAGATTTTGGCGAGAAATTGGAGTATCGGTACAAGCCTTAGGCGTATCGGTACGGTCCTTGAAGTTGACTTTGAGAGCTTGACCATTAAGGGCGTATCGATACCAGCCTTGAAGGGTATCGATACGACCTTTTTGAAGTTAACCTTGGGGAGTTTAACCGTTGAAGGCGTATCGATTCATGCCCTAGGTGTATCAATACGGCCTGTAGAAAAATCATTAAAAACTAGCCTCTAATGTCTGTCTTGCTTGGTTCATGTTCATGTTTGCTTTTCCGTTGCATGTCACCTTACATAGGTTAAAGATGGCATTTAGACAAGATTAATTTAAAAGAAAAAATTAGGGTTGCTAATCGAATTGAAGCCTTAACAGGTTTCGCTCCAGTTTTCCCCGTGTAACCCGTTCGATTTGGTCTGGTGGCTAGGTCGGGTTGAGGAGGTTACACTCCAAAGTTCGGCTAATAGTGGGGAGAGAACATCAATGCTTTTCTGGTAGCCTACAATCCATTCACCAAGAGAGTCTCAAACGACCCCGCCAATCAAACCATATCCCAAATTGGTGACCGAAGCGTCAATTTTTAAATTTTAAACAGAACCATCCCTGGGGGTGGGGGCTGCCATTAAACATCACCAAAGCTAGTAGAAAGTTGAGGCATTCGCAAAGGGAACTGACTCGCAAAATGAGAAGCCCAAGCTTGACTGCAGCGGAGCGTTTCTGACAATGGTAGACAAGTGTCAGTAAAAACAAACTCATTATGACGTTTCCATACCTGCCAAAGGAGGGAGGCGAAAAAACAGTGTCATGGGACCCCAACAGAATCTGCAACGGTGGTGAGACTTATGTTATTAATGAGCCATGTTTCAAGAGGAAGGTTAAAGAAAGTTGCATGGTTTTCCGGGAGAATCAATTGCTAGCAAAGACTCTGAACGTTAGGACAATAACACAAAACATGGATGATGGATTCACGGCAACAACCACAACAAGGGCAAGACGGGTCAGCAATGAGGTTACGTGGGGCTATCTCCTCGTTGGTCATGAGGCATTGTCGGAGACCGAGCCATAAAAATACTCGAATACGCTGAGGGATCGGTAAGGACCATACACGCGTCCATTTATGGGCAGTGGCATCCCAAGTATTCCCCACAGTGGACTCATAAGTCGAGACAAGGATAAAAGCACCCTCGGACGTACCATTCCATGCAATTGAATCGCAACAATTTCCAAGGACGAGAGGGAGGGTACCAACTATGTGCGGGATGACATTATCATGGAGCAAGTTCTCAATGGTTTCGAGATTCCATTGCCCATCATCTTGCATAAGATCTTTGAAGCTCAAATTGGCAGGTGCGGAACTAGAAATTTTTAAAGGGGACCAAAATTAAATTTAAAAAAAAACTAAAAATTTATGAAGGGGACCAAAATTAAATTAAAAATTTTGAGGGGGGCTAAACTAAAATTTTACAAATTTTGAAGGGATTATAGAGGTAATTTTACCTTTTTTAAAAAAATATGTCATATTCCTGATGAAAAAATGTTGGCGGGGACCGAACCCCGTTAAACCTCCCCTTTGTTCCGCCCCTACAAATTGGCAACATGGGCATCAAAGTAACGAAGCCATGGTCGTAAAAGACCAATAGAAGGCACCCAAACATCGTGCCATACATTTACATTATTTCCATTCCCGACCAACTTATAGATGTTGTTTCAGACAGAATCCCAAACGTTCGAGATGGCTGTCCAAAGAGGAGAAAAGTTTGGCCGATCAATAGCATGGGGACAAAGAGACTGCATTCGATATTTTTCACGTAGCACGATCACCCAAAGATCAATTGTGTGGCAAGCTAAGTTGAAATAGATTGGACATGAAAGTTGTGTTACGATCTTTTACACGCGGAATCCCCAAGCCCCCACGGGCAATAGGTTGAGTGATGGATTCCCAGCTAACAAGAGAGACCTTCCGCGCAGTTGTAG
Source organism: Hibiscus tridactylites (assembly GCA_958450335.1). Taxonomy (NCBI): domain Eukaryota; kingdom Viridiplantae; phylum Streptophyta; class Magnoliopsida; order Malvales; family Malvaceae; genus Hibiscus; species Hibiscus tridactylites. The sequence continues at coordinate 30,210,650 of OY288265.1, read as the reverse complement.
AGGAGCCCCAAATGAAACCGGTAATGATTTTATTGATTTTAGTACATACCCGGATTGGAAGCTTCATGGTTTGCATGAAAAAAGAATAGATCACGGCCAAAATAAACTTGGAGAAAGTGATGTGGCCAGCCATAGAGAGTAGGCCTGTAAACGAACCGAACGAACATGAACGAGGGTGTGTTCAAGTTCGTTCATTTAACTTTAACCAAACAAATGAACGAACACGAACATAAACGAACACAAAATTTCTTGTTCGTGTTTATTCATTGAAGAATGTAGCTTGTTCATGTTCATTCATTTAAATGATAATCGAACATATATAATGTGTTAAATATTTAATATTTTGAGTTTGTTCGATTAATTCAGTTAATTAACCAATTTTAAACCAAATTAATTGATAATTGAAATTTGAAAAAACTCTTAATCATTAACCGAAACCTAAAATTATCTAATAGATTAACCAATTTTGTTTTGATAGGTCAATTAGTTCGGTTTAACCGAGCAATGAACACCCTTAGACATATGTGAATAAACTTAAATGAACATAAACGAACACAAACGAACGAACATAAACGAACACAAACGAACGAACATAAACAAATAGATTACCGAACGTTCACGAACATAAATGAACAACAAGCCCTTTGTTCGTGTTTGTTCATTTAATTAAACGAACAAAAAATTTTGTTCATGTTCGGTCGTTTAATAAATAAATGAACTTCCCGCCGAACGGTTCGATGAACGTTCGGTTTATTTACCGCCGTAATAGAGAGGGACTTTACAGCCCACCCGTTAAGTTTAGATCAAAGTCTATCCAGAATAAAGTTAAAGTCAAAACTATGATTACGATAATGCTGCACAGGCACACCCAGATATGTGCCGAGGGACAAGGCCTGTTGATAGCCAAGCAATGAACAGATGGAGTCACAAACCTCGGGATCAGTATTGGGCGAGAAATAAACCCGAGAAATGGCGAAAGTTGGACAAGAGGTTTTTGGCCTAATCAATATTTGCTTTAGAGTACAAGATCAGGTCGTCAACAAAAAATAGATGGGAGAGAGGGACCCCATTTTGGCATATTCTAAAGGGCACCCACTCGCCCTTCGCAGAGGTAGGGTGAAAGGGGATCACCTTGGCGCACCCCCCGTTCAGGCTCAAATGTAGAAGAAGGTGTACCATAATACCATTCCATTGAATCTAGACATGAGATGATGAAATGCAGTGCATGATGATGCTAATAAGATCTTGGGGAAAACCATCGTTAATAAGAGTGCCATGGAGAAAATCCTACTTGGTGCGATCAAAAGCCTTTTCTAAGTCCACCTTAATGGCCATCCATCCTTGCTTCATTGTCTTTAAGTGCATGGAATGCACAATTTCCTGGTTCAAAATTATATTGTCCGTGATAAAGTGCACAACAATGAAGCTAGTTTGCATCAGATGAACAAGCAAGGGCATAACAGGCTACAGTCGATGAACCATAATCTTCGTAAGCAGCTTGTAAATAACCGAACAAAGACTGACCAGATGGAAATCAGCAAAAGTTTGCAAAACATCAATCTTAGGAATAAGAACGACTGTTGTGCGGTGCAACATAGGGTCTAGGCCACCTCCTCGAAACACCGTCTGTATCGTGCGACAAATGTTGTGACCCACAATATACCATTGCTTTTGGAAAAATTCAGCATGTAGCCCGTCAGGACCTAGGACCTTGAGAGAGGCCATATCGCAGAGAGCATCATGAATTTCTTGCGAGCCAGGGATTGCACAAAGAGAGTCCATAATTTGAGGATCAACTGAGGGGAAGCATAACGTAATCGGGAATGAGGGTGTAGCTGGATCACGGTCGGCAAAAAGATTCTGGAAGTAACTAGCTATTGACTCTCGTAAAAGGGTATCATCGTCGCACCAAGATCCATCAGGGAGCCGAAGAGAAACAATACGATTGTGGGACTTGCGTTGCTTGGCTTTCATGTGAAAATAAGCTGTGTTGCGATCACCTTTAAGAATCCAATCCGAGCGGGAATTTTGACCCCAAAGAAGCTCTTCCTGGTCAAGAATGAGCTCAAGCTTAATCTGAAGATCATGTTCCAAGTTGATAAGGAAGCTTGAGTGACGACGTTCAAGAGCTTTTTGAACACACCAGAGACGTGCCAGTGTGCCACGACAGTGCGTTTCTTAGTTCCAATATACCAAAAAATTGTGGTATTCCAGATATCTGCTGTAGCCGTGAAAGAAGTAATAGTCTCGGATAAGGTGGCAGAAGAGTTCCAGTTATCAGGAACCATTCGCTCAAAGTCTATGTGAGATTGCCATCCAGAAAAATATCTGAAAGAGCAGAAGATATGTGGCATATTGATAGGGCCAATATGAAGGAGGAGTGGTCGGTGGTCAGAGGACATGCGAAATAGATGAGAGACTGTAGATTCAGTAAACAATTCATCCCAATGAGAATTGCAAATCATTCTGTCCAAACGAGCATAAGTGGAACCACGAGACCAAGTAAACTCAGGTCCATGGAAACCCATACCACGCAGCCCTGATCAAAAACAAAACATTGAAAGTCATGGATTGGTTTCACAGCTCCCGCACCACCCTTTCTATCAGACGAGTCAAGAGTGGTGTTGAAATCACCCATGAGAACCCAGATGGAATCAATAGGTGTAGCCAAAGTATGGAGATGCGGCCAGATAGCCTTGCGGCGAGTGGCTATCATATATGAGAGTGACCAGAAAAGATGAGTTTGTTTTCTTGCAAGTAACACGACAATGGAGAAAATGAAAATGATGAAGAAGAATAACCACACTGATTGTATCCTGCCAACATAACCAAAGACCGCCGGAAAAACCAGAAGCCTCAATACGGTGGGAGTTCGGATAACCCAATGAACCAATAACAAAATCTATTCTAGCACCACTAATACGGGGCTCAACAAGACTAAAAAAATCAGGTGTGTAGTCCCTTAGATATTGTTTAGCTTTGGTTAAGAATTTCGGATGCCCACATCCCTGGACATTCTAGCAAAATAATTTGAGATTCATCATAAATAAAAGGAGATAAGAAGCCTTACGAATTACGATGCCTTTAGGATCAGCACAGACGAGTCCTCAGCCATGAGGTCCATAGGAATCATTGGAATTTTCGTGCTAGGATCCAGTTTGTCACCTGAGATTTTATAACGAGTAGGGGAAAATAGATGCCAACGAGCCATCAAAAGGCTCACGGTTTTGAGCAATACCATGGTCTTGGTCTTGTCCAAGGTGGTCCACAAGTATATTAGGATTAGCATTTTCAGATATTATTGCTGCAATGTGCTTTCGTCTGTCGATAACCGAGGTTGGCTGACTGAAGGGGTAAGTCAATGGTTTTGAAGGTGCCTTAAAGGAAGAAGCAACAGCTGGTTGCTGAACTGAGAGAGGCTTGCGGATTGGTACCAGGGCAATTGCTTTAACCGGTTGGGTAATTGTTTTAACAGGTTGCGGTGGTGTCTTAGAAGGTTTCTTTCCCTTGCCACGAACCTGGGCAACAATTTGTGAGGTCGGTTCTGTAGAAACATGACTATTCAGAGCAGGTGTCGGGGAGTTGTGAGGCGCGGCACCATGATCAGTGGGATCTTCTTCAAAGATCAAATTTAACCTAGATTCTTTTATCGTAAACTCGGAATGACCTTGGGTAACGTTGTTGTCCTTACGCAGGTTGCGACGTTGACGACGCTCTACCATCATCCAAGGACCAAACGAGGCTTCTATCGTTGGTGGTGTTGGAGTAGTGGTAGGGGCAGTTGTCGTAGGGATTTCACCGCTTGGCTGGATAACATTGGTGGGGCAGATGTCCTAGACATGATCATATTTGTTGCACTTGAAACAAATAGTCGGAAGAGACTCATATTCAACAACTTGCAACTACCTGTTGATGAGAAACTTAGAAACGAAAGGTTTACGAAGATCCAAACTTATCTTCATTCTAGAAAACCGACCCCGACAGCCCTTTTCGATTTGAAAATCAAGCTTGATCACAGGGCCTATACATTCCCCAATAGTCGTGATCATGCTTGGCTTGTAGAGGGTGACAGGCAGACCTGGAAGTTACACCCAGGTGACAACACGACTAGGGTGGGCTTGCAATGTCGAGAAGTCGACAGTCCAAGGCTCAACCATAACATAGTGCCCAAAGATGGCCCAAGGTCCATCAGATCGTGTTTGAAACGTGACCAAAAAATAGTCGTTCTTAATGTTCATGAGACGAAAAGGTTGTGATGGTTTCCAAAGATCATAAAGTCGAGTCTTGAGAGTGTTATAGCCAATGCGACGACCGATGAGTTTGGCGACAACTGTTTGTGCAAATCTCTTCATAACCCTATTAGAGAATTCAATAGAGATGAGGCCATCAACGGTGGTCTGAGTGACATCCCCATCAATAAGGACGATATCTTCCTCATCAATAATGTTGTCCTCGTCTATACGCTAAGGTTGCTCATCACCTAGCAAGATATCTTTATAAGATGGTGGTGTAGATGCTAAAGATACAGAGTTTTTCGCAGAGGCGGCCGGTGCAGCAGGGGCAACATGGTTGACGAGCAATGAAACAGTGGGAGAAATAGCCTTAATAGGTACTACAGGAAGAGGGTTATCAAGCAATTGAATATCCATATCTGCTGAGAGAAATGGGTCAATGGGAGAGCGGATAGCCCAGGATCCGAGGGTTC